>JAAGEH010000041.1:4644075-4807501 GCA_011751065.1 Lasiurus cinereus | reverse complement strand
GGCCTCCTTCAGAACCCGAACCCTGACCCGGGAACCCTGAACCACGCGGGACGTGGAAAGAGGTTCCCACAGGTAACATATACACACCCAATATAGGAATACCTAAATACATGAAAAACTCCTGGAAGATATTAAGGGAGAGATTGACAGCAATACAATCAGAGTAGGAGACTTTAATACTCCACTGTCACCACTGGACAAATCCTCTAAATAAAAAATCAGCAAACAAACATCAATCCTAAATGACTCACTAGACCAGATGGAATTAATTGACATCTTCAGAACATTTCACACCAAAGCCACAGAATATATATTCTTCTCCAGGGCACATGGGTAATTTTCAAAGATAGACCATATGTTGGGTCAGAGGAAAAGTCTCTTCAAATTCAAAAAGATAGAAATCATATCAAGCATTTTCTCAGACCACAGTGGCATAAAACTGGAAATCAACTACAATAAAAACAATATGAAGAAATCAAACACATGGAGAATAAACAGCATAGTATTAAACAACGACTGGGTAACCAGAGAGATCAATGAAGAAATAAAAAACATCATGGCAACAAATGACAATGACAATACAACAATACAAAATTTATGGGACACAGTGAAAGCAGTCTTGAAAGGGAAGTTCATAGCTCTACAAGCCTACTGCAAAAAAATAGGAAACAATGGTAATAAATTACCTAACCCTACAACTCAATGAGCTAGAAGGAGAGCAACAAGAAAAGCCCAGTGTAAGCAGAAGAAAGGAAATAGTAAACATTAGAGCAGAGGTAAATAACATGAAGAACAAAGAAACAATTCAAAAGATCAACAAAGTCAAGAGTTGGTTCTTTGAAAGGATAAACAAGATTGATGGACCTCTATGCAGGCGTGCCCAGAAGCAAAGAGAGAAGACCCAAATAAACAAAATCAGAAATGAAAGAGGAGAAATAACAACAGACCCCACTGAAATACAAAGGATTGTTAAAAAATACTATGAACAATTGTATTCCAACAAATTGGACAACCTGCAGGAAATGGACATATTCCTTGAAAAATATAACTTCCAAAACTCAATCAGGAAGAATCTAAACATCTCAATAGTCCCAAAACTATGGAAGAAATTGAAGCAGTCATCAAAAAGCTTCCAGCAAACAGCAGCCCAGGGCCATATAGCTACAGAGGAGAGTTTTACCAAACATTAAAGGAAGAATTAAAACCTATTATCCTCAGACTATTCCAAAATATTCAAGAAGAAGGAACACTTCCAATCACCTTCTATGAAGCCAGCATCACCCTAATACCAAAACCAGATAAAGACAACACAATGAAAGAGAATTATAGGCCAATATCTCTCATGAACATAGATGCCAAAATCCTCAACAAAATTCTAGCAAATCGGATCCAGCAGTACATCAGAAAGATCATACACCATGACCACGTAGGATTCATCCCAGGAATGCAAGGATGGTACAATATTCTCAAATCAATAAACGTGATATATCACATAAACAAATTGTGAGATAAAAATCACATATTAATATCAATTGATGCAGAAAAAGCTTTTGACAAAATCCAACACCCTTACTTTTTCTTAAAAAATATATTTTATTGATTTTCTACAGAGAGGAAGGGAGAGGGGATAGAAAGTCAGAAACATCGATGAGAGAGAGACATTGATCAGCCTCCTCCTGCACGCCCCAAACTGGAGATGTGCCCGCAACCAAGGTACATGCCCCCAACCAGAATCGAACATGGGACCTTTCAGTCGCAGGTTGACGCTCTATCCACTGAGCCAAACCGGTCTCAGCCAACACCCTTTCTTGATAAAAACTCTCAGCAAGGTGAGAATAGACGGATCATACCTCAACACATAAAAGCCATATACGATAAACCCACAGCTAACATCATACTCAATGGGCAAAAACTAAAACCATTTCCCCTAAGAACAGGAACAAGACAAGGATGCCCACTCTCACCACTCCTGTTCAATATAGTACTGGAAATATTAGCCATTGCAATTAGACAAGAAGAAGAAATAAAGGCATCCAAAATGGAAAAGAAGTAAAACTGTCTTAATTTGCAGATGACATGATACTCTACATAAGAAACCCAAAGGACTCCATCCAAAAACTAATTGACTTAATAAATGAATTCAGCAATGTAGCAGCATACAAAATTAATGGCAAGAAATCTATGGCATTTCTATACACTAATAGTGAAATTACAGAAAGAGAGATTACAAAAGCAATCCCATTTACCATTGCACCAAAAAAAATTAAGATGCATAAGAATAAACCCAACTAAGCAGAAACAGGTCACTGAAAAAACAGATAGAAGATGTTAACAGATGAAAGAGCATACCATGCTCATGGATTGGGAGAATCAACATCATTAAAATGTCCATACTACCCAAAGCAATCTATAGATTCAATGCACTATCCATAAAATACCAATGACATATTTCACAGACCTATAAAGAACTCTTCAAAGATTCATCTGGAACAACAACAACAACAAAAAAGACCGTGAATAGCCACAGCAATCCTGAGAAAGAAGAATAAAGTAGGTGGGATTTCAATACCAGATTTCAAGCTATATTACAAAGCAACTGTTCTCAAAACACCCTGGTACTGGCACAAGAACAGACATGTAGACCAATGGAATGGAATAGAGAATCCAGATCTCCACCCAAACCACTGTACTCAATTAATATTTGACAAAAGAGGCATGAACATACAATGGAGTCAAGACAGCCTCTTCAATAAATGGTGTTGGGAAAATTGGACAGATATATGCACAAAAATGAAACTGAACCACCAACTTACACCAAATACAAAAATAAACTCAAAATGGATAAAAGACCTAAACATAAGATGGGAAACCATCAAAATACTAGAGGAATCCACAGCCAGCACAATCTCAGACATATGCCGAAAGAACTTCTTCACTGATACTGCTCCAAGGGCAATGGAAGCTAAAGAAAACACAAACAAATGGGATTACATCAAAATAAAAAGCTTTTGCACAGCAAAAGAAACCATCAACAAAAAAACAAGAAAGCCCACTGTATGGGAGAACATATTTGCAAATGTTATCACTGATAAATGTTTAATCTCCAACATCTACAGCTAACTTATACAACTTAATAAAAGGAAGATAAATGATCCAATTTAAAAAAAAATGGGCAACGGACCTAAATAGAACCCTTTCAAAAGATGACAGATGTAAGGCCAAGAGACCCATGAAAACATGTTCAAAGTCAGTAATTGTCTGAGAGATGCAAATCAAAAAGGCAATGCGATACTATCTTACACCTGTCAGAATGGCAATCATCAACAAATCAACAAACGACAAGTGTTGGTGAGGATGTGGAGGAAAAGAAACCCTTGTGCACTGTTGGTGGGAATGCAGACTGGTGCAGCCACTGTGGAGAACAGTATGGAGTTTCTTTAAAAAACTAAAAATGGAACTCCCATGTGATCCATAAATCCCACTCTTTGGAATATATCCCAAGTAATTACAAACACCAATCATAAAGGATTTATGCACCCTCATGTTCATAGCAGCACAATTTACAATAGCTACAATTTGGAAACAGCCTAGGTGCCCGTCAGCAGATGAGTGGATCAGAAAACTGTGGTACATCTACACAATGGAATTCTATGCTGCCATAAAAAAGAAGGAATTCTTAACCATTTGCAGCAACCTGGATGAAACTGGAGAGCCTTATGCTAAGTGAAATAAGCCAATCAATGAAGGAGAAACACCACATGATCTCACTCATTTGTGGGTAATAAAGAACATTGTAAACTGATGCAGAAAAGAAGAGATACAGAAACAGTAAAGCATCAAAAAGACTGTCAAATTACAGCAGGAAGGTTAAGGAGAGGTGGGGTATATAAGAGATCAACCAAAGGACTTGTATGCGTGCATATAAGCATAACCAATGAACACAAGGCACAGAGGGTTTCGGGTATGCCTGGGAGGTGGGGGGAGGCAATGGGAAGATATGTATACATGTAACACATTAATTAAAAAAATTAAAAAAAATAGAAAATGTCTAAAGACCAGGTGAAGTTGAAAGAAGGTAGCAGTTATGACAGAAAATGTCGAAAGAACAGTCATCAACAAGTACTACCAATACTGGTAGTAACTACCTTCGGAGTGAAAAAGGAATACATGAGGATGCAATACTTTAACATAGTTGTGGTGGAATGACTGTTAGATGTAAATTTTGCCTATCACTCAATTTCTCTGATGAAAAACCATCCAATGGAACATTTACTCGATGTTGCAGCAAAGATGAAGTTTGTCCAAACGATATACATTTTCCATAATACCCGGCATATTTAAAAAGATTAATGACAAACGAAAATTCTGACAGTAAAAATTTCATAGAAAATATTTGTTCCATAAATAGTTCTTTTGCTTTTGTTTCAATGGGTGCTAATATCGCATCACCATCAGGATATGGGCCATACTGTTTTAGAACACATGGACAAGTTTATCAATGTACTGGAACTTTACATTCTTTGGATGGTGTTTCTTGGAAGTTTGCTCAACTCTTCAATTTAGAGTTGGCCGAAGTGACAAGTAAAAGATTAGCAATGCCAGAAAACCAGGGCTGCTCAGAAAGACTCATGATCAACATCAACAATCTCAACTATGAAATAAATGAATTAACAAAATCACACAAGATACTACATGAAGTAGAAAAGGAAGCCCAATCTGAAGCAGCAGTGAAAGGTATTGCTTCCATGGAAGTAACAATGGAGATTAAATATGATCATAACAGTGATCCAGGTAGATATAATCCTCCCCGTGTAACTGAGGTTGCCATCATATTCAGAAATGAAGACGGAGAACTTCCTTTTGAAAGGGACTTGCTCATTCATTGTAAACTAGATCCCAATAATCCAAATGCCACTAAAATGAAGCAAATCAGTAAACTGTTTCCTACATTAGATGCAAGGCCATATCCTATCCTTTTTCCACTTGGTGAAAAAGGCTGAGGAACAGATATTGCAATAAAACTGAGATGACAGTGTAGTTGACAATAGTACTAGATGAAATGTAAGGACATGAGTCACACATATGCAGAATTATGGATTTCATCTCTCTGTGTGAGACAAGTTCAATCCCATTTTAAATGCAGGAAAATTAACTCAACAGTTTATTGTGAATTCATATTAAAAATGGAGGGCAATCAGATAAATTTCATTAAAGAAAACCAATATAAGTTGAGAGTTGAAAAATATAGTGGTTTGATGGATTATCTCACATCTAGATCTGAAAATGACAGTGTGCCGATTGGTAAAATAATAATACTTCCATCATCTTTTGAGGGTAGCCCCAGAAATATGCAACAGCTATATCAGGATGCTATGGCAACTGTAATTAAGTATGGCAAGCCTGAATTATTCATAACCATGACGTGCAGCCCAAATGGGCAGATATTACAGATAATTTACAATGCTGGCAAAAAGTTGAAAACAGACCTGACTTGGTAGCCAGAACTTTTAATATTAAGTTGAATGCTCTTTCATTTTTTTTATTATTTTTTCAACTCTAATACATCTTTATTGTTCAGATTATTACAATTGTTCCTCTGTTTTCCCCCCTAATATCTCACCTTTACCTGGTTCCCACCCCACTCTCTGCCCTTACCTCGCCCCCATTGTCCTCATCCATAGGTGTGTGATTTTTGTCTAGTTTCTCCCTGCACGCTCCCTCACCTCTTTACCCCTGAGATTTATCAGTCCACTTCCTTTCTATGTCCCTGATTCTATTATATTCACCAGTTTATTCTGTTCATCAGATTTTCAATTCCTTTGATTTTTAGATTCACTTGTTGATAGATATGTATTTGTTGTTCATAATTTCTACATTTACCGTTTTCTTCTTCTTCTTAAAGAATACCTTTCAGCATTTCATATAATACTGGTTTGGTGTTGATGAACCCCTTTAGTTTTTCCTTATCTGTGAAGCTCTTTATCTGGCCTTCAATTCTGAATGATAGCTTTGCTGGGTAGAGTAATCTTGGTTGTAGGTTTTTGTTATTCATCACTTTGAATATTTCTTGCCACTCCCATCTGGCCTGCATAATTTCTGTTGAGAAATCAGCTGACAGTTGAATGGGTGCTCCCCTGTAGGTAATTAACTGTTTTTCTCTTGCTGCTTTTAATATTCTCTCTTTGTCTTTTGCTCTTGGTATTTTAATTATGATGTGTCTTGGTGTGGTCCTCTTTGGATTCCTTTTGTTTGGGGTTCTGTGTGCTTCCTGGACTTGTAAGTCTATTACCAGGTGGGGGAAGTTTTCAGTCATTATTTCTTCAAATAGGTTTTCAGTATCTTGCTCTCTCTCTTCTTCTGGCACCCCTATAATTCTGATGTTGGTACGCTTGAAGTAGTCCCAGAGGCTCCTGACACTATCTTCACATTTTTGGATTCTTTTTGCTTTTTGCTTTTCTAGTTGAGTGTTTTCTGCTTCTTTATTTCAAATCTTTGACTTGATTCTTGCGATCCTCTAGTCTGCTGTTAGGTATCTGTGTAATATTTTTTATTTCAGTCAGTGTATGTTTAATTTCTAGTTGGTTCTTTTTCATCTCCTCTTGGGTCTCACTAAATTTATCCATTTTTTCAAGGAAATTCTTGAAAAACCTTATAACCATGATTTTGAACTCTATATCCAGTCGTTTGTTTTCCTCCATTTCTTTCATTTGTGATCTGTTCTTTAGTTTCCATATATTTCACTGTTTCCCTGAGTTGGTAGAGTATCTTTGTGTGCTAGCTGTCCTCTGTGGTCCAATAGCTCTGCCTCCCCTGGTACCTGAGGTGGACACTCTTGGTGACACTCTTGGTGCACCCCTTTGTGAACTGTGTGTACAGTCTTGATGTAGTTAATTCTTGATTGTTGTTGGTATCACTTGGGGGGAATTAACCTCCAAGCCAATTGGTTGTGAGGGTCAGCTACGTCTGTGCATCCGGGCTTGCCTCCTGACCTCTGCCTTTTGCCCGCAAATGGGCACAAGCTTCCAGAACTCTGCCTTTCAGTTCCCCTGAGTTTCCATGTGCTCTAGGTACCCTATGAATCTGAATCCCCAGGGTCTCACCCAAAACTGGAGTTCAGTGCAATTGGACCTGGATTTTAGTGCTGTTGTGAGGTTCTGTTTTCCTCCTGCTAGAGAAATCCAGGCACAATCAGCAGTCAGCTCTGTGTGTGCATGTCTGCACACACTTTCGCATGCACTTTTGCAAGCCCCCAGAATTCTGTCTTTCAAGGCTCCCCTAAGTTTCCATGCACTGCTTCCTTTTCACAACAGTCCAGACTCCCACTATGAGTCTCGCCTGGAACTGGGGTTCAGTGCAGTTGGGATTTTCTGTCTCCCTGCTGCTAGAGGAAGCCAGCCAGACCCTCCTCCGCCCATCCTCTCCACGAGCGTGTCTCCGTACCTCAGCTTTTTACAGCTCCTCTGCATCTTCGTGAGTCTCTCTACTTCTCATTGTAGAATTTTCACTCAGCCAGCTTTCCTGTGGTTCTGGATGGTGTCCGTTCTGTCTTTTAGTTGTAGTTTTGAAACTGTTGTGCAAGACAGCAGTTTAGGTGTTCACCTATACCACCATCTTGGTTTCTCTTCTGAGTGCCCTTTTAAATGATATATGTAAATTCCATTTATTTGGCAAAGTAAAAGCTAAAATTCATGTCATTGAATTTCAGAAACGTGGACTGCATCACGCTTACATATTATTGATATTAGATAGTGAATCCAAATTACAAATAGAAAATGACATTGACTGTATAGTTAAGGCAGAAATTTTGGATGAAGACCTGTGTCCTTGACTTTTTCAAATTGTAAAATCAAATATGGCATATGGACCATGTAGAATACAAAATAAAAATAGTCCATGGTCAGACACCCCTCGAGGGGTCCCAGATTGGAGAGGGTGCAGGCCAGGCTGAGGGACACCCCCCACCCCATGCATGAATTTTGTACACCAGGCCACTAGTATCAAATAATGAGCAAAAGCAGGCCAGGTACAGTGAGACAATTTGTCCTACATCCTTAGGAGGACAGTGGGATGCAGTGAGCAAGAAGGCTTGGTTTTGGGACCTCAACGCTGTCTTCTGCCCTCCTCACTGCGTGGCCCTGGGGACCCTCACCTGGTGTCCTCATCTACAAAATAAGAATAACAGGATACCTGCTTTACAGGCAGCTGTAGAGAGTGAATACACATGAAGCACTTCAAGCATGGTCAGCTCGCCATAAATGCATAAGCTGTCAGCCCAGGGCCACCACATAGGAGACAGGGCTCCTAACCACCTCACATTACTATACAATTTGTGTTTCAACAACAGTAGATGCATGGAATGGATGGCTCAGCAGGCTCTATGGTTTTACAATTGGTTCACAACAGCTTCCTTTGAATCAGAGTTTACAATCCTTTTGGACTGTGACCCACAGTAGGAAACACCTTCCCTCTTGTGACCTACTACACACAGCATCTACCTCTATAAAACCACATTAAATGTTTAATGAGTCCTGGCCAATGTGGCTCAGCTGGTTGGAGCACCACCCCATATACCAAAGCGGGTGGCAGGTTTGATTCCCAGTCAGTGCACATACCCAGCTGTGGGTTCAGTCCTGGTCAGGACACATGTGGGAGGCAGCTGAGAGTGATGTCTCCCTTTCTCTCTTTCTTCCTGCTTCCCTCTCTCCCTCATTCCCTTCCTTTCTCTAAGAAAAAAAACATTTAATGAAACAGTATTTGCCCTTACTATGTGTAATGCGCTCTGATAGAAATTATTTTGTTCTAGTTAAAATTTCAAAACCCACTAAGTTGATTTCATAACCTACAAAATGGGCCAAATCTGTGCTTAAATAATGTTTATATGATTTCCTTGTCCTAAACTTGTTGCTGCTTTTTCCTTTTTGTGTCTAACTCCCCCTCCATTTTCTGGAAGCCACATCTTTCTAGGAAGCCTGGCTCCTGGCTGCCTCCTGTTGGGGGTTCTCAGTGCTTGCAGAAACTCTGTAGCGAGTGCATCTCTCCAGCTGTGCCCAGCGCACTCCTGCTGTCCTCACAGGTCCAGCACTGCACTGGCACGGGCCAGGTGCCAGACCAAGGTGTTTGCATTGATTTTAGAACAAGGATAATAACTCTGTTTTTCTGCTTGTGTTTTATGTGTGCCAAGCACTTATTCCTCAGATGACTTATAATGCGATGTTGTTATCGATAACAATGGGAGAGATTCGGCTAGCCTCTGCATGCATGTTCTATCCTCACCGGCTCATAATGCCTATCTTGAAAGCTATTTTCACACTATAACCACAGCATATTTAAAACCAGACTCCAGTTAGTGCCTCACAATTAAAATTTGCAATGCCTAATGTTGCATGTCGTTATAAATAATGAGCCTAGCATGTTTTTGTTACTAGAGCCGTTAGCCAAGCACTCAGTTCTGCTCACTGAAATCTTCACTGGATAGTTTTTTCTGTATATTTTCCCTTTGCTCTTTTCTTTTCTTTCCTTTTTCTTTTCCTTTATTTTCTTTCCTCTTTTATTTCTTTTGCAGAGCCCGATGATAATCAATAAAACAAGCAAGTGGTAACTTCAGGAAAACGCAAATTAGAGCTACTGACCCTTTGGCTCATAGTGCAAAACATTTTTGTTAACTCTTGGACCACTATACCAACAACATGTGATTGTATGTACATAGGGTGTCCTGTCTTAATTCCAGTTTATCTACAGATAAAGGAAATTAAGTTCTCCTCAAGAAGGTAAGATGACCCTAACTGGTTTGGCTCAGTGGATAGAGCGTCAGCCTGTGGACTCAAGGGTCCCAGGTTCGATTCTGGTCAAGGGCATGTACCATGGTTGCAGGCACATACCCAGTAGGGAGTGTGCAGGAGGCAGCTGATTGTTTTTCTCTCATCGATGTTTCTAACTCTCTATCCCTCTCCCTTCCTCTCTATAAAAAATCAATAAAATATATTTAGAAAGGAGAAGGAGGAGGAGGAGGAGAAGGAGGAAGAGGAGGAGGAGGAGAAGAGGAGGAGGAGGAAGAGGAGGAGGAAGAGGAGGAGGAAGAGGAGAAGATAAGATGAAGAAAGAGGTGGGTTCTGGAGCTCCACAAACCAGAGTGTTGAATCGCAGCTTGACTACTCATTCGTTGAGACCCTGAGGCCCCTTACTTTAGCTCTTGGAGTCTCAATTCCTTAATCTATAAAATGGGGGATAATATATCTGTCAGGGTCATGGTCCTAGAGGAAAGTTCACGGGACATTAAATGGTCAGAAACCATTTCTTGTTCCTGTGAGTAATGCATGTTGTGCACCATGGCATTCTGGCTTCCTGACCCAAATGGAAGGGCCAGGAACTGATGGCCAAGTGAGAAGCAGGCAGTACAGGAGTCATGCTATGGTCACTAGAAATCCATGAGATAGTGATGAATGGGTAGTCAATTTAATTAAAAAAATAGCTTTATTTTTTAAAAAATAACTATCAAAAAACCTTAGAATAATAGCAGCCAAAGGAGTCAATGTCCGAATCCCCAGAATATGTACATGTGTTATATTACATTGGCAAAAAGGGCTTTGTGAGTGTTATTAAATTAAGTGTCTTGATATGGGGAGATTATGCTGGACTATCTGGGTGGGACCAAAGTAACCACTAGGATTCTTATAATAGGGAGGGAGGAAGAAGTGTCAGACTCAGAGAAGATCTGAGAACAACAGAGGTGAAGTGATGAGGGATCATTAGCCAAGGACTGCAGATAGCCTCCTGTAGCTGGAAAAGGCAAAAAAGTGATTTTCCTCAGAGCCCCCAGAAAGGAAGCAGCCCTGCCAACACCTTAACTGTAGCCTGTAGAATCCATTTATAGACTTAAAAAATGTTATTGATTTTAGAGAGAGACAGGAAGGGAGAGAGAGAAACATTGATTTGCTGTTCACTTATTTATGCATTCATTGGCTGCTTGGTGTATCAGAATGATGCTTCAACCAATAGTGCTATCTGGCCAGGGCTCGCTTTTAGACCTTTGATTGCTAGAACTGTCAGATAATATATTTGTGTTGTTTTATTCCACTAAGTTGCAGCAATTTGTGACAGCAGCAGTAAAAACCTATTCTCTGAATGGAGGAAGGGAATGGTCATGGGGAAAATATACAAGGTCAGGTGAACAGGAATGCTGGGCAGGTTCTTGTTCTTGATTTAGGTAATGGTAACATGGGTGTTCAATTTATTTTATTTTATTTTATTTTTTCAGGTTTCAATGTTTTGTTTTGTTTTTATTGTGTTATATGTATACATATTTCCCCATTGCCCCCCCTCCCAGGCATACCTCACCCCCCCCCAGTGTCTTGTGTTCATTGGTTATGCTTATATGCATGCATACATTCCTTTGGTTGATCTCTTATATACCCCACCTCTCCTTAACCTTCCTGCGGTAATTTGACAGTCTGTTTGATGCTTTACTGCTTCTGTGTCTATCCTTTTGTTCATCAGTTTATAATGTTCTTTATTATCCACAAATGAGTGAGATCATGTGGTGTTTCTCCTTCATTGACTGGCTTATTTCACTTAGCATAAGTCTCTCCAGTTCCATCCAGGTTGCTGCAAATGGTAAGAATTGCTTCTTTTTAGTGGCAGCATAGAATTCCATTGTGTAGATCCACTCATCTACTGACGGGCACCTAGGCTGTTTCCAAATTGTAGCTATTGTAAATTGTGCTGCTATGAACATAGGGGTGCATAAATCCTTTCTGATTGGTGTTTGTAATTTATTGGGATATATTCCTAAGAGTGGGATTGCTGGATCAAATGGGAGATCCATTCTTTATTTATTGAGGAAACTTCATACTGTTCTCCACAGTGGCTGCACCAGTCTGCATTCACATCAACAGTGCACAAGGGTTCCTTTTTCTCCACATCCTCACCAACACTTGTCGTTTGTTGATTTGTTGATGATTGCCATTCTGACAGGTGTAAGATGGTATCGCATTGTCGTTTTGATTTGCATCTCTCGGATAATTAGTGACTTTGAACATGTTTTCATGTGTCTCTTGGCCTTCCTTCTGTCATCTTTCCAAAAGGTTTTATTTAGGTTCGTTGCCCATTTTTTTATTAGATCGTTTATGTTCCTTTTATTAAGTTGTATAAGTTGCCTGTAGATGTTAGAGATTAAACCTTTATCAGTGATAACATTTGCAAATATGTTCTCCCATACAGTGATCTTTCTTGTTTTTTTGTTGATGGTTTCTTTAGCTTTTTATTTTGATGTAGTCCCATTTGTTTATTTTTTCTTTAGCTTCCATTGCCTTTGGAGCAGTATCAGTGAAGAAGTTCTTTCTGCATATGTCTGAGATTGTGCTGTCTGTGGATTCCTTTAGTATTTTGATGGTTTCCCGTCTAATGTTTAAGTCCTGTATTCATTTTGAGTTTATTTTTCTATTTGGTATAAGTTGGTGGTCCAGTTTCATTTTTTTGCATGTATCTGTCCAATTTTCCCAACACCATTTATTGAAGGGACTATCTTGGCTCCATTGTATGTTCATACCTCCTTTGTCAAATATTAATTGAGCATAGTGCTTTGGGTTGAGATCTGGATTCTCTATTCCATTCCATTGGTCTACATGTCTGTTCTTGTGCCAGTACCAGGCTGTTTTGAGAACAGTTACTTTGTAATACAGCTTGAAATCTGGTATTGAGATCCCACGGACTTCATTCTTCTTCCTCAGGTTTTCTGTGGCTATTCAAGGTCTTTTTTTGGTTCCAGATGAATCTTTGAAGAGTTCTTTATAGGTCTGTGAAATATGTCGTTGGTATTTTAATGGGTAGTGCATTGAATCTGTAGATTGCTTTGGGTAGTATGGGCATTTTAATGATGTTGATTCTCCCAATCCATTAACATGGTATGCTCTTCCATCTGTTTACCTCTTCCTCTATCTCCTTTTCCAGTGTCCTGTAGTTTTCTACATATAGGTCTTTTACCTCTTAGTTAGGTTTACTCCTAGGTATCTTAATTTGTTTGGTGCGATGGTAAATGGGATGGCTTTTTTAGTCTCTCTTTCTGTAATTTCACTATTAGTGTGTAGAAATGCCACAGATTTCTTGGTATTAATTTTGTATCCTGCTACATTGCCAAATTCATTTACTAAGTCAATTAGTTTGTGAATGGAGTCCTTCGGGTTTTTTATGTACAGTATCATGTCATCTGCAAATATGGACAGCTTTACTTCTTCTTTTCTAATTTGGATGTCTTTTATTTCTTTTTTTTTAAATATATTTTATTGATTTTTTTTACAGAGAGGAAGGGAGAGGGATAGAAAGTCAGAAACATCGATGAGAGAGAGACATCGATCAGCCGCCTCCTGCACGCCCCCTACTGGAGTTGTGCCCACAAGCAAGGTACATGCCCCTGACCAGAATCGAACCCGGGACCTTTCAGTCTGCATGCCGACGGTCTATCTACTGAGCCAAACCGGTCTCGGCTGGATGTCTTTTATTTCTTCTTCTTGTCTAATTGCAATGACTAGTACTTCCAGTACTATGCCAAACAGGAGGGGTGAGAGTGGGCATCCCTGTCTTGTTCCTGTTCTTAGGGGAAATGGTTTTAGTTTCTGCCCATTGAGTATGATGTTAGCTGTGGGTTTATCATATATAGCTTTTATGATATTGAGGTATGATTCTTCTATTCCCACTTCTGATGAGAGTTTTTATCAAGAATGGGTGCTGGATTTTGTCAAATGCTTTTTCTGCATCAATTGATATGACTGTGATTTTTATCTCTCAATTTGTTTATGTGATGTATCACATTTATTGATTTGTGGATATTGTGCCATCTTTGCATTCCTGGGATGAATCCTACGTGGTCATGGTGTATGATCTTTCTGATGTACTGCTGGATCCGATTTGCTAGAATTTTGTTGAGGATTTTGGCATCTATGTTCATGAGAGATATTGGCCTATAATTCTCTTTCATTGTGTTGTCTTTATCTGGTTTTGGTATTAGAGTGATGCTGGCTTCATAGAAGGTGATTGGAAGTGTTCCTTCTTCTTGAATATTTTGGAATAGTCTGAGGAGGATAGGTTTTAATTCTTCCTTTAATGTTTGGTAAAACTCTCCTGTGTAGCCATCTGGTCCAGGACTTTTGTTTGCTGGAAGCTTTTTGATGTCTGCTTCAATTTCTTCCATAGTTATTGGACTATTGAGATGTTTAGATTCTTCCTGATTGAGTTTTGGAAGGTTATATTTTTCTAGGAATATGTCCATTTCTTGCAGATTATCCTGTTTGTTGGAATAGCATTGTTCATAGTATTTTTTTAACAATCCTTTGTATTTTGGCAGGGTCTGTTGTTATTTCTCCTCTTTCATTTCTGATTTTGTTTATTTGGGTCTGCTCTCTTTGCTTCTTGGTAAGCCTGGCTAGGGGTCCATCAATCTTGTTTATCCTTTCAAAGAACCAGCTCTTTGTTTTGTGGATCTTTTGAATTGTTTCTTTGGTCTCATGTTGTTTATCTCCGCTCTGATCTTTACTATTTCCTTTCTTCTGCTTACACTGGGCTTTTCTTGTTGCTCTCTTTCTAGCTCTTTGAGTGGTGGGTTCGGGAATTTATTACCATTGTTTCCTGTTTTTTTTTTTGCAGTAGGCTTGTAGGGCTATGAATTTCCCTTTCAAGACTGCTTTCACTGTGTCCCATAAATTTTGTATTGTTGTGTTGTCATTGTCATTTGTTGCCATGATGTTTTTTATTTCTTCCTTGATCTCTCTGGTTTCTCAGTCATTGTTTAATAGCATGATGTTTAGTCTTCATGTGTTTTATTTCTTTATATTGTTTTCATTATAGTTGATTTCCAGTTTTATGACACTGTGGTCTGAGAAAATGCTTGATATAATTTCTATCTTCTTGAATTTGAAGAGACTTTTCTTATGACCCAACATATAATCTATCTTTGAAAATTACCCATGTGCCCTGGAGAAGAATATATATTCTGTGGCTTTGGTGTGAAATGTTCTGAAGATGTCAATTAATTCCATCTGGTCTAGTGAGTCATTTAGGATTGATGTTTGTTTGCTGATTTTTTGTTTAGAGGATTTGCCCAGTGGTGACAGTGGGGTATTAAAGTCTCCTACTTAATTTGTTGCTGTCAATCTCTCCCTTAATATCCTCCAGGAGTTTATTTTATGTATTTAGGTATTCCTATATTTGGTGCGTATATGTTTACCAGAGTTATTTCTTCTTGTTGGATTGTTCCCTTTAGTATTATGAAGTGGCCTCCTTTATCTCTTGTTATGTCCTTCACTTTGAGATCTAATTTGTCAGATATAAGTATTGCAACCCCAGCTTTTTTTTTCACTTTTTCATATTTGAAAATATCTAGCAGAAAATAAAGGACAACCTCAAACTGAGTAATTGAGGACAATTTAAGGGAGTTGATATTACAGAGATGATGCCAAGGGTTAGAGAAAGAAACAGGCTGGTCCAGTGTTATGACCAGCAGTAGACAGAAGTCATTACCACTGTCAGGGCTAGAGGTGGTATGGGAGGAGGCGGTCACAGACTCCAGAGGAGCAGATCTGTAAAAAGGATTGAGACAAGAACTGCCAGTGCAGGGACCAGCAGTGGAGTAGTGGGGGAACGCACAGCCCAGCCCCCAACATCTTTTTGGTGTGGCCCATTGACTGATCTCACCCAGAAACCAGAGCACAGGGACCTGACAGATGCCTCTCACCCACAAGCTAGAGTAGAGAAGGTTGGAAAGTGGGTGAGAGTGGCCAAAAGAAAGCATCCTGTATAGCCTAGCCCCTCTTGTCTTTAGTTCAAGTAAAAAATTCATGCTCTCCACTGAGGGGACACAAAATCTCATCAGATATCATGGGCCATGTCAGTTCAACCCACGTAAAATTTTAGCCCTGACGCTGCTCTTCATGTACTGTAATGTAGGCTGTGGGAAAGAAGGAGAAAGAAAGCAATTTATATAAACATTTCTGCTCCTCATTCTCTCCTGTGGCTGGTGATGAGGCATAAACTGGCATTACTCAGCCAATTTCTCCTCCTCCCATGCTGTGTTCATTTTCACTGATTCCAGGGCTTCAGGTGGGTGAGGCGATTTTTGGTTTTATGATGATGACACAAAAGTTCATTCCTGAAGGCCCAAATCCATAATGGCCTTGATCTTACTGAAGTTTTTTGTGGGTCAAAACTGTGGGAAAGTAAGTACTAAGAGACTGTAGCCCCCAGAAATTACTTGGTTCACCCACACTGTATAGCAATAATTCACTTGTTTTTCTTTCATGGTAAGTACTGATTCATCATCGATATAATTTTTTACAATTTTATTTTATATTTTTCCATCACTACTTATTCTCCATACCCTCTTTACCTCTATCCCCGCCAAAAAACCCCCACCATACTGTTGTTTGTGTCCATGAGTTCTTTCTCTTTGTTTCTTTTATGTTCAATCCTTCTCCCACCCCAACACCACTCCAACAGGGCTGTCTGCCTGCTCTCTATGAGTCTGTCTCTATTGTCCGCTTTAGTTCAGTTCAGTAAAGTCCACATGAATGAAACCACATGGTACTTGTCTTTTTCTGACTGGCTTATTTCACTTAGCATAATACTCTCCATGCTGTAGCAAAGGGTAAAATTTTCTTTCTTTTTATGGCTGAATAGTGTTCCATTATGTAAATGGGCCAAAGCTCATCTACTGATGGACAGTTGGGCTATTGTAAACAATGCTGCAATAAACATAGGGATGCATATATTCTTTCAAATTAGTGTTTTAAGTATCTTTGGATAAATTTCCAGAAGTAGATATGCTGGGTCATAAAGCAGTTCCATTTTTAATTTTTGAGGAATCTCTATACTGTTTTCTATAGTGGCTGCACCAATCTGCATTCCCATCAGCAGTGTACTAGTGTTCCCCTTTCTTCACATCTCTGTCAACACTTGTTATTTGTTGATATATTGATGATGGCCATTCTGACAGGTGTTAGATGATATCTCCTTGTGGTTTTAATTTCATTTCTCCGATGATGAGTGATGTTGAGAATTCTTTCATATGTCTATTAACCAACTGTATGTACTGTTTGGAGAAGTGTCTATTCAAGTCTTTGACCATATTTTTATTGGATAGTTTTTTGTGTTGAGTTTCGTAAGTTATTTATAAATTTCTTTATATTAATCCTTTATAAGATGCATTAGTGAATATGTTCTCCCATTCACTGGATTTTCTTTCCATTGTGTTGATGGTTTCCTTTGCTTTGCAAAATCTTTTTAGTTTGATATAGCCCCATTTGTTTACTTTTTCTCTTGTTTCCTTTGCCTGATGAGATATATCAGAAAAAAAATATTGCTATGAGAAATGCCTGAGATTTTACTGCCTATGTTTTCTTCTAGAATTTTTATGGTTTTAAGTCTAACATTTAAATCTTTAATCCATTTAAGTTTATTCTTGTGTAAGATGTGAGGTGATCTTTTTTTTTGCATATATCTGTCCAATTTTCTCAACAATGTTTATTGACTAGACTCTCTTTTCCCATTGTATGTTTTTGTCAAATATTAATTGACTACAAAGGCTTGGGTTTATTTCTGAGCTCTTCATTCTGTTCTGTTCATCTATGTCTGTTTTTATGCCATGCCAGTACCATGTTGTTTTGATTTCTATGACTTGTAGTATAATCTGATATCAGATAATACGATTCCTCCAACTTTCTTAGTCCTTCTCAAGATCGTTGTTGCTATTTGGGATCTTTTGTGGTTCCATATAAATTCTTAAAATATATCATTGGTATCTTGATAGGAATTATGTTGATTTTGTAGATTGTTTTGGGTATTATGGATATTTTAATTATGTTAATTCTTCCCTTTCATGAATATAGTCTATACTTATACTTCTTTGAATCTTTCTCAATTTCTTTCTTTAGCATCTTATAATTTTCTGAGTACAGATATTTTATATCCTTGATTAAATTTATCCCTAGGTCTATTATTCTTTGTGAAACAATTCTAAATGGGCCTGAGCTTTTTTTTCCCTTCCTCTTTTTGATAATTCATTACTGGTGTATAAAAATGCAACTTACTTCTGGATAATTTGTACTTTGCTACTTTATTGAATTAATTTATTGTTCTAGCAGTTTTTTGGTGGAATTTTTAGGCTTCTCTCTATATAGTATCATATCATCTGTGAATAATGACAATTTTATTTCCACCTTTCCAATTTGGATGTTTTTTAAAAAATATGTTTTTATTGATTTCAGAGAGGAAGGGAGAAGGAGAAAGAGATTGAAAAATCAATGGATTGGCTGCCTCCTGTATGCCTCACACTGGGGATTGAGCCTGCAACCCAGACATGTGCCCTGACCGGGAATCGAACTGTGACCCCCTAGTTCATAGGTTGATGCTCAACTACTGAGCCATGCTGATCAGGCCAATTTGGATGCCTTTTATTTCTTCTTTTTTGATTGCTGTGGCTAGGAATTCCAGTACTATCCTATCTAATAAAAGAGTAATATGCAAATTGACCATACCTTCACTATACCCACCAGCTATGCCCATCAGCCAATCAGAGCGAGTATGCAAATTAAACCAGTCAAGATGACAATGGCCACAGAGAGAGCAGGAGAGAGGCTTGGGTTGCTCCTGGAGAAGGAGGAAGCCAAGCTTTCCACACACCCTGACTGGCCCTGGCCTCTGCTTAAAGCAATAAAGTTTCAATGGCTGTGCCAGCAGAAGGCTTGGCTCCGCTCCAGGCTACAAAGTTTCATTTGTAGAAGATAAATAAATGTCAGATACTAGGGCCTCCCCTTGGGTCGCTGGGGAGCATGGCTGGACTGCAAACCACCATGGGCCGCTCGCCCAGGCCACCCCACTCCCTAAGGGAACACCCACCCTGATCCAGGACACCCTTCAGGGCAAACCAGCTGCCCCCCACCTATGCAGCAGGCCTGTATACTATCTAATAAAAGAGTAATATGCAGATTGACCATATTACTCCAACACCCAAGATGACTGTCCCCATGTGGTCAAAAGATCCTGCCTCCATGTGGACACAAGATGGTCACCACAAGATGGCCAGCAGGGGAGGGCAGTTGGCAGGGACCAGGCCTGCAAGGGAGGGCAGTTGTGGGTGATCGGGCCAGCAGGGAAGGACAGTTGGGAGGGACCAGGCCTGCAAGGGAGGGTATTTGGGGATGATCAAGCCTGCAGGAGAGGGCAGTGAGGGGTGACCAGGCCCACAAGGGAGGGCGTTAGGGCAAACAGGCTGACAGGGAGCAGTTAGGCATCAATCAGGCTGGCAGGGGAGTAGTTAGGGGGTGATCAGGCTGGCAGGGAGAAGTGATTAGAGGCAATTAGGAAGGTAGGCAGGTGAACAATTGGGAGTTAGCAGTCCTGGATTGTGAGAGGGATGTCCAACTGTCCGTTTAGACTGGATCCTATGGCCTAAACGGGCAGTCAGACATCCCTCAAGGGGTCCCAAATTGGAGAGGGAACAGGCTGGGCTGAAGGACATTTCCCCCTGCACGAATTTCAAACACTTGTAGTGTTTGTCCTTTGAGTATATTAGCTGTAGGTTTGTCATATATGGGCTTTATTATGTTGAGATATGTTTCCTCTATTTCCACTTTGCTGAGAGTGGAAATAGATGCTTTTTCTGCATCTATTTCCATGATAATGTGCTTTTTATTCTTCATTTTGTTTATATGATGCCTCATGTCTATTGTTTTGCAGATATTGTGCCAACCTTGCACTCCCAGAATAAATTGCATTTAATCATTGTGTATGATCTTTTTAATGTATTGCTGGATATGGATTGCTAACATTTTAATTAGGATTTTAGCATCTATGTTCATTAGGGATAGTGCTCTATAATTATTTTTCTTTGTAGTTTCTTTAACTGTTTTTGGAATCAGAATAATGCTAGCCTCATAAAAAGTGTTTGGAAGTCTTTCCTCCTCTTGAATTTTTTGGAAAAGTTTGAGGAACACAGGTGTTAGTTCTTCTTTGAAAGTTTGGTAAAATTTATTTGTAAAGCTATCAGGCTTTTGTTTGATGGAAGGGTTTTTTAAAATTATTATTATTGCTTCAGTTTCACTAGTTGTAATCTCTCTGTTCAGGTTCTATGATTCTTTCTGATTTAGTTTGGGAAGATTGTATGTTTCCAGAAATTTGTCTATTTTGCCCAGGTTGTTCAATTTGTTGGCATATAGATGTTCATAATATTTTTTATAATCCTTTGTATTTCTTTGGAGTAGTTGTTGCTTCTCCTCTTTTTAAAAAAAAATTAAATCTTTATTATTCAGATTGTTACATTTGTTTCTCTTTTGCCCCTCCATAGAACCCCTCCACCCAGCTCCCACCCTTCCCTCTGCCCTTACCTCCCTCGCATTGACCTCATCCATAGGTGTATGATTTTTGTACAGTCTCTCCCTGTGCACCCCTCACCCCTTTTCCCCTGAGAATTATCAGTCCACTCCCTTTCTGTGCTCCTGATTCTATTATATTCACCAGTTTATTCTGTTGATCAAATTTTTAATTCACTTAATTTTTAGATTCACTTGTTGATAGATATGTATTTGTTGTTCATAATTTTTTGGCTTTTACCTTTTTCTTCTTCCTCTTCTAAAAGAGTACCTTTCAGCATTTCATATAATACTGGTTTGGAGTTGATGAACTCCTTTAGCTTTTTCTTCTCTGTGAAGCTCTTTATCTACCCTTCAATTCTGAACGATAGCTTTGCTGGATAGAGTATTCTTGGTTGTAGGTTCTTGCTATTCATCATGTTGAATATTTCTTGCCACTCCTGTCTGGCCTGCATCGTTTCTGTTGAGAAATCAGCTGACAGTCGTATGGGTGCTCCCTTGTAGGTAATGAACTGTTTTTCTCTTGCTGTTTTTAATATTCTCTCTTTGTCTTTTGCTCTTGGTATTTTAATTATGATGTGTCTTGGTGTGGTCCTCTTTGGATTCCTTTTATATGGGGTTCTGTGTGCTTCCTGGACTTGTAAGTCTATTTCTTTTACCAGATGTGAGAAGTTTTCAGTCATTATTTCTTTAAGTAGGTTTTCAGTATCTTGCTCTCTCTCTTCTTCTGGCACCCCCACAATTCTGATGTTGCTACGCTTGAAGCTGTCCCAGAGGCTCTTTACATTATCTTCACATTTTTGGATTCTTTTCTCTTCTTGCTTTTCCAGTTGAATGGTTTCTGCTTCTTTATATTTCAAATTTTTGACTTGATTCTTGCCTTCCTCTAGTCTGCTGTTAGGACTCTGTATAATATTTTTTATTTCAGTCAGTGTCTCTAGTTGGTCCTTTTTCATCTCCTCTAGGCTCTCACTAATTTTATCCAACTTTTCTAGCATATTCTTGAAAAACCTTATAAGCGTGGTTTTGAACTCTATATCCAGTCGTTTTTTTTCCCTCCATTTCTTTTGTTTGTGATCCCTTCCCTTGTCTCGGCATTTTCACTATGCCGGGAGAACTGTGTTGGATTCAGCCTTATGATACCAGACTTGTAAAACCGAAGAAGCCTCTGTTGAGCTTGGGATGAGTGGAGTCTGAGGGCTTAAGTGACCGCCTTGCCTTCCATTCGGCCCTGCCCTCCACGGCCCCTGAGTCTCACGTGACTGGGTAATCACTGGAGCAGTCCTTGTGCGCGCATGCCTGCAGTGCCTCTAGACCACTGCCTTTCCAGCTCCCCTGCACTTAAGGATCACACGAGTCTAGTTCCCCAGGGTTTCAGGCAAAACAGGGGCCTAGTGGAGTCAGAAGTCGCACAGTTGGGAGGGTCTGTCTCCCGCCCACTCGAGAAAGTCAGCAGCACAATCAGCAATATGTCCTCTGCACGGTGCCGTGCGTGTCATCAGGCTTCTGATCTTTTGCGACTCCCCTTAAATTTCCGTGCACCTCTCCCTTTTCACAGTCCAAACTCCCCCCGTATGAGTTTCGGCTGGATCTGGGGTTTAGTGTTGTAAGATAAGGGGTTCAATGCCTTTGAGAGTCTCTGTTTCCCTCCTGCCAGAGAAAACCAGTCAGGTATTCTGGCACCCGCTCTCTCCACGCACGCGTCTCCGTACTTCAGCTTTTTGCAGCTCCTCTGCATCTCCGTGAGCCCCTCTCCTTCCCTCTAGTTGTAGAATTTCCACTCAGCCAGCTTTCCTGTGGTTCTGGATTATGTCCCTTCTGTCTTTTAGTTGTAGTTTTAAATTGTTGTGCAAGGCAGCAGTGTAGGTGTTTACCTATGCCGCCATCTTTGCTTCTCCTCTTTCATTTTTGATTTTATTTATTTGGTCCCGCTCTCTTTTTTTCTTGATGAGTCTGATTAAAGGTTTCTGAATCTTGTTTATCTTTTCAGAAAACCAGCTCTTGGTTTCTTTGATCTTTTGTATTGTTACATTAGACTTTTTTTTTTTTCCTGCTCTGATAATTATTATTTCCTTCCTTCTACTTACTCTGGGCATTGTTTGTTGTTCTTTTCAAGTTCCTTTAAGTATTAAGTAACATTATTTATTTGAGCTTTTTTGTTTCTTAAGGTAAGCCTGTAATAAATTTTCCTCTTACAATTGTTTTCACTATGTCCCATAGATTTTTCATTGTTGTATTCCCATTTTCATTTGTTTCAAGATATCTTTTGAGAGTTGTCCTCCAGGGGAAGGCGGGGAACTGCTGGAAGGGGCTCTCCCGGCCAGGCAGCCCCACTAACATGGGGTTTTTGTCCGCTGGAGCCACCAGTGCAAACGCGGAGCCCAAGCCATCTTGCAGTGGGAGGTGGATGTGTACGGTCTGAAGCCTTCGGCTGGGCACCCATCGAGCAGCCAGGGACCCGGTGACCCAGAACTCCGCTCTCCAATCTGCGCAGAAACGCGGCGGAACCAGAGATCCACAGAGCACACGGAAAGGTCAGATTGCGCCTGACTTAAGGGGGAGGGTGGATGTCTGCCGAGATCTGAAAGCTGCGGCTGACGGAGGCACCCACAGAGCAGCCAGGACCCAGAGCGCGGCTTCCCAGGCGGCACAGACGTGCAGGCGGAGGATTCAGAGATCCACATGGCGCGAGCTCGCATGGAAGGGTCAGATTTCGCCTGGGCCAGGGTGCGGTCTCCTACCCCCACAGGGCAGAGATGCGCACTGTGGGAGCCGGGCTGCGGGAAAGCTGCCTCTGGAGAGGTCCGCAGAGGTGGTCAGGGCGTGATCTCTGAGTGTGAAGGCAGACCCTCTTAGCTGTTGACAGAGGAGAGCTCTGGAAAACGACTCTTTTTTTTTTTCTTTTTCTCTGGGGCAGAGGGACAACCTGGGAGTTATTGCAGTGTCCAGGCTGCAAAACCCCCACAAACTGGTTTTGGGAACCACAGAGTAGCAGGATCTGAGCACAGCCTAGAGAGGTCCTGTGCTTTTTCTTTCTGCCTCAATTGATTTTACCTTTATAATTTTTACATTTTTGTTTTAAACTAGTATTATTAATTACTACTAGTACTTTACTGTTTTGGGGAAAAAAAGTGTCATTTTGTGTTCTCTTTATTTTATTTCAGGATAGAGTTCTACATTCTATTTTCATCTTCCCTTTAGCATAATTTTACTCCAACTCAACTCCACCTTTATGCCAACACTTTCCTCCTAACTTTCCCCATTTTGCTGTCTTGTTTCTCTTTCCCTTTTCCAACTTTAGATTCTCCCTATTTTTCTCTTTACCTGGTTAAAATTTCACCCCATTTATATATCTAATTCCCCTACTCCACACAAACCTCTCCCCTCTTGTCTTCACTAGCCAAAAAGTTGTTTTTTTCTCTATTTCCTTTTGTTGGTATTTGCCTGAAAAGTTATTATATCGATTTTTTTGAAAAATTTTTTTGAGAGATTGTTTTAGTTTATTCTACTAGTTTTATTTTGCTTTTTGCTTGCTTTGTTTTCTACCTCTCTTTTCCCTCACCTCCCTCGATACCAGTTGCTATTTGCAATTTGCCTTAATCTCTAGGTACTGGGGGCTGGCCTTTATTGGGATTAGTGACTGTTCTATTGGAGTTTTATCCTGACATCTATATTTTGTTCCTCTTTTCTCTCTTATACACTTTCTTTTCTCTCTGACTTTTTTCTCTTCCTCTTTCCTTCTCCTTCTTCTCCTTTTTATTTTCTTATTTTATTTTATTTAATTTTATTGTTCATTTATTTATCTTTTTTTTTCTCACTCTCCCAATTTGATTTTGGCACATCTTTCTTTTCTTTTTTCCTCATTTTCCTCTTCTTCTTTCTCTATTTACCCCTAATTTGTCCTTCATTGGTGGTCAGCTTATTTGTGACTATTAACATCTTGAATACATTTCTACTCAGTGCCTTGTGTGCTGTACCTGGTCGTGTTGTAGTTTGTGCCTTTCAATCAATGTAGGAGAGAGCACTACATAACCAGACACCCAGAGAAGAAAGACCATGGGCAGAAAAAGAAACAGCCCACATAAGACAGAAAGGCAGGTTTCACCAGAAAAGGAAGTAAACGAAATAGAACCACAAATAAGCCTACCAGAGAAAGAGTTCAGAGAAATGATCATAATGTGGTTGAAAAGAATGGAAGACAAATTTGACAATATGCGTAAGAGCCAAGAGGAAATGAAGAAGAACCTAGAGGAGGTGCAGAATAAACAAGGAGAAATGAAAAATGACATCACTGCTATAAAGAACTCAATAGAAAGCATCAAAAGTAGACTAGAAGAAGGAGAGGACCGCATCAGTGAGCTAGAAGACACGGTAGGAAAAAATACCCAAGTACAGCAGCTTCTAGAAAAAAAAGTTAAAAAGCAAGAGGAGAGTCTAAGGGAACTTTGGGATAACATGAAACAAAACAACATCCGCATAATTGGGGTTCCAGAAAGAGTGGAAACTGAACAAGGATTAGAGAACGTGTTTGAAGAAATAATGACAGAAAATTTCCCCAATATAGAAAAGAAAAAACCCACACAAATCCCAGAAGCTCACAGAGTCCCAAGCAAAATGAACCCCAACAAACTGACACCGAGGCACATTATAATTAAATTGGCAAACACTGACGAGAAAATAAGAATCTTAAAAGCAGCCAGAGAGAAACAGAAAGTTACCTACAAAGGAACCCCCATAAGACTAGCTACTGACTTCTCAACAGAAACTCCTCAGGCCAGAAGAGAATGGAATGAAATATACAAAGTCATGCAAAGGAAGGGTCTGAATCCAAGAATACTGTACCCTGCAAGACTCTCAATCAAAATTGAAGGTGAAATCAAAAGCTTCACAGACAAAAAAGGACTAAGGGAATATATTACCACCAAACCAGCAATGCAAGAAATGTTAAAAGGTCTGCTGTAATAAAAAGAAAGAGGAAGCGAAGAAGGAACTCGGGGGTAAGGACTAAAAATGGCAACAGATAAGTACTTATCAATAATAACTTTAAATATAAACGGATTAAATGCTGCAATCAAAAGACATAGGGTAACCGATTGGATAAGAAAACATGATCCATATATCTGCTGTCTGCAAGAAACCCACCTTAGGAAAAGAGATGCACACAGATTGAGGGTGAAGGGATGGAACATGGTATTTCAGGCAAATCTAAATAAAAAAAACTGGGGTTGCAATACTAATATCTGACAAATTAGATCTCAAAGTGAAGGACATAACAAGAGATAAAGAAGGCCACTTCATAATACTAAAGGGAACAATCCAACAAGAAGAAATAACTCTGGTAAACATATATGCACCCAATATAGGACCACCTAAATACATTAAAAAACTCTTGGAGGATATTATGGGAGAGATTGACAGCAATACAATCATAGTAGGAGACTTTAATACCCCACTGTCACCATTGGACAAATCCTCTAAACAAAAAATCAGCAAGGAAACATCAATTCTAAATGACTCACTAGACCAGATGGAATTAATTGACATCTTCAGAACATTTCACCCCAAAGCCACAGAATATACATTCTTCTCCAGTGCACATGGGTCATTTTCAAAGATAGATCATATGTTGGGTCATAAGAAAAGTCTCTTCACATTCAAGAAGATAGAAATCATATCAAGCATTTTCTAAAACTGGAAATCAACTATAATAAAAACAATAGAAAGAAATCAAACACATGGAGACTAAACAGCATGCTTTTAAACAACGACTGGTTAACCAGGGAGATCAAGGAAGAAATAAAAAACATCATGGCAACAAATGAGAATGACAACACAAAAATACAAAATTTATGGGACACAGTGAAAGCAGTCTTGGGAGGGAAGTTCATAGCCCTCCAAGCCTACTGCAAAAAACAGGAAACAATGGTAATAAATCACCTAAACCTACAACTCAAAGAGCTAGAACGTGAGCAACAAGAAAAGCCCAGTGTACTCAGAAGGAAGGAAATAGTGAAGATCAGAGCAGAGATAAACAACTTGGAGACCAAAGAAACAATTCAAAAGATCAACAAAACAAAGAGCTGGTTCTTTGAAAGGATAAACAAGATTGATGGACCCCTAGCCAGGCTCACCAAGAAGCAAAGAGAGAAGACCCAAATAAACAAAATCAGAAATGAAAGTGGAGAAATAACAACAGTCCCTGTGGAAATACAAAGGATTGTTAAAAAATACTATGAACAACTCTATTCCAACAAATTGGACAACCTGCAAGAAATGGACATTTTCCTAGACAAATATAACCTCCCAAAACTCAATGAGGAGGAAGCCAAACATCTCTGTAGTCCAATACCTATGGAAGAAATTGAAGCAGTAATCAAAAAGCTTCCAGCAAATAAAAGCCCGGGTCCAGATGCCTACACAGGAGAGTTTTACCAAACATTCAAGGAAGAATTAAAACCTATCCTCCTCAGACTATTCAAAAACATTCAAGAAGAAGGAATACTACCAAACACCTTCTATGAAGCCAGCATCACCCTAATACCAAAACCAGATAAAGACAACACAATGAAAGAGAATTATAGGCCAATATCTCTCATGAACATATATGCCAAAATCCTCAACAAAATTCTAGCAAATCAGATCCAGCAGTACATCAGAAAGATCATACACCATGACCAAGCAGGATTCATCCCAGGAATGCAGGGATGTTTCAATATCCGCAAATCAATAAATGTGATACATCACATAAACAAATTGAGAGATAAAAATCACATAGTCATATCAATTGATGCAGAAAAAGCATTTGACAAAATCCAACATCCTTTCTTGATAAAAACTCTCAGCAAAGTGGGAATAGGAGGATCATACCTCAACATCATAAAAGCCATATATGATAAACCCACAGCTAACATCATACTCAATGGGCAAAAACTAAAACCATTTCCCCTAAGAACAGGAACAAGACAGGGATGCCTACTTTCACCTCTCCTGTTCGACATAGTACTGGAAGTATTAGCCATTGTAATTAGACAAGAAGAAGAAATAAAAGGCATCCAAATTGGAAAAGAAGAAGTAAAGCTGTCCTTATTTGCAGATGACATGATATTGTACATAAAAAACCCAAAGGACTCCATTCCAAAACTAATTGACTTAATTAATGAATTCGGCAATGTAGCAGGATACAAAATTAATGCTAAGAATTCTGTGGCATTTCTATACACTAAGAGTGAAATTATAGAAAGAGAAACTAAAAAAGCAATCCCATTTACCATCGCACCAAAAAAATTAAGAAACCTAGGAATAAACCTAACTAAAGAGGTAAAAGACCTTTATGCAGAAAACTACAGGAAACTGAAAAAAGAGATAGAGGAAGATGTTAACAGATGGAAGAGCATACCATGCTCATGGATTGGGAAAATCAAAATCATTAAAATGTCCATACTACCCAAAGCAATATACAGATTCAACGCACTACCCATTAAAATACCAACGACATATTTCACAGACCTACAAAGAATTCTTCATAGATTCATCTGGAACAAAAAAAGACCACGGATAGCTACAGCAATTCTGAGAACAAAGAATAAAGTAGGTGGGATCTCAATACCAGACTTCAAGCTATACTACAAAGCAACTGTTCTCAAAACAGCCTGGTACTGGCACAAGAACAGACATATATATCAATGGAATAGAATAGAGAACCCAGATATCCACCCAAACCACTATGCTCAATTAATATTTGACAAAGGAGGCATGAACATTCAATGGAACCAAGATAGCCTCTTCAATAAATGGTGTTGGGAAAATTGGACAGATACCTGCAAAAAATTGAAACTGGACCACCAACTTACACCAAATACAAAAATAAACTCAAAATGGATACAGGACTTAAACATTAGAAGGGAAACCATAGAAATACTAGAGGAATCCACAGGCAGCACAATCTCAGATATATGCCGAAAGAACTTCTTCACTGATACTGCTCCAAAGGCAATGGAAGCTAAAGAAAAAATAAACAAATGGGACTACATCAAAATAAAAAGCTTTTGCACAGCAAAAGAAACCATCAACCAAACAACAAGAAAGATCAATGCATGGGAGAACATATTTGCAAATGCTATCACTGATAAAGGTTTAATCTCCAAAATCTACAACCAGCTTATACAACTTAATAAAAGGAAGATGAAGGATTCAATAAAAAAATGGGCAATGGACCTAAATAGAACCTTTTCAAAAGACGACAGAAGGAAGGCCAAGAGACACATGAAAACATGTTCAAAGTCATTAATCATCCGAGAGATGCAAATCAAAACGACAATGCGATACCATCTTACACCTGTCAGAATGGCAATCATCAACAAATCAACAAAAGACAAGTGTTGGCGAGGATGTGGAGAAAAAGGAACCCTTGTGCACTGTTGGTGGGAATGCAGATTGATGCAGCCACTGTGGAGAACAGTATGGAGTTTCCTCAAAAAACTAAAAATGGATCTCCCATTTGACCCTGTAATCCCACTCTTAGGAATTTATCCTAAGAAATTACAAACACCAATCAGAAAGGATTTATGCACCCCTATGTTCATAGCAGCACAATTTACAATAGCCACAATTTGGAAACAGCCTAGGTGCCCGTCAGCAGATGAGTGGATCAGAAAACTGTGGTACATCTACACAATGGAATTCTATGCTGCCATTAAAAAGAAGGAATTCTTACCGTTTGCAGCAACCTGGTTGGAACTGGAGAGCCTTATGCTTAGCGAAATAAGCCACTCAATGAAGGAGAAGCATCACATGATCGCACTCATTGGGGGATAATAAAGAACATTATAAACTGATGAACAAAAGGATAGATACAGAGACAGTATAGCTTCAAACAGACTGTGAAATTACAGCAGGAAGATTAAAGTTAGGTGAGGTAGATAAGAGATCAATCAAAGGACTTGTATCTATGCATATAATCATAACCAATGAACATAGACACTGGGGGGTTGAGGTATGCCTGGGAGGGAGTGGGGGCAATGGGGAGATATGTATAAAAAATAAAAAAAAGAATAAAAAAAAGATATCTTTTGATTTATTCTTTGATCTCATTGTTAACCCATTCATTGTTTAGTATCATGTTATTTAGCCTCCAGGTCTTTGTGTTTTCCAGTTTTTTTTCTTGTGATTGATTTCAAATTTCATAGCATTTTGGTCAGAGAAAATGCTTGATATGATTTAAATCTTCATATGTTTATTGAGACTTGTTTTCTGTCCTAACATATGGTATATCCTAGAAAGTGTTTCATGGGCACTTGAGAAGAATGTATGTTCTGCTGCTTTAAAGTGTAATTCTTTGAAGAAATCAATTAAATCCATTTCATCTAGTCTTTCATTTAAGGCTGCCACCCCCTTGTTGATTTTCTGTCTGAAAGATCTATCCAATAATGTCAAAGGGATATTAAAATCCCTTACTATAACTGTATTACTGTCAGTATCTCCCTTATGTCCATCAAGATTTGCTTTACTTATTTAGGCATTCCTATGTTGGGAACATAAATGTTTACAAAGTTTATATCTGCTTGTTGGATTGCTCCCTTATCATTATGTGTCTTCTTTGTCTCTTATTATAACCTTTATTTTAAAGTCCATTTTGTCATATATAAGTATTGCTACCCCAGCTTTTTTCCTTCCATTTGCATGAAATATCTTTTTATGGTTTCTATGTCCTTTTTCATGCTGTTGAGTATCCTTATAATCATTACTTTGAACTCTATATCTGATAAATTGCTTACCTCCATTTCATTTAGCCTTTGTTCTTTCATTTAGAGTTTGTTTCTTTGTCTCTCAATTTTGGCTGCAACTTTGTGTTTGTTTCTATGTATTAGGTAGATCTGTTATAATTCTCAGTCTTGGTAGGGTGGTCTTATGTAGTAGGTGACCTGTGGGATCACTTGAGCTGGGTGCTCTAAGAATGCCCCTTGAGCAGGCCCACTGATGTAATTGAGTCTTAATTGCTATAGGCCCATTTGTGTGTGTGATTGACCCTCAGGCTGACTGACAGTGAGGCTCAACTCCCAATGCAGCATGCAGGCTGCTGTGCAGGTGCTGGTCACAAGAAGCAGAATTTTCCTCAGCAGGGATGGTGCCTGTGGATATGCTGCTTGGGAAGCTTATTGAATCTGCTCTGTTGTTGTCTGAAGCTGGCCACAGGTTGTACTGGTTCTGAGCCTCTTTGGAGGGACTCTGATTGAGGCCAATGTCAGATGCTTCCTGTGAGTGGCCCTGAGCAACCTATTTGGAGCTATCAGTGGTTCCCAGCTTGTGGCTCCCTCTTCTGTGCCTGCATGCATGTGGAAAGTACCATGCTGCACATCAATGTCTGCTTTTACTAGCACTAAACCCAGGGGCAGGTCATCAAAAGTCTTAAAGCACTCAGCGATCCACTTCTCCTACAAGATATCTGTTACACTCAGTCACTTAAAGAGCCTTGGGTTATACTCCTCAACCAGATGTAAGTTCCATAGGGTGGGGCGAGAGGGATTCCAATGAGTGGGGCTATTGCTTCTCCCCAGGCTGGTGCTGCATGGAAGGGAATTCTCTGACTGAGAAAGATGGCTTCTGCACTATGGGGATATAACTCAGCATAGAATCCTGGTGGCTGACCTCTTAGCTCTCTCCCCAGAGCTACCAGCCCCAAACTTTCAGCTCTGCCCTCCCTCTTCAGGAACCCAGGGTAAGTGGCTGTGAATAAAATTTTATGTGTTGGTCCTTTAAGAGGGTGCTTGCATTTTTAGCAGTCTCTCCCTGGTAGACACACTGCTTTTCACAGCCAGATGTTATGTGGGCACCAGAACCCAAATGGTGCCTAGGACCCCAGCTTGGGGTTTAGGACCCCCCCCCCCCACCCGCAACACTTTTCAGGAGGAAACCCTGCAGCTAAGATATCTCTCTGGAACTTCAGCTGCTGCCTGTGAGTGCCCAGCCAGGCCTCTCGGGCCTTTACACTTCCTACCATTCTCGATGTGGCCTCTGCTGTAAGTTCTTGGTTATAAGTCTTTAGATATTTGTCCAGATGATTTTTCTAGACTTTAGTTGTAATCCTAGTTTGGTCCTGGGAGGAGGTGATGGAGCTTCCACCTAATTCACCACCAATCTTGGATCTCAAACATCCACCTTTCCCTGATTACTAAGACCAACCACTTTGCTCAGTCCAGTGACTCTTTCTAAACCTTTTGGTTCAGCAGCATAAGGGGCTCTAAATGGCCCAGGTCCAGTCTCAGATTCTAATTTAACAGTGCTATGGCAATGTTTCCTGGCAACATGGTCTTCTCTTGGGCTCTAGGATTTTGTGATTCACCAATTCCAAGATCACAGGTCGAGAAGCAAATGTTTTCCAATGAGTTTTGGGGTATAATAGACTAAAGGACACTGACACCTCTACCATTCCATTTCTAGACCCATGTATCTGGCTACTGGCAGAAGATACTATATATAGTCCATCGCTTAGAGGCATATGCTGCATTCTATAGGACAGCTGACAATAACTTTCAGGGTACTACTGACTCTCATCTGCTATCATAACTAAGCCTTCAAAAGGCCATTTGACCATTCTATTAAAGCTGATCTGGGTGATGGTGGGGGTATGGAGTAAGACTAGCACGTTTCATGAACTTTCATCATCATAAAATGTGTTTCTTGTTTGGAGTCAATGTTGTTAGGGATAGTATGGCTTTGAATAAGGAATTCTTCAAGCCCATAGTTGGTGCATCTGGCAGAGAGCATTGAGGATAAGGAAGGCAACTTCATACCCAGTTTATGAGTTTATCCCTTTGAAGGCAGATTGCTTCCTCCTCCATGCCAAAAGAAGTCAATGTAACATGAGACTTTTAAAAGGTCGCTGCCTATCCCCTGAATAATGGGCTGTATCAGGGCCTTAGTATTGGCCTCTGTTGTTGAAAGTAGCCAAATTCATGATGGTGAAAAGAAGGCCCTCTTGCTTACTGCTAATTACTCCCATTTCTGCCACCAGGGTCACTTGGTAATTGTATAGGATGGTGAGGAGAAGGCTGGCTAACAGCTACAGAACATGTAATCTTATATAACTGGTTATTGAGCACCTTGTTTTTGGTGGATCTCTCTTGTGTGAATTATTTCACATTCTGTGACCATTCCAAGAGGTTGACCATATTCTGCTCTTTAGAGCTCCTTGCCACCAGTTCTTCAATTTTCATCTTTCCAAATTCCTTATCAGTAGCTGATTCTGTGAGTCACTGCTCTTGAAACAGTGCTAATTCTGATTTCTTCTTCAACACAATGGACAAACTGAGGTACCATCTGAAGTTTTGTCCACTAAAAAGAATTTCCATCACCAATGACTTTCAGGACCAACCCTGAGTATGACTGCAATGTCATCTGCCTCTTACAGTCCAGATCCCAATTATCCCAAATAAGATCAGGGAACCATGCCATTGCAATATCTCCTACCCCTACCTTTAATCTACAGAGGATAGCACCACAGAGTCCTTCAGTGGTGCTGTTGCCTCATTTCTTAATGCCTTGGTGAGGGGAGTGTGCTGAAAAGGAAGATGTGCAGATCACACATAATCTATCCAGCCTAACATACCCATTTTTTAAATTCTACAATCTTCCTTTTGTATGGAATACATGGAGCATTCTGAGATTTTTTTTGTTCTTGTTGCTAATCCTCACTCAAGAATATTTTTTTTTCATTGATTTTTAGAAAGGAGGGGAAGAGGCACACAGAGAGAAACATCGATGTGAGAGAGATACATTGGTTGGTTGCCTCCTGCATGCACCTGAGAGGGGCCAGGGATTGAGCCTGCAACTGAATTACATGCCCTTGACCAGAATTGAACCTGCGACCCTTCAGTCAGCAGACTGATGCTCAACCAATGAGCAAAACCGGTATGGCAGTATTCTGAGATTTTGATCTTATTAACTGCAGGCCATCGCTGAGTCCAAACATTGAGTGGCTAATTGGCATATTCTTAACAAGTGCTTGCGTGTGTGGTAGACACAAAAATGAACTTCTTACCTCCCACTTCAGTGAAGAACTTGCTGTCTAACTCTGGGAAAAGCAGCCTCCAGAACTACCTCACCTGGATCATAACTTTTTCAAGCAGCCCCCATCCTGTGATTAAACTAGGTGAGGACCTGGATCACAACTTTTTCACCAGACCCATCCTGTGATTAAGCTAGGTAAGGATGCAAAGGCCAGGCCATGCCCAGTCATTGTAGTTGAGTATTAACCTATGAATGAGGTCACAGTTCAATTCCAATTCAGGGAACATGCCTGAGTAATGGGCTTAATTCCCACCCAGTAGGGGACATGCAGGAGGCAGCCAATCAATGATTCTCATCATTGATGTTTCTATCTCTCTCTCCCTCTCTCTTCTTTATATATATGAGGTTCAGTCATTCTGGGATGCCATGGAACTACTCTGATATAAGACATACTTTCTTCAGGAGTTCCTACTAAATTGTATTAAGGTATTTTCTCCAATGGACTCAGACAATAGTGAGGGCAGGATAGAAGGGGTCAATGGGGCAGGGCGAAGGAGACATATGTAATACTTTCAACAATAAAGATTCAATTTAAAAAAATGGCATTTTCTAATTTTGCTTGGAATTACTTCTTTCATGCATAGATTGTTTGAAGAGTGTTGTTTAATTTCTTTCTTTTTTATTAATAAAAGCATATAATCCAAACTACAAAGTCATCTTGGCAATTTATGTATTTTGATATTTCACCTGAAACAACTTCAGGGAGAAAATTTTAGGACTGTGAGTCTCTAAAATTGCACTGTTCTCCTTCGTTCAAGTTTCAGAGTAAAGCTCAGGCTTTAGGGCTTCCTGTGGTGCCCAACATTTCCCTGCCCAGCTACTGTGCCTGGAAGGCTACATCAGGGATGTCTGCAAAAATCAGTGGGGCTGGAGTCTAAACAAATGGCTCTGCTTCCTTTCACATGTCTCCTTGCCATTTTTCTATCCTCCTCACATGAATTCTTTTGACAAAGAGCCAAGTGGCTAACTCAACATATCCAGTGAAAGCTCTTTCTACCCAAATCATCTGAGCTTGAATGGGATTGGTCTCCTTTGCTCAACAGAAAATTCCTTAGAGCCAGTCATTGGACTATGTGTTAGATCTGGCCTCAAGCTACAGGAAATAGGGCTGGGAAAAGCTTCTGGATTAGCTCAGGCCCTGGAAATATACACATGCTGAGCAGTGTACAGTGAAGGACGCAGGGGAGAACGGCCAACAGCTTCCAGTGATTTTCTTTAGTCCTTAGTAAGGCAAATGCAGTTTTAATGATGCTTGGATATTCCCAAATTGCAAGTGTATATTTATGAGACAGTTGAGAACTGTATCACAATTAAAACAAATATAGGCCTTTTCATATTGGATTACCAATTCTATACACAGATAATCTAACTAAGGAAAAAATACTTGTGTTGCTTAATTTCCAATATTTGTGCATTTTCCTGTTTTCCTTTGGGTATTAATTTTTAATTTCATTCCATTGTGACCAGAACATACTTTGTATGATTGAAATTTAAAAAAATGTATTGACTTGTTTTGTGATCTAATACAGATATGTTCCTTATACACTTGAGAAAAATGTGTAAAGTACTGTTTTTGGGTGGAGTGTTCTGTACATCTCTATTAGATATAATTGTCTTATAGGGATTCCTTATTCTGTCTAGTTCTTCCCTCTTATTATTAAAAGTGGGTATTGAAATCTCCTGCTATTATTATAGAACTATTTCTCACATCAATTCTATTGTTTGCTTTGTATACTTTGGAGCTCTATTTTTGGTGCATATATATTTATAATTGTTATATATTCTTGATATATTGGCCATTTATTAATATGTATGTTTATTAATATATAACATATATATATATTGTCTCTTATAAAAGTTTTTACTTAACGTCTATTTTGTCTGATATTAGTATAAACACTACAGTTTTCTTCTTGCTACTATTAGTTTTTGTTTGTTTGGTTTTTAAATCCTTATTATTGAGAGTATTACAGATGGACCGTTTTTTCTGCCCATTGCCCCCTTTCACCCAGTTCCCGCCATACCCCAGGCATTCACAACCATATTGTCTGTGTTCATAGATAATGCATATAATAACTTTGATTAATCTCTTCCCATCCCCACCCTTCACTCCTTCCCTTGAGATTCATCAGTCTGTTCCATGATTCCATGTCTCTGATTTTATATTATTTATCAGTTTATTTTGTGCATTAGATTCTTTGTTTATTTTGATTTTTAGATTCAATTGTTGATAGATATGAGTTTATTACAGTTTTATTGTTCTTTTTTATCTTTTCTTCTCCTTCTTTTCCTCCTTCTCCTTCTCCTTGTTCTCATCCTCCTTCTTGCTCTCCCCCTCCTCCCCCACCTCCTCTTCCCCCTCTTCTCCCTCTTCCTCCTCCTCCTCCTCCTCCTCCTCCTCCTCCTCATTCTCATTCTTATTCTTTCTCTCCTTAAAGAATGCCCTTCAACATTTTATGTAATACTGGTTTGGTGGTGATGAACTACTTTAGCTTTCTCTTGTCTGGGAAGATATTTATTTGACCTTCAATTCTAAATGATAGCTTTGCTGGGTAGAGTAATCTTGATTATAGTTCCTTGTTATTCATCACTTTGAATATTTCTTGCCACTCCCTTCTGGCCTGCAAAGTTTCTTTTGAGAATTCAGCTGACAGTTGTATGGGCACTCCCTTGTTGGTAACTAACTACTTTTCTCTTGCTGCTTTTAAGATTCTTTGTCTTTAAACCTTGGCATTTTAATTATGATGTGTATTGGCGTGGGCCTTTTTGAGTTCATCTTGTTTAGGACTGTCTTTACTTCCTGGACTGTAGGTCTATTTCTTTCACCAGGTATAAGACATTATTTCTTCAAATAGGTTTTAGTATCTTGCTCTCTCTCTTCTCCTCCTGACACACCCATAATGTGAATATTTTTATGCTTGAAGTTGTACCAGAGGGTCCCTACCTATCTTCATATTTTTGGATTCTTTTTTTCTTTTTGCTCTTCTGATTGGGTATTGCTTTCTCATATCCCAAATATTTGATTCTTAGAATCCTATACTGTTGAATCTTTGTGAATTATTCTTTATTTCAGTTAGTGTATGCTTAATTTCTGACAAGTCCTTTTTCACATCTTTGAAATTCTCATTAAGATTCTTGAAAGTCTGACTAAGACTCTTGAAGTTCTCATTAAGATACTTGAGCACCCTAGCAGGTTTGGCTCAGTGGATAAAGGGTTGGCCTGTTCATTTAATTCTCTTTTTTAGAGATTTCTTCTGTCCTATCATTTGTAACATATTTCTTTGTCTCTGCATTTTGGACAGAGATCTGCTATGTCTCCTGGAATTGGTAGAGCAGCCTTGTGCAGTAAGTGTCCTTTACGGCGCAGTGGCTCAGCCTCCCCAGTCACCTGAGGAGGGCACTCTAGATGTGTCCCTTTGTGGGCTATGTGCACAGTCTTGCTGTAGTTGAGACTTGATTGCTAATGGCATCATTGGGAGGACTTGACCTCCAGGCCTATTGGCTCTGAGGACTATAGTGGAAGAGCAGCAGTTCAGGAGATGACCCTATGGAGCAGGACTTGTTTCAGTGGGCCTTTGGTGCTCACTGAGTCTGTCCTTGAGTGCGTTGCTTGTGGGTGTGTAGATTTGTAGTCTGTGTGGTCTCTGAAGTGACCACCAGGTTCACTGGCTCTGGGGCCTCCTGGGAGGTGCAAAGTCAGCCACTGCCTGGGACCACCCAGAAGCAACTATAGAGTGATCTGCAGATGGCTGCTACTTATATTGAGCTTAGTAATGCCCAGGTTAGGCTCAGCTATGAAGCAATTCAGGCTGGTGCTTGGGCCTCTTATTGATTAAGTATGGGGCATGCTGATCCCAGGTGCTGCTTGTCTTAGAAATTTTAGAAAATCTGTAGACTGAGTGAGTACAGGCTATTTATATGGATAAGCTGCTGAAAACTACTTGGGTGAGGCTGCAAATTGGATGGGGCAGGGTCTGAGGGAATCACTGGGCAGTGAGAACAGTGTGAGCCATAGGGAACACCCCTGTTTCCATCCTGTGCATTAAATTTGAAATCCTGTTTCCATCAGCCAATACATATGGCTGCCAGTCAACTCTGCCATGGAGGAAGTCCCAGCACAGGAACAATGACCCCTTCAAGCACCCTCATCTGGAAGAAAGCTGCCCCCAAGTTCCTGTCCCAATGCCAGATGATCAAGTTTTTCCCCATATGTCCCTGGATCCCACAAAGCCAGAACCCAGAACTGGAGTCCAGTGGGAGTGAGTTCAAATAAATTTGTGTGCTAGCTCTTTAAGAGAAACTGCTTGAATCTCCAGCAGCCTTTGTGTCACTCAGCCACAATTTCTGTTGTTTTTTACAGCCCAAAGTTATAGGGGCCTCTCTTTCCAGCTCTGTAACCCTGGGCAGGGGTATGGTGCAGGACTGGGACCACTTCCTTCCCATTGGAAGACTCCACAATGGAGATATCTCTCCTGAAAAAAAAAAAATCAAAACACACACATGTGGGTGTCAGACCAGCCTCCATGCCTCTGTCCCTCCTACCGTTCTCAATGTACTTTCTTCTTTACTGCTCCAGTTGTAGAACTTCCATTAAGTCAGATTTCAGGCAGTTCTGATGTTTTGTTTTGTTTTGTTTTTTCTGAATTTTAGTTGTAATTTTGATGTGTTTTGGAGAGGTGGTGTGCCATTGTTTGCCTATTCCACCATCTTAGTTCTTGTAACGGAGCGAGTCCCCACAAGACAGACCACAAAGACCAATAGAATTCAAACAGGTCTAAATTTATTACAGACTCGAATCTGGGCTCAAACCTGAGCTGACGCAGCAGCCTGGCTCCTTTCCCCATCGGAGTGCCTGAGTTAGGGCAATCAGCTCAGCCTTTTAGGCAGAGGTCCCATGTCCTAGGGCTTGCGCCCAGATGACAAAGTCTAGAGTGACTACGGCAGACAAGTACTGTGGGTGCAGGTGGGGAGCATCATCACTGCACCCTCCAAGCAAGAGAGGTCCCTGAGTAGCTGGCTTCCCTGGCCCACAGCTGGGATGGCCCTGCCTGTCATGGGTTTTAAAAGTCCAGGACATGAATGTTGTAAGACAGTGCTGCATAGAGATGCTTGGTGGTGAAGCACAGGCAATACACCGGACTGCGACGTCAGCGGGAAGGCGTGTAGGCAGGCCCTTTGGCGCCAGTCCCACAATCGTACAACCCCGTAGTAGGAGGAACCTGTGGCCAGCAAGTGGTTCCCATCTGTCTGCAAGCTGTACAGGGTGCTGTCGTGGGGTTCCTCCCAATCCATGACACACTTCCTGATGCTGGCTCAGAGGTCCCAGTAACGAACATAGGTGTCATAGCCACAGGACAGGAGCGTGAAAGGGGACTCATACATGAGGTCCAGCACCCCAGCCACTGGGGAAAGTCACTGCCCACGTGCGTCATCAGCTGCCCACTGTTGAGGTCTCAGATTCTCAGGGGTGAGAAGTGCCCACAACAAGTCGTCCCAGTCACAAAAGAGCTGAGTAATGGGCAATGGACCAGACTCGGTCTTTGGTCTGGATGGTGTGTAAGCACTGGCCAAGCCGGCCTGAGGCCAAAGACCATACCTTGGCTGTTCTGTCCCTGGAGCCGCTCACGATGATGCCCCTTTGCAATCCACACAGTTCACCAGCTGTTGGCAATCGTTCCAGGTGGGTTGATGGATACTTCCGGCACAGCAAACCCAGCTCACCGGAATTAGCCAACATCACTCACTCACTGGCCCGGCCCTGGGCAGCCTCTCCTGGGCCCACAGAGCAGAGAACCAGCATCAGCTGGTGTTTTTCACCACAACTGGTAGTCCATAGAGAAGGTGCACAGCATTCTGGGCCATCTCTGCTTCCTGGTGTCGGCTGGTCAGATGACAAAGAGCACAGATGGCAGGCTCAGTGATGTCCTCCCTGTCACCAGCACAAAGGACAGTGCACACAAGAGCCTCAATACCACCCACTTGGCACACCATCATGTCAGGCAGGGCCTGGCCGCCGGGCTGCCCCGGGCTCGCCTGGTAAGAGCACCGACAAAGGGGCAGTCCCTCTTCTTATACCCATTCTGCCTTCCCCTATTGGCTCATAGATGCTGACTCGGCAATCTCTAATTGGTTCTCAGGCAGCAAGGGACCAGCTAACCCAGGAGGTTCCTAGTAAGGCTGCTTGACCTAGTTAGCCTAACAAACTCAGGTCAGGTGTTGTGGCCTGGCCGAAGATAAGAGGCTCAAGATTGCAGTTAATCAGAGGCAGGTTCACACTTTTAACCCTGATTCTGAACCTTCCCCTCCCCCTTCTTTAATAGTTTGCAGGCCTGGCTTTAGGGGAGGAAGTGTTGCAAGCCTAGCCCTAAGGGGATTCCTCAATAGTTCCCAATTCACTACAGTTCTCTGTGTCTTCTTGCTACTATTTGCATGGACTATCATTTCTCATCCTTTTCCTTTTAATCTATTTGTGCCTTTGTATCCTCTATATAGCATGTAGTTGGATTATTCTTTTATTCATTGTCAATTTCTGCCAATGGATTGTAGAGTTTAATCCATTTACATTTAAAGTGCTTACTGCCGAGACCCGTTTGGCTCAGTGGATAGAGCGTCGGCTTGCGGACTGAAAAGTCCCAGGTTCGATTCCGGTCGGGGGCATATACCTTGCTTGCAGGCACATCTCCACTGTGGGATGTGCAGGAGGCGGCTGATCGATGTCTTTCTCTCATTGATGTTTCTGACTTTCTATCTCTCTCCCTTCCTCTCTGTAAAAAATCAATAAAAATATATTTTAAAAAAATAAAAAAATAAAGTGCTTACTAATATCAAAGGACTTTCTTCTGCAATTTTGCTATTTGTTTTCCATATGTCTTATACCTCTTTTCTACTTCACCTTTATTATTGCTTACTTTTATGTTCAGTTGCTTTACTTGTAGTAAATAATTTTGATTCTCTTCTCATTTTTGTGTGCATATTTTATTTTATTTATTTATTATTATTTTTAATATATTACTTTATTGATTTCAGAGAGGAAGGAAGAAGGAGAGAGAGAGATAGAAACATCAATGATGAGAGAGAATCATTGATTGGCTGCCTCCTGCACGCCCCCCACTGGGGATCAAGCCTGCAACCCAGGCATGTGCCCTTGACCGGAATCAAACCTGGGGCCCTTCAAGTCTACAGGCTGATGCTCTATCCACTGAGCCAAGCCAGCTAGGGTTGTGTGCATATTTTAAAAAGTATTTTCTATCTAGTTACCATGAGAATTACATTTAAAATTTTAAGTTTATAATAATCTAGTTTCACTTAATTCCAACTTAACTTAAATGACATATAAAATTTGCTCCTATATTATTTGTCTTTGTTCTCTTTATATAATTTACACACATTACATTTTCTACAATGTGTGTTCAATAATGGAGACATAATTATTTGTATGTATTTGTTTTTCAAATCCTATTGGAATAACAACTAGAGTTACAAACCAAAATACAATAATACTGACTTTTATATTTGCATATATACCTTTACCAGAGATTTTTTGTTTCTTCATATAGCTTTGAGTTACTGCCTAGCATCCTTTTATTTCAATATGAATGGTTTATTTTAGCATTTTTTATAGCAGTGGTCAGCAAACTGTTTGCCACTCTGTTGACTAATGAGTTTGCCGACCACTGTCTTATAGGAAAATCTAATGGTAACAAACTCTTTCAGTTTCTGTTTATCAGAGAACTAGTAGCCCTGCACACAAATCTGTGTGCCAGTGCTCTCTGTGGGGCCTGGCCACTCTATGTCCGCTGCCCAGTGGCTCTCCATGGCCCAGGGGCCCTCTGAGGCCAGGGCGGGATGCTTGACTCCATCAGGCCACTCACACTGCCTACTCTCAGTGTCCACTCTCCCCCAACCCCCAGAAGTGCTGAGGGGACTGGACACCGCCATCTTGTGGCTATGGGTGGCACCATCTTTGTGACAGAATGATGGTTAATTTGCATATTATCCTTTTATTAGATAGGATACTTTGTGTGTGTGTGTGTGTGTGTGTGTGTGTGTGTGTGTGTGAACAAAAGCAAGTTATTCTCTATTCCCGAAATAAACCTTAGCAAGTCACTTGCTTGGTGCTAATTAGAGAGAAGCAGGGCAAGGTGTGGTCATGCACTGCTTGTTAAAGCACCTACTCCCTGCCACCCCATGGCATCTCACCACCCTGCCTCTACTGACCTGCTTTAGAAACTCCAACAATCTTCTAAATTGTATTCAAAGTGGAACTTTGTACATCTATGTAACCAAAAGATACTGCTCCACAGCACGGCAACCCCAGGCATCTTAATTATATAATTTTGGAAAAGCAATTACTCTTAGCACCAAAGCAAGAATCCTGTTTCCATCATCTTAGATCAGTCCGGGCCTGGCAGATTGTCTATGGTGTTCAGGCTGAATGTACTGGGGTCCCACAGTGTTTGTGCCACAAGTCGATGGCCATGTTCACAATTGCATCTGAACTATCCTGGGGAATATTTTCCAGAAACCTTGTTATTTTCTCTGAATTTTTCAGTGCCATTACTTTTAGTTTAATGGTTAATAAAATTTCCACTGCTTCAAAAACTAAGATCTTACAGAATGCACTTACAACATTATCCCAAACCCTCTGTGAACTGGACTTTAGCAAGCACCCTGCAAAGCACGTCTTGAGCCAGAGATCATAAGGCAGTCTGGACACTGTAGAACTCATCTCCAGGTGACTTGCAGCCTGCTGTCTTCTAGATTCAAGCACTGTTCAAAGCCTTTGGCAGCTGTGCTAGGGAGTCCTGTTGTGTAACTGGCTCAAAAAACATGGGGTTGTCCAGCACAGGTTGACACTATCTCCCACTTTCTCTTTTATGGCCTTAGCAATAGTAAGAAGTACTTCATCTTCTGGCTCCAGTGGGAAAGAGGGACTTTGAGGCTACTTTCTAGACTCCAGTAGATAACATGCAGAGATAGACGTCAACCTGAGCTGGGGTGTTACTGACAAAGCAAATGCCTTTCAGGCATGAAGGACATTTGAGTACTGCCCTTGTGATATATCATCCCCTGGGCATGGGACCCATGGTGTGGAAGCAGGATCCCTAGAAGCACCTTCCATACCAAAGTACGGTACATGGACAGGAGAGGAAACCTTTGACTAAAAGTACCAAGTTTCTCAATATCTAAATGATCAACTTTTAGGAGAATTTCCAATGGTTTTTCTTCAACTTCACAAAAACCCACTTTATCATAATATACTGTACAAAAGTTTCTCTGAGAATCCTCAGTCATGTTTTATTCTCTAGTAGTGGAAACCCAGGTTGAGACCAAGTGGTCCGAGGGAGGCTGTGGAAACCAGGCCAGGGGTGCTGACCAGCAGGCAGGTGATGTGGGCGCTGCCCTGGGAACTAGGGCAGCACTAGTAAGCACATGAGGTGAGGGAAATGGCAGGGCATCAGCACCTAGCACTGAGAATACTAATTTTTCTTGTCATTTTTTGGAGGCAAGTTTGTTAAATGGGATTCTTGTTGACAGATGTTCTTCTTTTAGCACTTTAAATATGTCATTCACTGTTTTTCTGGCTTTAATGGTATCTGATGAAAATTAGCTATTAATTTTACTAAAAATTCCTTATCTGTCCACGATGAATAGCTTCCATCTTGATGCTTTCAAGATTCTCTCTGTCTTTGGCTTTCAACAGTTTGATCTTTCTTTTGAATTTATCCTACTTGAAATTTGTTAAAGTTCTTGGATTTGTAGATTCATATCTTTCATCAAATTTTGGAATTTTTCAGGCATTATTTCTTCAAATATTTTTTTCTACCTATTTATCTCCCTTTTCTCCTTTTGGGACCCATAATGTGATGTTTGTCTGCTTGATGGCATTCCACGAATTCCTTGGATTCTATTCACTTTTAAAAATTCTTTTTCTTTTCTGTCCTTCATATTTGATAATTTCAATTGTTCTATCTTAAAGTTTAGTGACTTTTTTCTTCTATTTATTCAGCTCTGATATTGAATTCCTCTAGTGAAATCTTCATTTTAGTTATTATACTTTCAGTTCTAGAATTCATTTGGTCTTTATATAATATTCTGATTTTTTCATATATTATTTTCTTGTCTTTTTTTAGTCATTTTTCTATGTGTTCCTTTAGCCCATAAACATATTTGAAATAGTTGTTTTAAAATCTTTCTCTAGTAAGTTCAATGTCTAGATTTTTCTAGGTATTATTTTTGTCTATTTTGTTACATTGAGTAGACAATGCTTTTTCATTTTTTAGGATGTCTTGTGACTTCAGTTTGAAAATTAGACATTTAAATATTGTAATGTGATAACTCTGCAAACCAGATTCTTCTCATTCCTCAGGAAGTTTTTTTTTATTTTTTTATTTAAGACTGTAGTAGCCTAATTGGTTTATGTCTTTTCTCAACTAGTTTTCCAAGGGTATATTTCTTGTTGTGTGTGTTTATTGAACTATCTATTCCTTAGCTTGTGTTCAGCTATGTTTGACAGAAATTTTCTTAAATGCCAAGATCAATAAACAAACAAACAAAAAAACAACAAAATAAAACAAATCTGCAATATCTCTCTCAGTCTTTGTAGATTTATTTTGCGCTGGGGCACTCCTTTAATAATTAGTTATATTTGCACTAAGACTATGAATCAGACAAAGATGACAGTTTAGGGTTGATAGATCTTCCCTTCCCCCAACTGATGGATGAATTATGATGTAACTTGCACCCACGGCCTGGACATTCCTGAGCACCTAACCAGGCACTTTATATGGACTATACATTGAACCATCAATCAGTACCTGCCAAATACCCTACGCCCTCAATTCCGAAGTACCTAAGTGCCTAATCATGTGCCTTATATGAAATCACCAATCAGTGCGTGCCAAGTACCCTCAGCCCCATCCCTTCCCGTTCCTCCCCTCAAAAGGTGTGTTTACCTCTGCATGTGCTGCTGCTCTCCCCTTGTGAGACAGCCCAGCAGAGTCCTTCTCCTCTAATGAAGCCTGTAGTCCTGGTTTTCGGCCCTCTGTCTCATCTTTCAAGGGTCTTCTGGGATGTTTTCTGAGTGTCGACCTTGCCCCGGTGATATTTGTGACTTCCTGAATTTCTCTATATACATAGTGCTTTTGGCACTGGAAAGGGACTGGTCCCAGAACAGGTGTATCTCAGGCCAGCCTGTAGTGTGTGGGTTCTTAACTTTGTGCAGAAAAGATTTCACAACAAAAGTCCAGATGGGTTTGAGAGTATGTATATTAAAGCTGGGACAGTGAAACGAAGGGAGGGTTTAGGGTAGAAGCAACAGGAGAAAGTCTTGGTGCAGTTCTGCTGTGGCTCTAGAAACGTTATAGTAAAGAGGTGGGCCACACTGAACTGCATGCACTCACTGAAAAGTAAAAGCCACAGTGAAATAAGTGAGCCAATCCAGGGCTGCTTTTAGCTCACTGAAAAGTCTAGGAAAGCCTGGCTGGTGTGGCTCAGTAGTTGAGCATAGACCTATGAACCGGGAGGTCATGGTTTGAACCCCAGTCAGGACACATGCCCAGGTTGCAGCCTCAATCCTGGTGGGGGACTTGCAGGAAGCAGCCGATCTATGATTCCCTCTCATCATTGATGTTGAAATCAAGAAAAAAAAATATGGGTATTTAAAAGTCTAAGAAAAAAAGAAGCAATAGGTGAGAGCCTACGCAGCACTCTGCTTTGGCCCTTTAGAAACATTACAGGAAATACAGTGAGTTACAGTGGGGCTTCTGTTAGCTCACTGAAAAGTCAGAGAAAAGGGGGCCTTGGAGACAGCTTCAAGGGTAAGCCCAACAGGAGCTGCTGCCACCTGTTGCTTCCTTGGTTGCAAGTCTCATCAGGACCCTTAGAGTTTAGGAGAGAGAATAAAGATGTACTACTGAGAGAGAAGAAAGGCGTGGGCATGTTCTAGGAAGAACCCATGCTGGGTCTTTGTTTTGAAGGTTCTTATTTGTTTTCTAAAGGCTGGGATCTTAGGGGAGGTCTGAGGAGTAGATCTCAATAGGCTATTCATCAGCATTTTGCTGAGGCACCAAAATGAGGGTTTATTCCCTTGACATCAGTTGGTGTTGTGTCTTGAGATGCAGAAGAATGAACTCCGAGGACCAGAAGATTTAAACAAAAGTGTGCAAAATTTATTACAAGCAGATTCAGATGCCCCTCCTGGGGAGGGAGACAAATAATAGGCTGCCCTGTGAGTATATATATATTTGCTATAAGCCTGCTTCTATATCTATCTGAATCGTCACCTGATTGATTCCCTCAATTGTTCTTGCCCAGCAGTGGGCCTGAACTTTCCCTGTTTCTGTGTGTCCTTCCTCTGTCCCTGTGCTGGACTTTCTCTGTTCTATGTGTTCATACACCTTGTTGCTGCAGGCCCACCCACCCTTAGGTTCCCATGCCTCCAGCTCTGAGTCCAGAAGCATTTTATTACTTCTGGGTGGTTGGTCCTGTGATTAGGTGCTCACACGGCCCCGTCTGCCCTGCCTGTGTTTCCCACCAGACCGGCCCTGTCGCCTGTGCTCACAGTGAACCCTCACTGGTGCCAACCAATCCGTGGAGAACGCGCCGCTGGAAGGACACACCTGGACGGCTGCTGAATTTTCTGTTGAGATCTTCCCTGGAAGGAAGGACCCGGTGCAGAGCGATTCCCTCCCCTTGGTCTTCCCTGTGACCCTCACCTTCCGCTCTCCTGGTTTCTTGCTTCCATTTCCCTCCCACTCACTTCTACCTCTGTGCCTTTCTGAATAAACTTTCTCTCTTGTAGTTTGAGTCTGGGCTCTGCATTCTTTCCCAACCAGAACTCAAGTACCAAAGTGCTGATCTCAGGTCCCTTCTGACCCCACTGTGCTGACCCTACCAGACCCCACTGGTCTAACAGCTGGTGCCCTTCTGGCCCCAGCAGAATGAGTGACCGGCAGGACTCAGAACCAAGGATCCTCCCTGCACCCACACCCTCTGGGGAGGAGAAGGGTAAGGGAGATGCCTTAAGCAGAGAAGCTGCTGGAAGGTACTTTCGACATGGCCAAACTGGGGCAAGTGCTTCCAGCCTCCTCCCCAACCTCCTCTGTCCCTCAAGCAGAAACCAGAAGACAAGGAAAGGTCAGATCTCTAAGGCCCTCTTCCCGCCCTCCTCTCTGATCGCCCCTCCTCCTCTTTCTCCTTTCCCCTTCTGGCGCTTCCTTGTCCTTCCCCTCTCTCCTTTTTGCCTTTCACACTAGTAATTTTGGGTGTAAAATTTGACCCCTCTCTGATACACAACTGGTTATATCCCTTTCCTGCCCAAACCTCCAGTCCCAGTGGTACCTTTGTCAGAACACACCTTTGCTAACAGAGCTGGGACAGTGTGTGCTGGCACTGTGAGCAGAATGCTGGGAAGGACTGTGGTGAGTGTCATCACAGAGACAGTGGACCAGGGGCATTGCATGGCAGACTCCAGGAAGGAAGACCCCAGCAGGCTGCTGCTGCAGCGGTTTTTTGTTTTTGTGTTTAAATATATATATTGATTTCAGAGAGGAAGAGAGAGGGAGAGAGATGGAAATATCAATGATGAGAATCATTGATCAGCTGCCTTCTGCATGCCCCCCACTGGGGATCGAGCCCACAACCCGGTCATGTGCCCTTGATTGGAATTGAACCCGGGACCCTTTAATCCACAGGCTGATGCTAAACTGGCTAGGGCTGCCAGCAGTTTGACTGTTTGCTCCTATGTTTGTGTCACCCGATTGGTCTGCTATGGGGACAGATTTTAATAACTGTGTTAAACAGACTCGGGTATTCTCCTATGACCCACACCTTCTGGTGTATAATCTCTTCCCATTGAGTGTGGGTGGGACCCGTGCCAACAACTGAAACTCAGGGTTGGCCAGAAAGGAAAGACTAGAAAAGGGATCGGTTATTTGGACCAGGGAAGAACAACAATCTTCTCGGGCGAAGCCCCTTATCAGACAAGACCAGCAAGTATTATGCTTATTTAGATGGTGAGCAATATTTGGGGTGCTTGAGCCCCAGGAGGCCCTGGGCAGCACTGGTTGTCCTTGCTCTGTCCTGCTGTCTGTAGTCACACTCCCTGTCCCCTGGGGTTAGACGTGGGCTGAGGAGGGGCCTGGGCTGGGGAGGAAGGAGAGGGAGCCGGTGAGTCTTTGTTTTGTTTTGTCTGAATCGAATCCCCAGACTAGTAAACAAAAGCATTTTCAGAGGTAAGTACAAGTTCGCCTTTGAAAGTCATATAGAAAAGGTTTCTGGATTGATATCATTTTGCATTATCCAGCAGTATGGATAAATAAGACTTGTCTGAGACCAAAATAATTTTCTGGACAAAGGGGAATAAATGTGAAAATGAAAGAAAAAGATTCTCTGAAGACAAAAGTCCCACCTCCCCATTTATCTCTCCTTTCCCTCCAATTTATCTCTCCTTTCCCCGCAAGGGTGCGAGGGGAGAGCTGCGGTCTGCCTGTGGTTGCCAGGCTCTCAGCCAGCCTCTGTTACACAAGTAATGAGGGGTGGGGAGCGCCGAGGAGTCAGCAGGAGTCCCGGGGCGAGCACTCCATCAGCCACTCGGGCCCCATCACATCCCTTTGAGTGAAAATCAAATTTATTTTGATAACTTACTTTTTCAGGGGGCGCCTGAGAAAGCAAGCCCCTTCTGACCCTAAGGGATCTGATACCACCTGGGAAGGAGGCTCCCTGGTGGTGCCGCTCTCAGTTTCCCTTTCCAGGAGGAGCCTCTTGCAGCGAGGAGCCTGCCGCCTCCTGCAGAGGAGGGACTCCAAAGCCTTTTCTCTCTTGACAACTTGGTATTTCTCATCGTAGGTGAATGGGAAGCCGTGTCTGTAGTTTCAAAAAATGGTTTGCTCCGTAATATTTATGTAAGACTTAGTTTTATTTTAAATTACATACAAGTCTCTTCTTGTCAAGTTGAGTAGGCTTTAATTAGAGAAATGGAATCAGTGGATGGAATTGTATTTTTAAATAGGCTACCGGTTTGGGCTGCTTCTCAGAACACAGAGGTATACTTTTCATGGTGTAATCTAACATCCATACAGACATGTGCCATTTCACAGATAACATGAGGGTGAACAGGAGACAGATCACTGCCAGGATCAAGAAATTCAAGCTCTGGACTCCACCATAGTCTTCCTGGGCAAGGTCAGAACAGATGGCCTCTGGTTTGTGGTACTCTGAGCTGCAGGCCATGGAAACTTCTACCTCTCTCGGATAACCAACATTTAGGGGTGATGCCCAGAAGTCTACAGGGCCGGGCAAAGCCGGGCAAACGTCCAGTTACTGAACATCTGCTCTTACCATCCTGTGAATGACCTTCTGCCCCTCTGAAGCCGCAGGTGCCTCGTGCATCCTTAGCTCAGAATGGCATGCCTGCCTCATCCTGCATGTGGGCTCCCATGCACACGCATGTTCTTACACCTGTCATTTCCTCTTGCTGATCTGCCCCATGTAGCTTTAATTACTCCACCAGCCCGGAGACCTGGGAGAGTTGTTTCGTCCTCCCCACAGTTGCTATTCTTTGTGTTTACCTCCTACCAATGGATTCCTGAACAACCCCCCCACCCCCCGCCACACCCCCCACTTCTCATTCTCTCTCTCCTTATCCTTTAATTATCAGTGGAGCTCACATCTGTTAACATCTTTCCTTTTACTCAACATACCCTCCTCTCCTGGCTGATGTCATTCACTTTCATGGCTTGAAAGACCACCCGTATGCCCCCAGCCCCTGCCTCTGCTGAAGCCTCCCTCCTGCACTCCAGACACCCCCTCCACCGCCTGTTCGACACCTGTATGTGGCAGATCAGCAAGTGGCCTGCACAGAAACACCAGCATGCTCTTCCTCTCCCACTCCACTTCCAGTTGAATTGCCACAAATCACCACTCCAGCCACCTGCTCCTTTCCTTGATTGCCACTCTAGTCTCTGCCATTTCCTCCATCATACATATTGCTTATTATAAATCATGGGATACCGCAATTTATAGTAAGAAATAAATATTTGGTCTTCATTCCTGTTTCTGGCACAGAGACCTTAAGACCTTGGGGTTTTCTATGTGATGAGAACCCTGAAGGTGACATTTGTTATTCATAAGGAGCCCCCTTTTGGAGCTTATTTGGGTGATGCTAATGGGGTGACTTGGGTTGGAGCCGGTCACCAGAAGGACATTTGAGGAGGGGAACTCCCAGCCTCACCCACCAGCCTCTGGGAAGGGGGGAGGTGGAGAGGCTATGGCAGGAGCTGTGCAACTTGGCAAGCCTCTGGGCTGTAACTGTATCGACACATCTGGAGGGTGTAGCAATAAATGGTTAAGCAAGCAGTCCAGAGATAAATGGTTAAATTGGGAACTACTGAGGAATCCCCTTATGGCTAGGCTTGCAACACTTCCTCCCCTAAAGCCAGGCCTGCAAACTATTCCTCTTATCTTCGGCCAGACCACAACACCTGAACCACAACTCCCTGAGTCCGTTAGGCTAACTAGGTCAAGCAGCCTTACTAGGAACCTCCTGGGTTAGCTGGTCCCTTGCTGCCTGAGAACCAATTAAAGATTGCCAAGCCAGCAGTATGAGCCAATAGGGGAAGGCAGAATGGGTATAAAAAGAGGGACTGCCCCTCTGTCGGCGCTCTTACCAGGCGTTTGCCAGGCTGCTGCGTCAGCTAAGGTTTGAGCTCAGATTCTAATCTGTAATAAATTTATGCCTGTTTGAATTCAATTAGTCTATGTGGTCTATCTTGTGGGGACTCGCTCCGTTACATTTGGAGGCCCCAGCGAGATACCCACACAAGGAGGTTTAGTTGGAGCCCCTCCAAAATTCTCATTTCTCTGGAGCCATCGGACCTGCCTGCATGGCGCCAGTACGTCAGGCCTGTTTTTTTGATTACCTGTCCTGGTTTGGTACGTACCTTCTGAGTGTGGACGTAGGGAGGCGGGACGCCGCAGGACTCCCAGTTCAAGCCGAAGTGGTGACAACCACCGAGACCTGGTTTACGGATTCTAGGGAGGATCCATTCTGGTCTGGATGATTGTGAGTGTGAATGAGCGGCCACGACTGCATGAGAGTGTGTTGTTACTTTGAGATATTTTGTTTCTAATTTACTGGTCTGCCTTTGGAATACTTTTGTGCCTTATGGTTTGGAAATTGGGAAAGGAGAGGAGTATGGGTCAAGGGAACTCCAAGGAAGGCGAACTGAGCCCTCTCGAATGTATAATCAAAAATTTCGCTGACTTTAAACAAAGGGGTGAGAGTTACGGCGTTTCGGTGGATGCCTTCACTCTCAGGAAATTCTGTGAATTGGAATGGCCAACATTTGGGGTTAATTGGCCTTCGACAGGGGCCCTGGATATGGGCCCCTGCATGGTGGTCCACAGTATAGTCTATGGAAACCTCGGACACCCTTACCAAATTCCTTATATAGACATATGGATTGATGTCTTATTTGACAACCCCAAAAGAGAATGCGGCTGCCCCCTCAATCGAAAAAAATTGGAAAAGAGACCCTCCAGGTCTATTTTGGTAGCACGACCACCGGAGATCTGAGGAAAATCCGACAAAAATCCTCCGGCACCCCCTATCCTAGAGACCCCAGATGAAGACCCACTTCCGGGTGCAAAACTTCCCTGTCCCCCTCCATACGCACCTCCTACAGCCGCAGCCTCTATGGCACTGGAAGAACCTGAGCCCCCACCGGCATCCCAGCCTGTGTCACTCTACCCGCCCTTGCCTAGGGAGCCAGTAATCGAGAAGGGATCTCAGATCGTCCCCGATTCTACTACAAAGGGGCTGGGGGACCTGAAAGAAAGTCGCTCAGGCGATCACCCCCTCAGCCCTCCCCACACAAGATTGGGAGCCCAATTTAGCGAGAGTCGGCCAGCCTCCCAGTTGCCGCTCAGAGAGACAGGGGAAATGGACTCCCATGGGCTGCGTTTAAGGACGTATGTTCCATTCACTACCTCCGATTTATACAACTGGAAGAACCAGAACCCTCCTTTCTCGCAAAACCCTCAAGGGCTAATCACCCTCCTGGAGTCTGTCTTTTATACCCATCAACCCACCTGGGACGATTGCCAACAACTCTTAAACACCCTTTTTACTTCAGAAGAGAGAGAATAAAAACGGAGGGGAGAAAACAGGTACTAAATGCCCATGGGGAACCTGTTACTGACCCAGCTCAAATTGAAGCTGTTTTGCCTGTTACCGCCCGGGATGGAACCCCAACTCCCTTATGGGAAGGGAGGCTTTAGACCATTACTACCAGGTCTTATTACGAGGTATTCGGGCATCAGCCCGGAAGCCCACAAATCTCTCCAAGGTGACCGAGACTCGCCAAGGGCCAAATGAAAGTCCGGCGGCTTTCCTTGAACGATTATGTGAGGCTTATAGGACGTATACGCCTATAGACCCAGACGCCCCAGCGAATCAGGCAGCCCTTGTGGTCCAGTCTGTTGCACAGTCGGCCCCAGACATTAGGAAAAAATTACAAAAGCTAGAAGGCTTTGAGGGAAAGTCCCTTTCTGAGTTACTGTCCATAGCCCAGAGACTCTTTGAGAATAGGGAAGATTCTGCACAGACCCTCACCCAGAAAATGGCCAAGGTTCTCGTAGCTATGGAAGAACGAGACCGGAGAGACAGAGACGAGCAAGGACGAGGGAGGGAAAGAGCGCAGAGACAAGGTCAAAACCGAAGACAAGCTCTCAGACGGGACCAATGTGCTTATTGCAAGAAAATGGGACACTGGAAGAACGAATGCCCCGAAAGGCCCAGAGGAGGGGGGTTACGGCCTAGCCCAGTGCTGGTGGAGGAAATAGACTGAGGACGTCAGGGCTCCCTTTCCCCCGGGGAGCCCCGGGTAACGCTAACTGTGGGGGGGGAAGCCCGTTGACTTTTTGGTCGATACCGGGGCCACCCACTTCGTCCTTCTCGAGCCGGAAGGTCCATTGTCTTCAAAAACGACTACCATTAATTGGAGCCACTGGGAAGCCAAGATCTTACCCTTGGTCCCAAGCCCGCATTACTAACCTGGGAAATAAGACTGTTACACATTCTTTTCTCATCATTCCTGAGTGCCCTGAACCTCTCCTGGGAAGGGATATCCTCCAAAAATTAAAGGATACTATCTCCTTCACTGACGAAGGCCCCCAGGTCCAGACAGGGGAAGATAAAATCCTTGTTACGTTCCCCCTTGAAGAAGAATATAGATTGTTGGAGGAGCCCACATCAGATATTGAGTCAGACCTTCTGAATAAGTGGCAGCTGGATATCCTAGGGGTATGGGCTGAAACCAACCCCCCAGGCTTTGCAGGGCATTGACCCCCTATAGTTGTTCAACTTCTGAGCACGGCTTTACCAGTTCAAATTCGCCAGTACCAGATCAGCGGGAAGGCTCAGGCAGGAATTTCCAAACACATTCAGAGACTAAAGGAGGTGGGAATTTTAATCCCCTGCAAATCAGTTTGGAACACTCCCCTCCTTCCAGTTCAGAAACCTGGTACAGATGATTTTAGGCCAGTCCAAGACCTACAGGAAGTCAACAAGCGGGTTGAAACTATTCACCCCACTGTGCCAAACCCTTACACCCTACTCAGCCTCCTTAAGCCTGACCAACAGTACTATACTGTGCTGGACCTAAAAGATGCTTTCTTCTGCCTTCTCCTGGCATCCCAGAGTCAGCCTATTTTTGCCTTTGAGTGGGTAGATCCTGAAAAAGGGGAGACAGGACAATTGACTTGGACCCGCTTGCCTCAGGAGTTCAAAAATTCCCCCACTCTTTTCCACGAGGCCCTAAGTCAGGACCTCGGGGACTTTAGAGCCCATCACCCTGAGGCCACATTACTGCAGTGTGTAGATGATCTCCTTCTAGCCGCCTCGAACTTGTCTGGGTGTCAAGAGGCCACATGAAACCTTCTAAAGACTCTGGAGAGTCTTGGATACCTTGTCTCAGCCAAGAAAGCTCAGCTGTGTCAGACTGAAGTAACGTACTTGGGGTACCACCTTCGATGGGGAGAACGTACTCTCTCCCAGAGCCGAATCCAGGCCATCTTTCAGATTCCCACTCCTACTATGAAAAGGCAAGTACGGGAGTTCCTTGGGGCAGTTGGGTATTGTAGACTTTGGATTCTGGGGTTCGCAGAGATCGCTAAGCCAATGTACACTGCCACCGGGGGGAAAGGAGCCAACCCTCACTTGGACCCCAGTAGAGGAGGAAGCATTCATCGCTCTCAAGACAGCTCTGGTGAGTGCCCCCGCCTTGCCCCTACCAGATCTCTGCAAGCCATTCCATCTATTCATGGCTGAATCGAAGGGAGTAGTGAAAGGGGTTTTAACTCAAACCTTAGGACCCTGGAGGAGGCCTGTTGCCTATTTGTCAAAACGATTGGACCCAGTAGCAGCCGGATGGCCAGGGTGTTTACACGCCATAGCAGCCATAGCCACCCTAGTAAAGGAAGCTTCCAAGTTGACTTTTGACCAAAACCTCTGGATCACGGCCCCCCACAATGTTGAACAGCTACTATGGGCCCCACCGGAGAGATGGCTGTCAAATGCCCGAATAACTCAGTACCAGGTCCTCCTGCTCGACCCCCCAAGGATAAGCTTTCTCCAAACTACCGCCCTGAACCCAGCCACCCTGCTACCAGAGCCTAAAGAGGAAGCCCTGCTCCATGACTGTGGCGAGATACTCACATCTCTGACTTCCTTAAGGGCAGACCTTACAGATGTCCCTTTGCTTGAGGCTGATGCTACCCTTTTTACTGATGGAAGCAGTTTTGTAGAAAAGGGCACCCGATATGCCCGAGCTGCTGTAGTCACCCTAGACTCTGTCATCTGGGCGCAAGCCCTAGGACATGGGACCTCTGCCCAAAAGGCCGAGCTGATTGCCCTAACTCAGGCACTCCGATGGGGAAAAGGAAAAAGAAAAAGAGTAAACATCTATACTGATAGCCGATATGCCTTTGCCACTGTACATGTACATGGTGCCCTATACAAAGAAAGAGGCCTCCTAACAGCAGGAGGAAAGGACATTAAAAACTCACAAGAGATCCTAAATTTACTATCTGCAGTATGGGGACCAACGGAGGTGGCCGTTATCCATTGCAGAGGGCATCAACGAGACGACTCAGAGATCTCAAGGGGAAACCGACTAGCTGATCAAACAGCTAGAGACATTGCCAGAAGACCAGTAGGGCCTATAGAAGTCTTGACCCTACAAGAGGGCACTGTCCCCCCAAGTCCCTATTATACCCCAGCAGAGGAGGAAATAGGGCAGAAGCTTCGAGGAGAAAAGAATAAAAAGGGGGTGGATCCGACTGCCCAGTGGGAGGGTTCTACTCCCTCAGGCATTGGGAAGGAAAATAGCTGAACAGACTCATCGAAATACCCATTTAGGGGGCACCAAGTTGGCCGAGCTCCTCAGGAAAAGCTACTTTCTAAAGGGATTGTACCGGCTCACCAAGGATATTGCTCGAAGGTGTAAGACTTGTGCCAGAATAAATCCCAACCCCATCTAAGTTAAGGGGTCAGGAGTTCGGTTCAGAGGACGGTCGCCAGGAGAACACTGGGAACTAGACTTTACCGAACTTCTCCCGGCAAGGGGAGGTTACAAGTACGTCCTAGTACTGGTTGACACCTTCTCGGGATGGCCAGAAGCATTCGCTACCAAAAGAGAGACAGCACAGGTAGTAACTAAACATTTAGTCTCTGAAATTCTTTCCCGGTTTGGCCTACCATTATATTTGGGGTCCGACAATGGTCCGGTGTTTACCGCCCAGGTCACTAAACAATTGGCTACTACTCTAAGGATCGATTGGAAACTCCACTGTATATATAGGCCTCAAAGTTCAGGACAGGTAGAGAGAATGAATCGGACCTTGAAGGAGTTCTTAACAAAGTTAAAACTCGAGACTGGCGGTGACTGGGTAAACCTCCTCCCTTTTGCCCTGCTTAGGGCCAGATGTACCTCATATTTACTCGGGTTTACCCCTTATGAGATCATTTTTGGAAGACCTCCCCCAATCCTGCCCTGGTTGGGGGAGGAGCAGCTTGGGACCTTCCATAACCGAAACCTTCTTAAGTCATTACAGGCTCTTCAACTCACTCAGGGAACAATCCAACGTACGGTCCGTGGGGGCCGTGAAGAAGAAGTGGGGAGAGACCAAGATTCGAGGGACCCAGTCGTCGAACCAGGCGAGCTAGTCTGGGTCAAGAAACTCAGCCCTGGCCAACTAGAGCCCCGGAGGGACGGCCCTTTTACTGTTGTCCTCAGCACCCCCACCGCCATCAAGGTCACGGGAAAACAACACTGGATACATCATACTCGGCTTAAAAGGGCATCAGAAGAAAAGGACATCAAAGGACGATGGAAGGTTTGCCCTACCAAGGAGCCCCTAAAGGTCAGAATCACCCGGGCAGGACTATTGACTGCTTTTGTTCCTACCAGTGAAGGGGGATGGGGGGAACCAGTTGATAAAGCCAAGCTGTTAGAAGCTCTGTTTGGACCCCCTTGTGAGTGTCGAGGGGGACACTCTGGGAAAGTGCCTACCTCTTACTCCAAGTCCACAGACTGTGGTTATGGACAACACTCTATGGAGTGGGCTTAACGGCCTCCTCTCATACCTACTTCCTTTACTTGGCCCCCTATCCGGGTTAATAGTAGTACTGGCAGTGGGCCCTTGCATATTCAGGTCCCTAGTAAACATGATACAGGCCAAGACACATGACCTTAAGATTATGGTCCTCCGAACTCAATATCATAGCCTTAAATTGGAGGAAGAGGAGGACGAGGAATCAAGGATTTGATTCCCCAGTAAAGACCAATAGGGAATGTAGCAATAAATGGTTAAGCAAGCAGTTCAGAGATAAATGGTTAAATTGGGAACTACTGAGGAATCCCCTTATGGCTAGGCTTGCAACACTTCCTCCCCTAAAGCCAGGCCTGCAAACTATTCCTCTTATCTTCAGCCAGACCACAACACCTGAACCACAACTCCCTGAGTCCGTTAGGCTAACTAGGTCAAGCAGCCTTACTAGGAACCTCCTGGGTTAGCTGGTCCCTTGCTGCCTGAGAACCAATTAAAGATTGCCAAGCCAGCAGTATGAGCCAATAGGGGAAGGCAGAATGGGTATAAAAAGAGGGACTGCCCCTCTGTTGGTGCTCTTACCAGGCGTTTGCCAGGCTGCTGCGTCAGCTAAGGTTTGAGCCCAGATTCTAATCTGTAATAAATTTATGCCTGTTTGAATTCAATTAGTCTATGTGGTCTATCTTGTGGGGACTCGCTCCGTTACAGAGGTTGGTGTACCCACTTCCTGGGGACAGAAACTGCTGTGCTTGGGACCCTCACAGATATCCCTCTCTGTGCCTCTCCATCGCGCTGTCATCCATGCCCTTTATAACTAACTGGCAGCGGGAAGGAATTGCTTCCTGTGCTTTGTAGCTATCTGGCAAATCATGGGACCCGAGGAGAAGGTGAGGATTCTGGTTTTAACCAATCATTCACAAGGACAGACAACAATCTGGACTTTTGATTGGTGTGTGAGGTGGAGGAAGTGTGTGGAACTGAGCCTTTACCTTGGGGTCTGATGGTCTCCCAGGCAGACCCTGTCAGGACTGAGTTAAATCTGTGGGACACCCGTGCAGTCTCTGAGGAGAGGAGAACTGTTTGGTACTGTTGGACAACACTTCGGAACACACTAAACTTCAGGAAACTGTTAATTACTGTGTTTATTATCAGCAATTATTGTATTTACTCTCGAGGTCTTTTAATAGTGGTGACTATTTATCTCCACATTAAACATAAGCTCCCTGGGGTGAGACCGTTGCTGGGTTAGTGACAGTCTCAGCACCAAGCACACAAGGAGGAAGGGGGGTGAAGACGGAAGGAGCACAAAGTGATGTGTGATTGAGTTTCTTAGGAAAAAGAAGAAAACCCAAAGTTTCCTCCAGGTATGACCCAGAAGAATCTAGATGAGAATGGGGAAGTAAGTATGGAAATTGAGTGAAGGGCTTTGAGCGAGACCCTGGGCACTAGATTTAGGACACATTTACCTAAATTTTTGAAGGACAGAGTAGGGAGCTTTGTGAGGCAGCTCACGTGGGTGCCATTAGAATTCGATTTTCCTCCCCTGCCCAGCTCCATTACCCTCTGGGTTAATGTTTGCATTTCTTCAGGGATATCTTCCACCCAATTAGGATTAAAGCATTGACCTCTCCCATCACAGCTGTTTGCATGCCACCAGCCTGTAAGCACTCTGCAAACAGTCCCACCTCTTCTGCTCGCACACCATCTGTTCCTGAGCCTGGCCCCAGAGTAAGTGCTCAATAAAGTTGGAGAAATTGAAGGTGGAGATTAAAGTGCTCATCCAAGTCATAATAGCTGTAGGAATGTGAACTTTTATTCTAAAAGCCACACTCTTTCCTCTCTGCATGGCTACCAGTTATGTGTACTGACTTTTAAATATTCGCCCTTTCACATCTCCACCAAGCCTCCCTCAGTGGCCTCCTTATGCTGCCTGGTTTTAGTCCCACCTTATGAATGAAAGGTACCGGGAAATCATGTAAAAGCAGACTTGGCATTATTTGGAACTAGAAGCCTGGTGCATGAAATTCAGCCCAGCCTTTTCTCTCTCGCAGGCTGGAACCCCTGGCTCCTTACCACCCACCTGCAGTGGAGGTGGGAGAGAAGCCCACCACTGCCACTGCATTCGCCAGCTGTGAGCCAGGCCTCTGGCCAAATTGCCTTCCCCCTATGAGCGTGTACTGACCACCAGGGGGCAGCTCTTGTGTTGAGTGTCTGCCTCCTGGTGGTTAATACATGTCATAGCATTCAATCAATTTGCATATTAGCCTTTTATAATATAGGATTCAATTACTCTTTCTTATACTTGCTTTGAGATGTGAGATAGCAAGGCAAAGCTGAAGCTGTTACCCAGCTTTCTCTGAGATGTTCCTGGCCTTGTTGCTTTACTCTTTGTGTTAGGTTCCTTCCCGCCCCCCTCCCCCGCCTCAGAATGTCACTGTTACAGAAAATCGGAATAACCAAACCATGCTTGGAGAGTTTGGAGTTACATTTAATACGCACGGGTCAAGAGGAAAATGTTTCTCAAATTCTGGGCCCCAACATGCAGAAATTTTCTGTATTTATATGTTTTTACCTTCTTTGTCTCCCAAATATGGGATGTTTTCTGCCCCTTTGCAAGTTCTTAAAGGGCCCATATGTGCTGAGGCCTTGAGACCTCAACCAAAGACCTGGCCTGGTGCCAGCACTGATAATTTTGTACAGGGAAAGTTTAATGGCCTCTCTGAAGTGAGAATAGTCTGATTTTTCTTATTATTTAAGCAAGCAAGCATTTATAGAAGCCAATAGCAAGGTTAAAATTTCAAACAGCTGTTTTTATATAAGATGGGTGGTTCATCACCACCCCTTCCTGTGAGAGAATTACATTGTCCCACCCCACTGAGGCCAGCCTTGGCCATGGGACTTGCTTTGGCTCCTGAGCCCAAGAAGAGTAGAGCTTCTGGCAGCTTTTCTCCCTGCCTGGCCCAGTGGTGAAGCCATCCTGGCAGAGCCAGCGGACCCGGGGTCCCTGCTCAGCAAGCTGCTGTGGACCTCTGAGGTTGTGCTTGTTACTGTAGCATGACCTAACCTATGCTCCTGACAACACTCTCACAATCTATCGTATTTGTAGTCAGCAGAAATAAATTTTGGCAAGTGCCATGTCTCCTGGCCCAAAGCTTTTATTCCCAGACCAAGAAATGGAAGCACCCTTGCAGCATACCAGCTTGCCACAGCATCCCTGAGGCAGGCCTTGCCCCTTTGCTGATGGCAAGGGGTTCTGTGGCCCAGTGGAAGGATTGGAGGTCAGATTCCAGTCTTGCCTTTAATGTACTGTGTCACTCCTCACCTTTAGGGAGGTGCCTATGGGGCTTCTAGCCACCAACAGTGTGCATCCTCACCAAAAATCCAGTGCTCTGGAGGGTGGAGGGAAACAACAAAATCCCAGATCTTCACTTGGACCCTTCTGTCATTAAATTTACACATACATATATAAGTATTTTATCAATATTTTTTAATATTGATACTATTGCAGATGTCTCCCTCCCTTCCCACTTTATTCACCTCCACCCATCCCGAATGCCCCCTTCCTTGGCCTTCACCACACTATTGTCCATATCCATGGGGTATACATATAAGTTCTTTAGCTGATCCCTTCATCTTTGTTATTCAGTCCCCATTCCCCTTCCCCTCTTGCTCCCACCGGTCTGTTCCTTGTATCCATGATTCTGATTCCATTTTGTTAGTTTATTTTGTTGCAGAAGACCAAAGAAAACCAAAGAGGCTTCTAAGAAAAAGGAGGGACACTGTTTTAAACACTAGTTAGTTTATTTTGCAACAAAATAAACTAACAAAATGGAATCAGAAGCATGGATACAAGGAACAGACTGGTGGGAGCCAGAGGGGAGGAGGGGGACTGAATAACGAAGGACTCAGGAAACAGACTTCCAAATCTGAGTAAAGGAACACGAATGGGACTTTCCTTTATATCTCACTCCCTGTGGTCTTGTCCCACAAACATGAATTATGCTTCCAGTCCTTTTTGAGGGCCTTGCAAGAAGGCCCCCAGGTGTTAGGAGTCTCCAGGCTATATCTGATGGTCTGACCTGGCACCAGTGTTAATAACCCTCCCTCCTGGGCAGTGAACTGTTCACAGTAACAGGTTCTGCAAGACCAGTATCTGGGAAGGAGAGAGGGACTTAATTATAGGCTATCAGGAATGTACACTGAGCTTGCTGGTTTGGATTCAGATCACTAGCCCCAAATATCAGAGTTACATTGGAATTAGCCCTTTTTAGCCTTCTCAATTTTGTTCATTAGATTCCATATGAGTGAGATTATGCAATATTTGTCTTTCTCTAACTGGCTTATTTCACTTAGCAGAATAATCTCTAGTTCCCTCCATGCTGTCTCAAAGGGTAAGAGCTCCTTCTACTTCATTGCTGCATGGTATAAATGTACCAGAGTTTCTTTATCCACTCATCTGCTGATGGGCACTAAGGCTGCTTCCAGATCCTGGCTATTGCAAATTGTGCTGCAATGAACACAGAGGTACATACATTCCTTCTGATTGGTGTTTCATTTAACTCTAAAATTTACCTCTTCTAAGACACCCTCTTTGGTTAATGTTAATTACATTTGAAACTTACCTTATCCTTCATTAAAACTTCTCAGCATGTTTGGATAGCACTTACATATTTATCCTTTTTTTAAAATTAAATCTTTAATATTCAGATTATTACATTTGTTTCTCTTTTTTCACCTCCATAGCACCCCTCCACCCAGCTCCCACCCTTTCCTCTGTCCTTAGTTTCCTCCCATTGACCTTATCCATAGGTGTATGATTTTTGTCCAGTCTCTCCCTGTACACCCCTCACCCCTTTCCCCCTGAGAATTATCAGTCCACTCCCTTTCTGTGCTCCTGATTCTATTATATTCACCAGTTTATTCTGTTCATCAGATTTTTAATGCACTTAATTTTTAGATTCACTTGTTGATAGATATGTATTTGTTGTTCATAATTTTTTGTCTTTTACCTTTTTCTTCTTCCTCTTCTAAAAGAGTACCTTTCAGCATTTCATATAATACTGGTTTGGAGTTGATGAACTCCTTTAGCTTTTTCTTCTCTGTGAAGCTCTTTATCTGCCCTTCAATTCTGAATGATAGCTTTGCTGGATAGAGTATTCTTGGTTGTAGGTTCTTGCTATTCATCACGTTGAATATTTCTTGCCACTCCCATCTGGCCTGCATCGTTTCTGTTGAGAAATCAGCTGACAGTCGTATGGGTGCTCCCTTGTAGGTAATGAACTGTTTTTCTCTTGCTGCTTTTAATATTCTCTCTTTGTCTTTTGCTCTTGGTATTTTAATTATGATGTGTCTTGGTGTGGTCCTCTTTGGATTCCTTTTATATGGAGTTCTGTGTGCTTCCTGGACTTCTAAGTCTATTTCATTTACCAGATGTGGGAAGTTTTCAGTCATTATTTCTTTAAATAGTTTTTCAGTATCTTGCTCTCTCTCTTCTGGCACCCCCACAATTCTGATGTTGGTATGCTTGAAGCTGTCCCAGAGTCTCCTTACATTATGTTCACATTTTTGGATTCTTTTCTCTTCTAGCTTTTCCAGGTGAGTGTTTTCTGCTTCTTTATATTTCAAATTTTTTACTTGATTCTTGCCTTTCTCTAGTCTGCTGTTAGGACTCTGTATAATATATTTTATTTCAGTCAGTGTATGTTTAATTTCTAGTTGGTCCTTTTTCATCTCTAGTTGGACCTTTTCCATCTCTAGTTGGTCCTTTTTCATCTCTTCTTGGCTCTCATTAAGTTTATTCAACTTTTCTAGCATATTCTTGAAAAACCTTATAAGTGTGGTTTTGAACTCTATATCCAGTCGTTTTTTTCCCCTCCATTTCTTTTGTTTGTGATCCCTTCCCTTGTCTCGGCATTTTCACTATGCCGGGGAAACTTCTGTGTTGAATTCAGCCTTATGATACCAGACTTGCAAAACCAAAGAAGCCTCTGTTGAGCTTGGGATGGGTGGAGTCTCAGGGCTTAAGGGACCGCCTTGCCTTCCAGTCGGCCTGCCCTCCATGGCCCCTGAGTCTCACGTGACTGGGTAATCGCTGGAGTGGTCCTTGTGCGCACGCGCCCACAGTGCCTCCAGACCGCTGCCTTTCCAGCTCCCCTGTGCACCAGGACCACACGAGTCTAGGTCTCCAGGGTTTCGCCCAAAACAGGGGCTTAGTGGACTCAGAAGTGGCACAGTTGGGAGGGTCTGTCTCTCGCCCACTCCCGAAAGCCAGCAGCACAATCAGCAATCTGTGCTCTGTGCAGTGCCGTGCGCAACCAGGCCTCTGATCTTTTGCGACTCCCCTAAATTTCTGTGCCCCTCTCCCTTTTCACAGTCCAAATTCCCCCCGTATGAGTTTCAGCTGGATCTGGGGTTTAGTGTCATAAGATAAGGGGTTCAATGCCGTTGGGGGTCTCTGTTTCCCTCCCGCCAGAGTAAGCCAGTCAGGTTCTCCGGCACCCGCTTTCTCAGTGCGAGCGTCTCCGTACCTCAGGTTTTTGCAGCTCCTCTGGGTTTCTGTGAGCCCCTCTCTTTCCTTCTAGCTATAGAACTTATACTCAGCCAGCTTTCCTGTGGTTCTGGATGATGTCCATTCTGTCTTTTAGTTGTAGTTTTGAAATTGTTGTGCGAGGCAGCAGTGTAGGTGTTTACCTATGCCGCCATCTTGGATTCTCCCTACGTATTTATTCTTATGCAATAGTAACACATCGATAGAAATTTGTTGAACTAAATTGACTTATGATTTACATATCCACATGGATATTATGCATATGTTTATCAGGTAGGATTATGAGTCAATGAGACTAATTTTTAAGGACAATTTTATTGTATAGCATTTGATTTATTGAAAAGAATTTATGTAATATGTACTAAGTACAATAAAAACACATCATCCAACTTCACCAGCACATTCCCATACCTTCCAACTTCCTGTCTGCTCTTGGCCCACCCCACACCCCTGCCCTCCTCCAGGGGCGATCACTGTCTTGAGTTTTGTATTTACCATTGAAATTCTTTGTCAACAAACATGCCAGACATTACATAACCAATGAGTGTCACCCTTTCGAAGTAATCATCTCACACTGCGCAAAACATTTTGGTTGTCTTTTATGGAATTACCTTAGGATCCTCAGTCATATTCTTTCTTAAAAATATATGTATATTTTATTGATTTTTCACAGAGAGGAAGAGAGAGGGATAGAGAGTTAGAAACATTGATCAGCTGCTTCCTGAAAAGCTCCTATTGGGGATGTGCCCATAACCAAGGTACATGCCCTTGACTGGAATTGAACCTGGGACCCCTCAATCCCTAGGCCAACACTCTAGTCACTGAGCTAACCCAGTTAGGTCCTCAGTCATATTCTTTGAATGTCCTCACAAAGATTAAATTTTTCAAAGCAGCCTAAAGTGCTAACAATACTGGTTATCACTTATTAAATAGTTATTATGTCAGGCACTGTACCATGCCCCCTGCATTTATAACTTTCTTTCTCCTTACTTTCTGAGTCCATGGTGCAGCTAAGCCAATGAGACTCAGCAAGGTCAGTAATTCATCATTTCACAGCTAGTCCTTTGCTGTGAAACCCCATACTAATTGCTGATGTGGCCCTAGTGACATGCAAAAGCCACCTGTGAATAAGGGGAAAGATGGGGTACTCAGGATAAGAAGTAGCACCTGTGATTAAAAACAGGCTGGCCCACACTCTGAGTAGTGAGACAGTTTCTCTTCAATTGTCTTGCTCAGGAAGCAAGGCCACAGGGGTTCAGGTTTGAGAATGTCCCCGGCAGCTGCCTGGATAGGCTCAGCCTGATTGGAAATGTTAGCATCAGGTTGGTTAAGACTAATTCCACCACAGGCTTGCCTCTACATAAACCATTCCCCCATGTCTCAGCACCTTGTGAAACTTCTGTGTTGGTGAAGAAGAGAAAAACACACACTATTGGACCCAGGTAACCTTGCATTCCTCCTCAGGAATTATCCCTGTTGTGGATGTCTATAATCAAAAGATGAAGCCGCCGGGGCCGGTTTGGTTCAGTGGATAGAGCATCGGTCTGTGGACTGAGGGATCCCAGGTTTGATTGCGGTCAGGGGTCAGGGGCATGTATCCTGGTTGCGGGCACATCCCCAGTGTGGGGTGTGCAGGAGGCGGCTGATCGATGTCTCTCTCTCTCATCGATGTTTCTAGCTCTCTGTCCCACTCCCTTCCTCTCTGTAAAAAATCGATGAGGAGGAGAAAATGGCGGCGGAGTAGACGGACGCGTCTGGAGCTTTGTCACTGGGCAGAGGGAGAGAGAGCGGCTGAGAGTTGCATTGGGAGTGTTTGTTGGCAAGCTAGGAGTCAGTTGTCCTCCAGGAGAAGGCGGGGAACTGCTGGAAGGGGCTCTCCCGGCCAGGCAGCCCCACTGCCACGGGGTTTTTGTCCGCTGGAGCCACCAGCGCGAACGCGGAGCCCGAGCCATCTTGCAGTGGGAGGTGGATGTCTGCGGCGGTCTGAAGCCTTTGGCTGGGCACCCATCGAGCAGCCAGGGACCCGGGGACCCAGAACTCCGCTCTCCAATCAGCGCAGACAAGCGGGGGAATCAGAGATCCACAGAGCACACGGAAAGGTCAGATTGCGCCTGACTTAAGGGGGAGGTGGATGTCTGCCGAGGTCTGAAAGCTGCGGCTGACGGAGGCACCCACAGAGCAGCCAGGACCCAGAGCTCGGCTTCCCAGGCGGCACAGACGTGCAGGCGGAGGATTCAGAGATCCACAGGGCGCGCGCGCGGAAGGGTCAGTCTTAGTCTGGGCCAGGGTGTGGTCTCCTACCACCGCAGGGCAGAGACGCGCACACTGCGGGAGCCGGCTGCGGGAAAGCTGCCTCTGGAGAGGTCCGCAGAGGTGGTCAGGGCGTGATCCCTGAGTGTGAAGGCAGACCCTCTGAGCTGTTAACAGAGAAGAGCTCCGGAAAACGACTCTTTTTTTTTTTCTTTTCTTTTTCTCTGGGGCAGAGGGACAACCTGGGAGTTATTGCAGTGTCCAGGCTGCAAAACTCCCACAAACTGGTTTTGGGAACCACAGAGTAGCAGGATCTGAGCACAGCCTAGAGAGGGCCTGTGCTTTGTCTCAGAGATCAATTCCGAAACACTGCCACCCAATGGATGACACACAAATTGACTCTCGCATAACCACAAGAGAATAAAGAGATTAAAACACCAAGAGGGGAACACAGGGAACTGCAATACCTCCCCTACTGGGAAACAGGAGTGCCAAGCAGAATAATAGTGGAAGTGAAGGACCATTTTATTTTTCTTCTTTTTTATTTATTTTTTATTTTCCCTTTTTTCTTTTTTCTTTTTCTTAAATTTTTAATTCTTTATTTTTCATTTTCACATATTTTAATTAAAAGAATATTTTTTTTCTTTCTGCCTCAATTGATTTTAACTTTATAATTATTACATTTTTGTTTTAAACTAGTATTATTAATTACTACTAGTACTTTACCATTTCTGGAAAAAAAAAGTGTCATTTTGTTTTCTCTTTATTTTATTTCGGGATTAGAGTTCTACATTCTAATTTCATCTTCCCTTTAGCATAATTTTACTCCAACTCAACTCCACCTTTATGCCAACACTTTCCTCCTAACTTTCCCCATTTTGCTGTCTTGTTTCTCTTTCCCTTTTCCAACTTTTGATTCTCCCTATTTTTCTCTTTACCTGGTTAAAATTTCACCCCATTTATATATCTAATTTCAAATCCTCTACTACAAGTCCACACAAACCTCTCCCCTCTAGTCTTCACTAGCCAAAAAGTTGTTTTTTCTCTATGTCCTTTTGTTGTTATTTGCCTGAAAAGTGATTATATCAATTTTTTGAAAAATTTTTTTGAGAGACTGTTTTAGTTTATTCTACTTGTTTTATTTTGCTTTTTGCTTGCTTTGTTTTCTACCTCTCTTTTCCCTCATCTCCCTCGATACCAGTTGCTATTTGCAATTTGCATTAATCTCTAGGTACTGGTTGCTGGCCTTTATTGGGATTAGTGACTGTTCTATTGGAGTTGTCTCCTGACATCTATATTTTGTTCCTCTTTTCTCTCTTATACACTTTCTTTTGTCTTTGAATTTTTTCTCTTCCTCTTTCCTTCTCCTTTTTCTCCTTTTTATTTTCTTATTTAATTTAATTTTATTGTTCATTTATTTATCTTTTTTTTTCTCACTCTCCCAATTTGATTTTGGCACTTCTTTCTTTTCTTTCTTCCTCATTTTCCTCTTCTTCTTTCTCTATTTACCCCTGATTTGTCTTTCATTGGTGGTCACCTTATTTGTGATTATTAACATCTTGAATACATCTCTACTCAGTGCCTTGGGTGCTGTACCTGGTTGTGTTGTAGTTTGTGCCTTTCAATCAACGTAGGAGAGAGCACTACATAACCAGACACCCAGAGAAGAAAGACCATGGGCAGAAAAAGAAACAGCCCACAAAAGACAGAAAGGCAGGTTTCACCAGAAAAGGAAGTAAACGAAATAGAACCACAAATAGAACCTACCAGAGAAAGAGTTCAGAGAAATTATCATAATGTGGTTGAAAAGAATGGAAGACAAATTTGATAATATGAGTAAGAGCCTAGAGGAGGTGAAGAAGCATGAAGAAGAAACGCAGAAGAAACTAGAGGAGGTGCAGAATAAACAAGAAGAAATGAATAATGACATCACTGCTATAAAGAACACAATAGAAAGCATCAAAAGTAGACTAGAAGAAGCAGAGGACCACATCAGTGAGCTAGAAGACACGGTAGGAAAAAATACCCAAGTACAGCAGCTTCTAGAAAAAAAAAGTTAAAAAGCAAGAGGAGAGTCTAAGGGGACTTTGGGATAACATGAAACAAAACAACATCCGCATAATTGGGGTTCCAGAAAGAGTGGAAACTGAACAAGGATTAGAGAACGTGTTTGAAGAAATAATGACAGAAAATTTCCCCAATATAGAAAAGAAAAAACCCACACAAATCCAAGAAGCTCACAGAGTCCCAAGCAAAATGTACCCCAACAAACCGACACCGAGGCACATTATAATTAAATTGGAAAACACCGACGACAAAGTAAGAATTTTAAAAGCAGCCAGAGAGAAACAGAAAGTTACCTACAAAGGAACCCCCATAAGACTAGCTACTGACTTCTCAACAGAAACTCCTCAGGCCAGAAGAGAATGGAATGAAATATACAAAGTCATGCAAAGGAAGGGTCTGAATCCAAGAATACTGTACCCTGCAAGACTCTCAATCAAAATTGAAGGTGAAATCAAAAGCTTCACAGACAAAAAAGGACTAAGGGAATATATTACCACCAAACCAGCAATGCAAGAAATGTTAAAAGGTCTGCTGTAATAAAAAGAAAGAGGAAGCGAAGAAGGAACTCGGGGGTAAGGACTAAAAATGGCAACAGATAAGTACTTATCAATAATAACTTTAAATGTAAACGGATTAAATGCTCCAATCAAAAGACATAGGGTAACTGATTGGATAAGAAAACATGATCCATATATCTGCTGTCTGCAAGAAACCCACCTTAGGAAAAGAGATGCACACAGATTGAGGGTGAAGGGATAGAACATGGTATTTCAGGCAAATGGAAATGAAAAAAAAGCTGGGGTTGCAATACTTGTATCTGACAAATTAGATCTCAAAGTGAAGGACATAACAAGAGATAAAGAAGGCCACTTCATAATACTAAAGGGAACAATCCAACAAGAAGAAATAACTCTGGTAAACATATATGCACCCAATATAGGAGCACCTAAATACATAAAAAAACTCTTGGAGGATATTAAGGGAGAGATTGACAGCAATACAATCATAGTGGGAGACTTTAATACCCCACTGTCACCATTGGACAAATCCTCTAAACAAAAAATCAGCAAGGAAACATCAATCCTAAATGACTCACTAGACCAGATGGAATTAATTGACATCTTCAGAACATTTCACCCCAAAGCCACAGAATATACATTCTTCTCCAGTGCACATGGGTCATTTTCAAAGATAGATCATATGTTGGGTCATAAGAAAAGTCTCTTCAAACTCAAGAAGATAGAAATCATATCAGCATTTTCTCAGACCACAGTGGCATAAAACTGGAAATCAACTATAATAAAAACAATAGAAAGAAATCAAACACATGGAGACTAAACAGCATGCTTTTAAACAACGACTGGGTAACCAGAGAGATCAAGGAAGAAATAAAAAACATCATGGCAACAAATGACAATGACAACACAACAATACAAAATTTATGGGACACAGTGAAAGCAGTCTTGAGAGGGAAGTTCATAGCCCTACAAGCCTACTGCAAAAAACAGGAATCAATGGTAATAAATCACCTAAACCTACAACTCAAAGAGCTAGAACGTGAGCAACAAGAAAAGCCCAGTGTACTCAGAAGGAAGGAAATAGTGAAGATCAGAGCGGAGATAAACAACTTAGAGACCAAAGAAACAATTGAAAAGATCAACAAAACAAAGAGCTGGTTCTTTGAAAGGATAAACAAGATTGATGGACCCCTAGCCAGGCTCACCAAGAAGCAAAGAGAGAAGACCCAAATAAACAAAATCAGAAATGAAAGAGGAGAAATAACTACAGACCCTGTGGAAATACAAAGGATTGTTAAAAAAAATACTATGAACAACTCTATTCCAACAAATTGGACAACCTGCAAGAAATGGACATTTTCCTAGAAAAATATAACCTCCCAAAACTCAATGAGGAGGAAGCCAAACATCTCAATAGTCCAATAACTATGGAAGAAATTGAAGCAGTAATTAAAAAGCTTCCAGCAAATAAAACCCCGGGGCCAGATGGCTACACAGGAGAGTTTTACCAAACATTCAAGGAAGAATTAAAACCTATCCTCCTCAGACTATTCAAAAACATTCAAGAAGAAGGAATACTACCAAACACCTTCTATGAAGCCAGCATCACCCTAATACCAAGCCCAGATAAAGACAACACAATGAAAGAGAATTATAGGCCAATATCTCTCATGAACATAGATGCCAAAATCCTCAACAAAATTCTAGCAAACCGGATCCAGCAGTACATCAGAAAGATCATACACCATGACCAAGCAGGATTCATCTCTGGAATGCAGGGATGGTTCAATATCCGCAAATCAATAAATGTGATACATCACATAAACAAATTGAGAGATAAAAATCACATAGTCATATCAATTGATGCAGAAAAAGCATTTGACAAAATCCAACATCCTTTCTTGATAAAAACTCTCAGCAAAGTGGGAATAGGAGGATCATACCTCAATTCATAAAAGCCATATATGATAAACCCACAGCTAACATCATACTCAATGGGTAAAAACTAAAACCATTTCCTCTAAGAACAGGAACAAGACAGGGATGCCCACTCTCACCTCTCCTGTTCGACATAGTACTGGAAGTATTAGCCATTGCAATTAGACAACAAGAAGAAAGAAAAGGCATCCAAATTGGAAAAGAAGAAGTAAAGCTGTCGTTATTTGCAGATGACATGATATTGTACATAAAAAACCCAAAGGACTCCATTCCAAAACTAATTGACTTAATTAATGAATTCGGCAATGTAGCAGGATACAAAATTAATGCTAAGAAGTCTGTGGCATTTCTATACACTAAGAGTGAAATTATAGAAAGAGAAACTAAAACAGCAATCCCATTTACCATCACACCAAAAAAATTAAGAAACCTAGGAATAAACCTAACAAAAGAGTTAAAAGACCTTTATGCAGAAAACTACAGGAAACTGAAAAAAGAGATAGAGGAAGATGTTAACAGATGGAAGAGCATACCATGCTCATGGATTGGGAGAATCAACATCATTAAAATGTCCATACTACACAAAGCAATATACAGATTCAACGCACTACCCATTAAAATACCAACGACATATTTCACAGACCTACAAAGAATTCTTCATAGATTCATCTGGAACAAAAAAAGACCACGGATAGCTACAGCATTTCTGAGAAAAAAGAATAAAGTAGGTGGGATCTCAATACCAGACTTCAAGCTATACTACAAAGCAACTGTTCTCAAAACAGCCTGGTACTGGCACAAGAACAGACATATAGATCAATGGAATAGAATAGAGAGCCCAGATATCCACCCAAACCACTATGCTCAATTAATATTTGACAAAGGAGGCATGAACATTCAATGGAACCAAGATAGCCTCTTCAATAAAGGGTGTTGGGAAAATTGGACCGATACATGCAAAAAATTGAAACTAGACCACCAACTTACACCAAATACAAAAATAAACTCAAAATGGATACAGGACTTAAACATTAGAAGGGAAACCATAAAAATACTAGAGGAATCCACAGGCAGCACAATCTCAGATATATGCCGAAAGAACTTCTTCACTGATACTGCTCCAAAGGCAATGGAAGCTAAAGAAAAAATAAACAAATGGGACTACATCAAAATAAAAAGCTTTTGCCCAGCAAAAGAAACCATCAACAAAACAACAAGAAAGATCAATGCATGGGAGAACATATTTGCAAATGCTGTCACTGATAAAGGTTTAATCTCCAAAATCTACAACCAACTTATACAACGTAATAAAAGGAAGATCAAGGATCCAATAAAAAAATGGGCAACGGACCTAAATAGAACCTTTTCAAAAGACGACAGAAGGAAGGCCAAGAGACACATGAAAACATGTTCAAAGTCATTAATCATCCGAGAGATGCAAATCAAAACGACAATGCGATACCATCTTACACCTGTCAGAATGGCAATCATCAACAAATCAACAAACGACAAGTGTTGGCGAGGATGCGGAGAAAAAGGAACCCTTGTGCACTGTTGTTGGGAATGCAGACTGGTGCAGCCACTGTGGAGAACACTATGGAGTTTCCTCAAAAAACTAAAAATGGATCTCCCATTTGACCCTGTAATCCCACTCTTAGGAATTTATCCTAAGAAATTACAAACACCAATCAGAAAGGGATTTATGCACCCCTATGTTCATAGCAGCACAATTTGCAATAGCCACAATTTGGAAACAGCCTAGGTGCCCGTCAGCAGATGAGTGGATCAGAAAACTGTGGTACATCTACACAATGGAATTCTATGCTGCCATTAAAAAGAAGGAATTCTTACCATTTGCAGCAACCTGGTTGGAACTGGAGAGCCTTATGCTTAGTGAAATAAGCCAGTCAATGAAGGAGAAGCATCACATGATCGCAGTCATTGGGGGATAATAAAGAACATTATAAACTGATGAACAAAAGGATAGGTACAGAGACAGTAAAGCTTCGAACAGACTGTGAAATTACAGCAGGAAGATTAAAGTTAGGTGAGGTAGATAAGAGATCAATCAAAGGACTTGTATCTATGAGTATAATCATAACCAATGAACATAGACACTGGGGGGTTGGGGTATGCCTGGGAGGGAGGGGGGGCAATGGGGAGATATGTATAAAAAATTAATAAAAAAAATTAAGGGTAGAATGTAATACAGATGCTCCTCACTTTATGATGGGGTAACATCCAGATAAAGCCATCCTTAATTAAAGTAAATGACAGTATTGGCAAAAAAAAAAAAATAGATGAAATATATTTTAAAAAAAAAATAGGTGAAGCCATTTCCACGAAGGTACAAAGCGATTCAAGGGAGGAAGATTGTTTTGACAAGTGGTGCTGGAGCCATTAGATATCCACAGCCCCAAAAATGAACCTTGACTTAATGTCACTCCTTGAAAGTTAATTAAAAATGGGTAACAGATCTTAAAAATGTAAAATTATAAAACCTTTACCAAAAAAGAAGAATATCTTTGTGATCTAGGGTTCAGACTAGAGTTCTTAGACTTGTCACCAAAAGCAGGATCCATGAAAGGAAGACTGAAACTAATTGAATGGGAAGCTCTTTTTAGGAGAAGAGCTGTTAGGAGGGTAAAAAGGCAGGCTGCAGGGCGGAAGATGATATTATCAAACTACGCATCTAATACAGGACTTCAATATATAAAGAACTTTCGACACTCAACAGTAAAAAGCAAACAACGCCATTTAAAAATGGCAGAAGCCATGAATGGAGTCATGACATTCTGCACAGAAGAGGGCATGCAGGCGGCAGATCAGCCCATGAAAAGATGTTCAATGTCATTTGCCATTAGGGAAGCAGAAGCCAAAGCCACATATAAGCCACACACCTATCAGAATGGCTAAAATAAAAAACAGAGGCAACAGCAATGCTGGTGAGCATGTGGAGAGAGTAGATCACTCAGACATTGCTGGGAGGAGTGTAAATTTATTCAGACTTTCTGCATGCACTTTGGCAGCTTCTTATAAAATCAAACACAACTACTGCACCATGTAGTGACTAAAGTCTTGAGCATTTGCCCCAGACAAATGAAGACAGGTTCACACAGAAACATGTGCATGACGTTCATTCACAGCAGTTTTCCTTTACCTTCAATTTCCATAAAAGATACTTTAAGGTGGAGAAAGGTGTTTTTAATTAGCCATATTCATCAGTGCTTGCAAAAATAACTCCCTGCACATGTAACAAATCAAAGTCAGTAGCGAAAAATTCCTTTTATGAAATTTCTGCTTCATAGATGATGCAAATTAGTGGATGTTCAGGAAAAGCTATGGAGTGATAATAAGGGAAGTTTTCTGTTTAATTTATTCGTATTTAAAGAAGATTTTCTGACACCTGTGATGGGTTTTGAGACAGAAGTAGAGAGAAATTTCTCCAGTTTAAATGCAGAGCCCTGCTGACCTCAGCCAAGAGGAGCACACTTCAGCCCTCCTATTAGCTAGACACATCATCAGAAATTACCATGCAAGTAAAGGCTTTCTTCCTCTTCTTTCTCATTAAAAAAAACCCATAAACTTTAAATTTTACTTGTGCTCATGTTAAACAAACTTTACTATCATATTTGCATAATACAAAAATTGTTTGAAATCTTACATGCATTTATCTTAGTTAATTTCAAGCTCAGAGACACATGGGTTCTGAGGTGAACTGAAACTCTCTGTGATTGCAGAGCCCTCTCCTCTGGGCAGCTCTGCCTGACACAGACAGGCTCATCATCACTACCATCACGGGCCAGGCCTGGCGGAGGCAGCTCACACCGAGCAGCATGTGCATTACTTGGAGGTATTTCTCCCTCAATTTATTGCTGAATCATTGTACAACCCTACTATGTGCCAGGCACTGTTCTAAGCATTTTACATGTTAGTTTATCTTATAATAGCCTTATGAAGTAAATAATAATTATCCCATTTTACAGATAAGGAAAGTGAGGCATAGGGTGGCAAATAACCTGTTCATGGTCACCTGAATAGGTCAGGATTCAGATCAGGCCTCCCACTTGAATGAAAGAGTGGGTGGGTGGATGGATGGATGGATATACAAATATTATGAACAAGTTTGTCTAATATGGCCATAAGCCTGGGAGGTATGGTTCCCAGGGTCTATCTGGCCTCCACATGTCAGTGTCTGGACTCGTTCCCAGCCCAGAACTTTCTTTTTCATGAATGTCCTGGTTGTCAAAGGGTAATATCAGGAGTTCAATGTTGGGTTGAATCTAAGTTCTTACTTTGGCTGCACCTCCACTTGTTGCATGTTCTCAGGTAAATTGATGATCTATCTCCCAATCTGTAAGTGAGAGTTCAACTAGAATCATTAATAATATTCCATAATTCCATGTTTTGATTTTGTCCTAGCCATCGCCCATCAGAAGACCAGAAGTGCAGGAAGTAGGCGTGGATCAAGTCTCAGACACGGACGGAGGCAAGGCACTGAGAGCCCTGCAGAGGCTGAGTGTTGTCCAAGTTCCCAGCACAAGAGAACATCGTAGTGTGGAGTGGCTGCTACTCATGGAGCAGCAGGAGAGGAAGCCAGAACAGTGAACTGAGACACAGTCTCAGCTTGGGCCGCATTCTTTGGAGTTACAATTTTGTAGACAGAGGAGATACAAAAGGTATTTTTTTCATTATAGTAAAAATTATGTAATTTTTACTCTTTTGACCATTTTTACTTGTACTGTTCAATGGCACTGAGTACATTCACAGTTTTGTGCAACCATCACCACCATCCATGTCCAGAACAGATCATCTTCCCAGTCTGAACTCCATCCCCATTAAACACTGTCCCCTCCTTATCCTGCCCTCAGGCCTGGCAGCTGCCACTCTACTCTCTGACTCTATGCACCTCACATAAGTGGAATCAGATGGGTCTTTCATCTTTTGTCCATGTATCGTGTGTGGAATGAAAAGAAAGTGGAGACTGCAGCCAAGAGACTGACATTCCAAAGCCAGGGTGGGGGGGACCTTATGTTTTGCAAATGTTAGAACCCCTATGACAGCATTGCCCCATGGGCATTCACCTTGCTGTGCTCCTGTGTGGGGCAATAACAATGGTTGGGGGATGGGTGAACAGAGAAGATGGGAGACATTTGCAGGTGAGTGTCAGAAGGGTAGGAGGACATGGACGCTAGGCAGGAGGAAGTTTCCAAAAGGATGGTGTCAAATGCCACAGAGTTCAAACATTTCAAAAGGGTCTGAAAGATGTTCCTGGATCTTTGCATGTTGTAGAGCCATTTCACAGAAGAGACGGAAGTAGGACTGCCCTGGACTGAATATGGCAGAGGCACCGAATGTGCCTGGGGTAGGAAGTATGGAGAGGCACCCGGGGAAGAGTGGGGAAGGGCCCCAGCCAGTGTGGCCCGGGCCTCCGAGGGTACCTGGGGACAGAGCGCTGAGCACACTCATGCCAAGGGCAACCAGGTTAACCAGGGAGACAGCCCAGCCATCAGGGAAACGCAATAAGGACACAAGCAGGAGTACTGGGCTTCGTGGATGGACACCCTGAGACACAGGGCCAGGGTGGAGAAGCTGGAGCATTCTGAAATGAAAAGTTTCAGTGCTGAGCGTTCACCCTGGTGGTGGCCAGTGGTCTGTGGGAGGTCATTTGGCACCAGGTTTAAAGTCCCAGTTCTGCCCATTGACTCCCTAAAATCAGTTTCTAGGGACTTGTCCTCAGGATAAATGAGCAAGAATGCATGCACACATACAATATGCTTGCAGCATGTTATTTACAATATTATTTTTAAAGGCACACGTGGCTAATGGAATGAAAACTGGTTAAATCATGGAACTTATGCTCAATGGATGGAATATTATGAGCTCATTAAAATTATAATTACGAACCTTATAGCTACACAGAAAATGGTTATGGTAGCAAATAGAAAATCACCTTTAAAATTGTATATACACTCTAATTACAATGATGTGAGACGTGGTTTCCCACAAAAATGTGTCGGGATTCTTGTCCCAGAATTTCAAAGGGTTCAGCAATCTGGAGAAAGGAGCTGATGCATAGATTAAGAAGGAGTCCAAGGATGAAAGATAATTTTGAAAGGCATTGGGGGTCAGAGGAGCTTCAGCTAAAGGAACTGAAGACTACCCCTTGCCTAAGGACTCTGTGTTATTTATTAAAACCATTTGTCCTAAGGCAGTGATCAGCAAACTGTGGCTCTCAAGCCACACGAGGCTCTTTGGCCTCTTGAGTATGGCTCTTCCACAAAATACCATGTGCAGGCGCACATGTACAGTGTGATTGAAGGAGTACCCTAATTAAGTTAATAACAATGTACCTACCTATATAGTTTAAGTTTAAAAAATTAGGCTCTCAAAAAAAATTTTAATTGTTGTACTGTTGGTATTTGGCTCTGTTGACTAATGAGTTTGCTGACCATTGGCCTAAGGCAAGGTGGAGACATACACTTCAAAAGGTAAGGTTTCAAAGGGTAGAGTTTACAGAAGCATTGTCAGTTTGGGGAATAGCCTATAGCTGTTCAGGTGTTTGGCCAACAGGAGGCAATAACATGTAGATTAAGATGCTCTGAGCTGTCTGGCAGCAAGCTATTATCCTATTGAGGTTTGGGGGAAGTGCTATTTAGCTGTTCCAACAGGTAAACTACATATGTGACTCAGCCCTTGTTGAGCTCCCCAAGCTTTTGATGAAACTCTTGTAATTATGACAGGTTGGAATTGGTTCCCAGCAAAAATGTACAACAAAATTCCTAAGAATGAGACTAATACTGGATGGGGAGATGGTAAGATTATGGGTGACTTGATTTTTCTCCATTTGTCAAACTCATGTTGAGTCCTAACGCTGCCCTCCTGCTGCCGTGCATATCATTGTTATTGCCGGGTGCAGGAGTGAGCAGACCGGATTCTCTCTGACTCTGATGTTGCTGAGGTCCAGTAGGTGGCTTTATGTGATGTAGCGATTCTACTAGGAGACCCTCTGGTGGAATGTTGAGATGGAGTGTTGGGTGCCTCCTCCTGACCCTGGAAGCCTGCCTCAGGGTCAGGAGGAGGCACCCAACACTGGATACTTTTGGAGGCAAACATGCTGGCTCAACTTGCAGCTCCATTCTTGGCCCTGTGTCAAGCAGGATGGGTGCAGTGGGAGGCAGGGAAGGGAGAAGCAGGCTATTCTGCCCATCTGTGTGCAGCACGAGGCCAGTTCGCTTGTCTTCTCCTGGGTATGTCCTCTAAGAGCCCACCACGCCTTCAACAGATCCCATGCCCTTCTCCAAGTCTCAGGATAGAATTGGGTCCTAAGTGTGGTTTGTATTTTTTAATATTTGTCTTCCTCTATTTTGAATCAAAGTCCTCTACTTTTATTTTTGTACACTCACATTTATAGTTTATCAATGGTTGTTAAACAGAAAACGTTCATGGCTAAAAGCTTTCCTGAAAATAAGATTTTATTGAGCCCTAGGCTGGTCAGAAAGGACCAGACTCAAGTGTGCAGCTTACACCAGCAGCAGCAGGGCAGTGGGGAGGCATGTGGCCCTGTCCTGGATTGAGGGCATCTCATTGTTATTGCCCTGAGCGGAAACAGCTTGGGGAAGATGTATGCTGTTGTGAAAGAATTTACATCAGCGAGAGCAGGGATGGAAGGTGATACAGGACTGATTCTGGGGCGGTGCAGGGCCTGGAAGGAGGATGTGCTCCTTTGGATCATTGTGGGCAACAGCCAGAAAGTTACTGTGTAACCAAGAAGGGGAGGCGCCTGTTGGTTGGTGGCACCTGGCTATTCTCTTTACTTAATTGGAAAAATAGCCCCTTAAAGCTGATCCAGCTCGGCCACAGAAGTTCAGTTGCCAGTTCAATTCCCCATCAGGGCACATACCTGGGTTGCAGGTTTGATCCCTGAACACAACTGATATTTCTCTCACATCTCTGTCTGTCTCTGTCTCCCTCTCTCTCTCTTCCTCGCCCCCCAATCCTTTCCCTCCTTCTCTTTAAGCATGTCCTTGGGTGAGGATTTTAAAAAAGAAAGAAAAATCCACACGCTTTCTGTAAATAATGAAACTTTATTCAAAAAAAGTTGACTCAAGGTTCCAACACACACTCAGGAGTATGAGCAGCCTTTCATTGATTTTGCCCTGCCCTTGTTCACCGAATAACCACTCTTGTCTCTCCCTTCCAACCTCTGGCTGCTATAATTTCATTGAGGACAGTTCAGACTTTTTCCTTGTTAGGATTCAAGACACTGACATAAAGGTACATTTTGAAATGGTAACTAGAAGTCAAGTGTAGCTATTCTCTATGGGGGCAACTTGCAGGTGCAGCAGTAAGTGCTGGACACTTGTTTGCAAACTTCCCTCCTTGGAAGAAACTGCTGCTAAACAAGTGTGCACTGCAGTTTGTTTCTAGTCTCCCTAACTGCTGGAAGCCAATTCCAGCATGTCATAATTGCAAGAGTTTCATGGAAAGGTTGATGGAACTTGGGAACTCAACAAGGGCCAAGTCACATATGTTATCGCCTAGTGGGAATGGCTGAAGGCATTTTCCTAAACCTGAAAAGGATGATTGCTACCAGACAGCTCAGGGCATCTCAATTTACATGTTATTGCCTCCTATTGGCAAACACCCGAACAGCCAAAGGCTATTCCCCATTCTGATAATGCTTCTGCATGAAACCCTATCCTTTGAAGTGTATGTCTCCACCTTGCCTTAGGACAATTTGTGTTAATAAAAAGTAAGGGGTCCTGAGACAAGGAGAACTTGGTTTCTTTGGCCAGGCTCCTCTGACCCCCCTTATATCTTTCAAAATTATGTTTCGTCTCTGGACTCTTATTTAATTTATGCACAGCCTCTTCTCCAGATTGCTAAACCCTTCTAGTTGCCAGATCAAGACCACCGGTGCTAAATGGCACCCAACATCCGGCACCTAACAATTTACCTTTCATTAAAAGGAATGAATTTAATACACTTGATCTTAGCCAAAAGGCCAGGAAATATAAAAGTAATCAATCTAATACATAAAGTTGAAGCATACACATAAAAATAAATTGGAATTTTAGAGATTTGTCTGCAATAGATGGATTTAAATATAAAGCCAAGCCCTTATCAGTGTTCTCAGTGGTTAGAGAATCAGCCTGCTCACTGAAAGGTTAGAGGCTCGATCCTGGGCCAGTCAGAGGCAACCAACAGATATGTCTCTGTCACATAGAGTTTCTCTCTCATTCCCTCTTTCCTTCCCTACCACTAACTCTAAAAAATTAATGGGAAAATATCCTCGGTGAGAATTAACAAAACAAAAAATAATTAAAGATATAATCAATACACCTAATATTTCTAAGATGCATTACAATGTATAGGAATCAGCCAGGTTAAGTTTGGGGAGGGGCTGGAATCTCCCTCTTCCTTTCTCTGCGGTTAGTGCTTATTTGGTTGTGAAGTGCTCCATCTTGTGGTTAAACAAGAACACGAGTAACTAGAAAGACACTTGCTCACAACAAAAATCACCATGTTCTTCTCTCTTCTGTCATAAAAGTTAGGAATGGGCTTTAAACAATTCAAGCCTTACAAAAAAGAAGAAAGTAAAAATGATCAATACTTTCATTGTCTAGAGATATCTATGTACACCTTCTGTAAAGGTCAAATATAGGCACATTGTATGTGCATATTCTTTTACATGAAAGAGTTATTTGCCCTTTTCCACTTGAAATGAATCCTTGTCTCAGCACAGCTCAGGAATGAGAGCCATTCCATTTACATTATGTTGGCAGGTTAAATAAAACCTCAAAGCAGTCCCACAGAAACTAAGGCGACAACCTCCTTGGGCCTCGGCTTCCAATCTGTTCACTAGTCTGGGGATGGCCGTCAGGCTGCACATCTGCAGGACCTGAACCGGCTACAGACCTGATGTCTGGGGCCTCGCTGTCCCACACCTTTATGAGGCCTTCCTGGGAGGCAATTGGTTTGCAGAGTTGAACTAAACGTGCTAAGTCCCCCTCCACTGGAGGCATTTAAGGAGCTGTTCCCAAGCCAGAGCAGTGCTTCCCCAAGCATGGTCCTGAGCTGCCACTGGGCAATGCAGGCTCCCAGGCCTTCTCCCAGATGGACTCCTGCAGCAACACTGGGGGTGGGCCCCAACTGTCTTCTTTTAAAATGTACTGATTTTGAGAGAGGGGTGGTGAGAGAGAGAGAGGGTGAGAGAGACAATCTGTTGACCTCCCCATTTATGCGCCCATTGGTTGATTCCTGTGTGTGCCTTGACCAGGGATCGAACCCAAAACTGTGGCATATTGGGAAGATGCTCTAACCTACTGAGCTACCTGGCTAGAGCCTTCCAGGTGATTAATTTGAGAACTGCTGATCTAGAACATCAATGAAAACCCAGTCTTAGTCACACATTTTTCACCTTCTCATAATTTATTTCCAAAACTTTCCCTCCATACAGGATTAGACAACTCCAGTTCAACTGATCACAACCATGGGATTTAATATTAATTGGCCTGGAAGTCACAGGCGATCCCGACAGTCCCAGGATGGAATAACATGAATTGTAGGTAAATCAAGGTTGGCTTGATTTTGGACTTGGCTTTCTTTCTTTCTTTTTTAATTAATGTATTTTTTTAATTTAATTTTTTCTTTATTGATTAAGGTAGTACACATGTGTCCTTATCCCCCAATATTCTTCCACCAACCCCCCTTCTCCCACCCCCCCCCAACCCCCACCTCATACCTCATCCACCTGGTGTCTGTGTCCATTGGCTAGGCTTATATGCATGCATACAAGTCCTTTGGTTGATCTTGGACTTGACTTTCAAAACCCAGGGTCAGACTCCCTTCTCTACCTCCATTGCCATCACTGAGTCCAGGCCACTGCCGCATCACCTGGCAGGTGGAAGCCTTACATTTGCCCCCCATGCTCCCTACGGCCCCCCAACTTCTGCAGTTGCTCTTTACACAGGTGCACCAAACCACTCCAAATGCTCAGACACCCCTCTACCAGAGCCTAGTGCCTAATAACTTTAATAGGCCCCTTCCACCACTGCTCTGACCTCACCTCCTGCAGCCACACCAGCCTTCCCTCCTGGCCCCACCTCCGGGCCTTTGCCTTAGCTCAGCCCTTTCCCAGGGTTTCTGGTCCAGAAAGAATGAGGCCAGGCTGGTGCAAGAACAGGGCCAGCAGGGTGCCAGGCTGTGTTCCAGATGCATCAAGCAAGGATGTCTGCAAATGGTTCATGTGTACTGTGGCCAGGTTTCTCTCTCACGTCTCTGCTGAAATGGCCTCCCTGACCTGCCTAAGGTGCATCCTCTCACCTGCTCTCCCTTCCTCACTCTCCCTAGTACATGACACTCCCAGATGCAATGCCAGCACTTTACTGGTTTCCCACTGGAATGTGGACCTGGCAGAATAGGAATTCTGAGCCTGCTCCTGGGACACCTCCAGCCCTGAGTATAAATGTTAGTGTGCTTTCAGGACACTTCCAGCCCTAAGTGTGAATGTGAGTGTGCTTCTGAGACACCTCCAGTCCTGAGTGTGAATGTGAGTGTGCTCCTGGGACGCTAGAGATAATATCCAGGCCTCAGTTGTATTTCAGCTCCAGGCCCAGAAAAACCACAAAACCAGCCACAGCTCCCTCAGGCCCAGCTGCACTGGGAAATGACCCCTGCCCTGGCGCTGACCAATCAGCAGACACCTCAACCCAGAAAGGACACTTGGGAAGCTGCTGAATATTCTATTGCGATCTTCCCTTGGGACCTCCCCTAACATCTCCACCTGAAAACCCTTAGGACCAGGACCCAGGGTCCTCTCCCTCACAGGAGCATGCCTGCACCTTTCCCTTCTTTCTCCCTCCTCCACCCCGTCCTCAGCTTCTCTCACTTCCAAGCTTCAAGGGCCCCTTCCTTTGCCTCTGTCGCTTGTCTCCTCAGCCCACTTCTTCTAGGAACTATCTTTTCTACCTCTGATTTACCAAATAAATGTTCTCTTATAGTTGGTCTTGGCTCTGAATTCTTTCCTAGCCAGAACTCCAGCATCAAGGTTGTGGAACCCAGGTCCTGCCTGCCCCCCTGGTCTAGCACCTGGTGCCTGCTGTTCCCACCACCTACAATAACAGTACAAGGAACTTTCCCTCACATCACTTGAGGTAAGTTGTTGACATAAAGCCCCAGCACCCCATGTTTCGGACAACAAGGGCATTCTCTTACGTGAGGACAGTATAACCATTGTAATTAAAGTTTAGCAGGCTAAGGTATGATGGGTCAGCACAGAAGGATGCCAGAAAGTTTCCTTTGGTACTCCATGTCAAAAATACTGCACTATCTACTGTCATCATTGCCAACAGTTTTTTACGTTTTGGTACATATAAATTTGTAATTTTTTTCTTTTTGTGAAAACATGTTATATTTCAAATGTCTTTGTATATTAAATTCATATAGTCTACAAAGAAAAAAACATATATAAAGATAAGTATTTATGTTAACGGAGCCATTGGGAGATGTAAGATTAACCACACAAGCTCTTCCTTGGGCCCCCTGACCATAGAAATGTCCTCAGAGAAGGCTGTCTCAGTTTCTTTGGGCAAGTCAGTGTACATGGACTGTTTCCAGAAGTCCTTGCCTGATGCACCTGGGACAGCAGCCTGAGACTCTGGTGTAAAGTGACAATAACGTGGACTCTACACACCTGTTAGTTCTCTATGGCTGCTGTGACAAACTCCCATGAGCTTAGTGGCTGAACACAGCCCCAGAGGGTTAGAAGTCCACCTGGAAGGCATTAAGTGTGGGTCGGCCCCTGTGCTCCTTCAGGAGGTCTCTCCACCTTAATAGCAAGGTCAGGAGTTGCTTTGCTGGTTAGATTAAAAGTATAGAAGATGATGTATATTATCCAGTGCATAAAAGTTTTCAATTTACTTTTTCTAACTTCAGGGAAATAAGGAGATTTACTGAGCCACAAGATACTGTTACTCTGCTCACGGAGCTTAGAATTTAGCAGACTGTTTAAGCATACCCTAAGACTTCAGTACTACAATGCACTGAGTAGTTAACAGCCACATACAAGGCATGTTAACATAAAAAATATCCGTCAACTTACTCCCACTGGTCTTGTTCCCCTCAGACCTCACTGGTACTACATCTGCCCTGCAGTGTGGCACTCAACTCCTTTTTTGTAAGGAGTGGGTTCCGTTCTGTTGGGAGAATGCAAACGTACCTAAAGATTTGCTCTAGAGTTTTGGAGAGCTTATTATTGCCTCTGGATTCTCCCTTCAAATTCTGTGGGACCCACGATTTCTATCAAAAAGCCAGACAGTTTGGAGAAGCAGTGTGTGGAGATGAGGGAAGACATTGGTGGTGTGCTGCCCCTGGGTCCAGGGTACCACCCATTCTTCCACTTGGATCCCAAGTACAGAAAGTGGGCTAGTGGGGAGGAGAGTGAAAGGAGAGAATTCTCATGTTTTGAGACAGGGGAAGTGATGGCTCACAGGCAGTCAGGCTTCTACAAAGGTCCTCAAATAAGGTTAAGTGCAAAGTCATCCTATCTAATAAAAGAGTAATATGCAAATTGACCATACCTCTGCTACACCCACAAACCACGCCCACCAGCCAATCAGAGCAAGTATGCAAATTAACCCAACCAAGATGGCTACAGCCACAGAAAGAGCAGGAGAGAGGCTTGGGTTGCCCCTGACAATGGAGGAAGCCAAGCTTTCTGCAAACCATGGCCAGCCAGGCCTCTGCTTAAGGCAAAAAAGTTTCAATGGCTGTGTGAGCAGGAGGCTTGGCTCTACTCAGGCTACAAAGTTTCAACAGTAGAAGATAAATAAATCCTAGATTCTAGGGCCTCCGCTTTGGTCACCTGGCGGGCATTGCTGGCCTGCAAACTACCACAGGCCCCTTGCCCAGGCCATCCCACACCCCAAGTGAACAGCCACCCTGATCCAGGACACCCTTCAGGGCAAACCAGCTGGCCCCACCTGTGCACCAGGCCTCTATCCTATCTAATAAAAGAGTAATATGCAGATTGACCATTGTTGCAACACACAAGATGACTGTCCCTATGTGGTCAAAAGATCCTGCCTCCATGTGGACACAAGATGGCCACCACAAGATGGCCAGCAGGGGAGGGCAGTTGGCAGGGACCAGGTCTGCAAGAGAGGGCAGTTGTGAGCGAACAGGCCTGCAAGGGAGGACAGTTGGGGGTGACCAAGGATGCAGGGAAGGACAGTTAGGAGTGACCAGACTGGCAGAGGATAGAAGTTGGGGGTGATTGGACCTGCAGGGAAGGGCAGTTGGGGGGGAGCCAGGCCTGCAGGGAAGGGCAGTTAGGGGCAATCAGGCTGGCAGGCAGAAGCGGTTAGGGGCAATCAGGAAGGCCGGCAGATGAGCAGTTGGGAGCCTCTCACAAACAGTCCTGATTGTGAGAGGGAGCAGGTTGGGCTGAAGAACCACTCCCCACCCTCCCACCCCCGTGCACAAATTTTGTGCACTGGGCATCTAGTTTCATTATCCTGTTGATAAGGTGCCCTAGGAACTGAGCTTTGGTTGACAGCAATGAGCCTGTGGTAACACTAGGTTTGTTCTGTCATATTGCTGAAAGTTGTGGAGCCTGTTGAGGACATTAAGAGAGGACCTACTGTATTAAGATATAAAACATAAAGAACAAGATTAATCCCTTATGCTTTTTAAACAAGTATTTTTTTAAACTAAATCTTTTTTTGTTCCGATTACAGTTGTTTTTTTCCTCCCATAGCTCCCCTGCACCTGGTTCCCACCCAACCCTCTGCCACCAGGCCCCCACCCGCGCCACTGTCTCATCCATAGGTGTACGATTTTTGTCAAGTCTCTTCTCATCCCCCCCCCCCGATCCTTTCCCCCCAAGAATTGTCAGTCCACTCCCTTTCTATGCCCCTAATTCTATTGTATTCACCAGTTTATTCTGTTCATCAGATTTTTATTCACTTGATTTTTAGAATCACTTGTTGACATATATGTATTTGTTGTTCATAATTTTTATCTTTACCTTTTCCTCCTTCTTCCTCTTCTTAAAGAATACCTTTTAGAATTTCATATAATCCTGGTTTGGTGGTGATGAACTCCTTTAGCTTTTTCTTATCTGTGAAACTCTTTATCAGACCTTCAATTCTGAATAATAGCTTTACTGGGTAATCTTGGTTGTAGATTCTTGCTATTCATCACTTTGAATATATCTTGCCACTCCCATCTGGCCTGCATAGTTTTAGGTAACTGTTTTTCTCTTGCTGCTTTTAATATCCTTTTCTTTTGCTCTTGGCATTTTAATTATGTTTTGGTGTGGTCCTCTTTGGATTCCTTTTGTTTGGGGTTCTGTGCACTTCCTGGACTTGTAGGGGAAGTTTTCAGTCATTATTTCTTCAAGTAGCTTTTCAGTTATCTTGCTCTCTCTCTTCTTCTGGCACCCCTATAATTCAAATGTTGGTATGCTTGAAGTTGTCCCAGAGGCTCCCTATACTATCTTCATATTTTTGGATTCTTTTTTCTAGTCGGGTGTTTTTTGCTTCTTTGTATTTATCTTTGACTTGATTCTTGCGATTCTCTGGTCTGCTGTTGGATCTCTGTATATTATTCTTTATTTCAGTTAATGTATGCTTAATTTCTAGTTGGTCCTCTTTCATATCCTTGAAGCTCTCACTAAATTTATTGGCAGTTTCTAGAAGATTCTTGAAAAACCTTATAACCATGGTTTTGAACTCTATATCCAGTAGTTTATTTTCCTCCATTTCTGTCATTTGTGACCTGTTTGTCTCCACTTTTTGGCTGCTTCCCTATGTTGATAGAATGGCTTTGTGTGCTAAGTGTCCTAAAGGGCCCAGTGGATCAGCCTCCCCAATTACCTGAGGTGGACACTCTTGGTGCACCCCTTTGTGGGCTGTGTGCACAGTCTTATTGTAATTAAGCCTTGATTGTTGTTGGTATCACTGGGAGGAATTGACCTCCAGGCCAACTGGCTATGAGGATCAGCTGTGTCTATGATGGGAGAATTTCTGTGCTGGAGATACCCTTATGGGGCAAAACTTGCTTCAGTGGGGCTTTGTTGCTCACTGAGTCTGCCCCCTGAGTGTGTCCCTTATGGATCTGAGGAGTTGTAATCTGGATGGTCCCACTCTGACCACTGGGTACACTGGCTCTTGGATCTCCAAGGAGGTGCAAATTTAGCCTCTGCCTGAGGCCACCCAGCAGGAGCTATGGAGAGATCTGCAGATTCCTCTTTTTTGTTTGGGGTTTGGAGGTGCCCAGATGAGCCCCAACTATGAAGCAATGCAAGCTGCTGAGGGGCCGTGGACCTTCTTTAGGATGTTTTAGGGCTCTCTGAATCAGCTGCAGTGTGCTAGGTAATTTCAGATTGCAAAGGGCCAGGCCGTTCATATGCAAAAGCTTCTGCGCACAGCTTGGGTGAGGCAGGATCTCAGGGAATCAACAGGGCAGAGCAAACAGCTATGGCTAATCCTCAGCCCTGCCCTAAGAGGCCCCCGAATCTCAGTGTCCTGCGATAATTGCTGCAAGCTCCTCTGAGAGAAACCTGCCCTCGAGTTCCACCCAATGCCAGAGTATGAGTCTGGATCCCCAGAGTCTCACCTGGAACTGGAGTTCAGAACAGTCATGAGCTTGTGTCTCCCTCCCAATTGAAAAAAGACAACCGTGTCCTCAGTTGCCAACCCTTTCTGTGGGTACACCTCCATACCTCTGCACTTTACTCCCGCATCTCCTCTGAGTCTCAGTGTGCTTTTCTCTTCCCTTCTATTGTAGAATTTCCACTCAGCCAGCTTTCCTGTTTCTGGATGATGTCTGTTCTTTTAGTTGTAGTTTTGTAGTGGTTGTGAGAGGCAGTAAGTTCAGGTGTTTACCTATGCTGTTATTTCTGTTTCTCCTAAACAAGTATTTTTAAAAATGGAGAAATTAAGTAACTTGACTATGACATTTTGAATCTGTCCTATTGTAGTGACAAATTCTTCTTGGTGATGCATTGCACCCATCTCTGGTTGGATGTCGAGGGTAGGGGAGCCATTTGCATTACTGTTTGGTGCTATTTGAATGTAAGATTCAAGAGCCCTTTGCTTTCAGCCAATTCTGTTACTCCACCATGAATTAGAATTTTCTGTATTTCAAATTTTTGAAAAAATTTTGAGACTAGTACTGATGACTGCATATGGCTTCTAGCATGAGTTTTTTTTTTTTTGCAAAGATGTCTAGAGAAAGCCTTCCAGGCCTGTGTCAGGCTACAGCTACAGCTACCTAACCCTCATCAGTCTGGGACAAGGTAAGATGAAGGGAACCAAATCGAGGAGGTAACCAAGCTGCAGGGAGAAAATCCTGCTCGCACACAGACCCAGGGGAGCCAACTGGAAGGGCCTTCTGAGGAAAGGGGCCTGATAAACCAGAGGGACTGTTGAAAAGAATGAACTGGCTGCAAATATTCATATCACATGCCTCTCCAAACACTGCCTGAGGTCGGGCTCACTGTATCCTCGAAGTAGTGTCGACTTTCTGGGCCAACACTGTAACAGCTGTGTACCAAGGACTGTCCAGTTCTGAAACTGCTAGGTGCATCACCGAAGATCTCTAGTACCCCCAGGATGCCACTAAGTGGGGACGCTGCCTCTCTTGTTCAGACCAGAAAGCCGTGCTCAGTGAAGCCATGGTTTCCTGAGCACCAGGCCTCTCTTTCAACTTCAGAGCCATGTGAGAGGAGAAGGGGACGCTCTCCTGGCTAAGTTGCCTGGACCGCGCCCAACCTGACAGGTAAGGTCCTGGCTGCCTCTGCCCAGCCATGGTCACACTCGACCAACACTTCCCAGTAAGATTTAATTGCCTCCTAATTGTTTGGTTGTATTTCTGTTTAGATTCTACCTATCGTTGTAACCACCTTACACTGAACCCAAGTAGTAATCTATAGATATGTATGACTGACAGGAGAATCCAGACGCATCAGGCAGACAGGCAGGCTGACTACCACCTAAACATTAGTGTGAGGAATCAGCAACGATGTGCTTCAACTGTGTGGCAAATATTTATCCCTGTGAGTTCTGTGTCCAAGCACTGGGAACAGAGGAGTAGGACCCTCTCCCTGCCCCACACCAGTGACTCCTCACGATGAGCTATGAGAGATGCACAAGTAGGTGCTGTGGACTCACAGAGGTGAAGGCTGGAGGTGGGGACCCAGGGGCCAGGTCTCATGGTGGATATGGCTGGGTTCGTGGAGAGAGGGACAGAGGATTAGCCCAGCTGGAGAGGAGGGGTTGTCTTTGAGGTCAGTCATCTGATTTACCTGGAAGCTGCGGTTAACTCCCATCTGATCCCAGCTGTCTAGACCCCATTCAAATAGACGGAGGAACGAATCTTGGCACCTTCTGGAAGAGCCTGAGAAGTGGACGGGAGCTGTGCAGGGTGGGAACTAATGGGGTGGCTCCCTGCCAGGTGAGGCCGCAGCCCTGCAGGAGGCGTGAGACCTGTTCCTTCCTGCAGGATGGCTGGTAACGCTTCTCTCTGAACGTCACACATTCATCTAAGAAATTGCCTTTCTCAGTTTAAACTATAAACTGACGCCTACAGTCCAAGTTCCAGGCTTTTGCAACTGCAACCAAGAGAACCTTCTTCTAACCCAATGCAACCACTGCTGACATGTAGTACTCAGCTTCCTTTATGTAAATGTCACCATGAAACATCTCCCACCATCTCCCTCACCTCACACAATATTCCGAATTTATGAGAGAAATGCAACGTTAACAGTGAGGGCATGAAAGAAATGCTGATGCCCACTTGGAGAGGGTATGCCATGTGGTGCGTTAGGGAGAGTCTGGTGTTAACATTTCATTTCTGGAGAGGAGGGGACCTCACGCTGCAAGGCTGGACCACTGGGTAGGTTCCGTTCTTGCTTGGAAGTATAATTAGGTCTGGAAAGATGAAAAAGAAATATATTTGGAGTTCTCATGAACAATTTTCAAAAATTGATGGTTCTAATTTTCGTTAAAGCTTAACTAGCAGAGAATTGAGAAAAGTAATGAGAATTCACCACCCTAATAAAAGGGTCTTCTCCCTTCCTTAAAAAAATTTCCAATTGCTTCTCGGCCTTTTGGCTAAGATCAAGTGTAGTATCTGTTCTTATCAGTTTAAAAAAAATTTCCTAGGTCCTGCCGGGTGGCCCAGTAGTTGGAGCATCATCCTGTACACCAAAAGGTTTTGCATTCAATCCACAGTGGGGATGTCTATGGAGGGCAACTGAGCAAGGTTTCTCATATCGATGTTTCTCTCCCTCCTCCCCGTCCCTCTCTCAAATCAATGAAAACAAATCCTGGGGAGAGGATTTAAAAAAAAATTCCTAGAAGGAACTTGACGGTTGATAGTTATAACCTTGGTAAATGTTTGATGACTAAAAATAAAATAACAAAAGGCACCGACACAGCATAGCAGTTACATGGTCATCTTCATTTAGTGGTAGTCCCACTGGCTGTCTGAAAGACTGAAGCTTGTTTAAAACTCGGATTTTCCAGGTATGGTGAGCAGCCCACGGGTCAGAAGACGACTGCCATGGAACAGCAGTTCCTCACAGTGGAAAGGGCCCACACACAATCCAGAGCCCACGAGGCAGCACCGGGTTGTCAGGAGCGAGGGAGCCAGTGGAACTCAGGCCAGATCCTTTCCTGCAACCTGAGGACGGATACACAGGCAGGGCAAGCAGGCCCAGGCTGGCTGGTGGGAGTGATGTTGGTGGGCCCTGGGGCACAAGGGCTATCCAAGTCATCTGGGACTGGCCTCTAGGTGGCTTGGAGCCTGAAGCCCCGTGACAGGCAGTGTGGGTGTGGACACGCACCGACTGATTTGCACATGGAGGCAGGCTGGCAGGCACTGGGTGCGGTCAACGCAGCAGAAACACAGGGTTAGTACATGCCTTCACTCAACAAGTCATGGCCTTTGTCTTCTAATTCTAGAGAAATATATGATTCTACTTATGGTTCCTTTCTTTTTTTAAATTTATTTTTAATTAAATCTTTATTATTCAGATTACATGTTTCTCTTTTTTCCCCTCCATAGCACCCCTCCACCCAGCTCCCACCCTTCCTTCTGCCCTTACCTCTCCCCCATTGACCTCATCCATAGGTGTATGATTTTTGTCCAGGCTCTCCCTGTACACCCCTCACACCTTTCTCCCTGAGAATTATCAGTCCACTCCCTTTCTGTACTCCTGATTCTATTATATTCAACAGTTTATTCTGTTGATCAAATTTTTAATTCACTTGTTGATAGATATGTATTTGTTGTTCATAATTTTTTGTCTTTTACCTTTTTCTTCTTCCTCTTTCAGCATTTCATATAATACTGGTTTGGAGTTGATGAACTCCTTTAGCTTTTTCTTGTCTGTGAAGCTCTTTATCTGCCCTTCAATTCTGAACGATAGCTTTGCTGGATAGATTATTCTTGGTTGTAGGTTCTTGCTATTCATCACGTTGAATATTTCTTGTCACTGCTGTCTGGCCTGCATCATTTCTGTTGAGAAATCAGCTGATAGTTGTATGGGTGCTTCCTTGTAGGTAATGAACTGGTTTTCTCTTGCTGCTTTTAATATTCTCTCTTTGTCTTTTGCTCTAGGTATTTTAATTATGATGTGTCTTGGTGTGGTCCTCTTTGGATTCCTTTTATATGGGGTTCTGTGTGCTTCCTGGACTTGTAAGTCTATTTCTTTTACCAGATGTGGGAAGTTTTCAGTCATTATTTCTTTAAGTAGGTTTTCAGTATCTTGCTCTCTCTTCTTCTGGCACCCCCACAATTCTGATGTTGGTACGCTTGAAGCTGTCCCAGAGGCTCCTTACATTATCTTCATATTTTTTGGATTCTTTTCTCTTCTTGCTTTTCCAGTTGAATGATTTCTGCTTCTTTGTATTTCCAATTTTTGACTTGATTCTTGCCTTTCTCTAGTCTGCTATTAGGACTCTGTATAATCTATTTTATTTCAGTCAGTATATGTTTAATTTCTAGTTGGTCCTTTTTCATCTCCTCTTGGCTCTCGCTAACTTTATCCAACTTTTCTAGCATATTCTTGAAAAACCTTTTAAGCATTGTTTTGAACTCTATATCCAGTCCTCTTTTTTTCCTCCATTTCTTTTGTTTGTGATCCCTTCCCTTGTCTCGGCATTTTCACTATGCCAGGAGAACTTCTGTGTTGGATTCAGCCTTATGATACCAGACTTGCAAAACCGAAGAAGCCTCTGTGCTGAGCTTGGGATGGGTGGAGTCTCAGGGCTTAAGGGACCGCCTTGCCTTCCAGCCGGCCCTGCCCTCCACGACCCCTGAGTCTCACGTGACTGGGTAATCGCTGGAGCGGTCCTTGTGTGCGCACGCCCACAGTGCCCCTAGAGTGCTTGCTGCCTTTCCGGCTCCCCTGCACTCCAGGACCACACGAGTCTAGGTCCCCAGGGTTTTACCCGAAACAGGGGCTCAGTGGAGTCAGAAGTGGCACAGTTGGGAGGGTCTGTCTCCCGCCCACTCAAGAAAGCCAGCAGCACAATCACCAATCTGTCCTCTGCGCAGTGCCGTGTGCACCACCAAACCTCTGATCTTTGCGACTCCCCTAAATTTCTGTGCAGTTCTCCCTTTTCAGTCCAAACTCCCCCCGTATGAGTTTCGGCTGGATATGGGGTTTAGTGTCATAAGATAAAGGGTTCAATGCCTTTGAGAGTCTCCGTTTCCCTCCTGCCAGAGAAAACCAGCCAGGTATTCCGGCACCCGCTCTCTCCACGCACGCGTCTCTGTACCTCAGCTTTTTGCAGCTCCTCTGGGTCTCCGTGAGCCCCTCTCCTTCCCTCTAGCTGTAGAACTTCCACTCAGCCAGTTTTCCTGTGGTTCTGGATGATGTCCGTTCTGTCTTTTAGTTGTAGTTTTGTCTCTCGTTCCTTTCTTTTTGATATAACATTAATTTTATTATTTTTTGTGAAAAGCTAATGGCCTGTGTTGAAGGAAAAGTAACAAAAAATTCTGTGATAAGATTTGCTCAGTGTTGAAGTATAGTAGTTTCTATAGCATGGTGTTCAAATATTACTTTCAAATTTTAGCAATGAGTTGTGTTTTAATCAAAGGCTCAGAATAAGACAAAGTTCTGTCGCCCACAAAGTCATTCACTAAAGAAGGTGGCAATGCTGTGAGACGATTTACTAACAACTTACTTTCTGGTCTCTAACCTTTCTGCTAGTGGCACCCACTCCAGTATCTGTGAGGGTCAGCGCACTGACCCTCCTTGTTGTGTCAGTCAGTCCCCATTGGCTGCTGCCTCTGTGGTCTGCCGGCTGAGAGAGGCTGGGCACAGGCCTGGGGGGTTACTGCATCAAGCTCACCTACAGATTCTAATAGATGTGGCGACACTTGGTCCACAACATCACAGTATTACCACATTCCCATCATGCTTTGTTTCCCAGCTGTCCAGTCAATGAACTCAGTACTTTTTGAAGAGAACACAGGGACCCACTGCCATTCACTTTCAAGGGAACCACTGTATTCCTTCCCTTGCCAAACTCGATTGCTGTCCACTTCTGTTTAACCAAATGACAGGGACAAGGAGAAAACTTTTATGAGAACCCAAACAAACCAAGAGCACTTCCTATGGGCCAAGCTGCTCAAGGGGATTTTACAGGACCCTCGTCAACCTTGGAAAGGCGCTGCCATTCTCCCCACTTCATGGGAACAGTCAAAGTGTAAGGAGGTCAGTCTGCCAAGGTCACACATGACCTCAGAGCCTGTTCTGAAACCTCCATGTGTTCTTCAGGATGGCCTTCTATTTACTTGTATCATACAACAGCACATAATAAAAACCATATATACCCCACAGGGAAGGTTTAATAAAGTAGACCCATGTGCCAGCTTAAGATAAAGGCCATTACCAATTCCCTTGCTCACCACTCCCACCGTGTGCTGGCTCTCACCACAGCGTCCTACCCATACCTGCTCTGCTTTACCTGTTGGATTCACTGTTGCACACAAAAAACAAGCTTATTTTCTTAAAAACAAAACAAAACAAAACAAACAAACAAAAGAAAGAAAGAAAAAAGCAAAAATCCTCCTTAAGCCAGTGGTTCTTAATACCATAGGGATGGATCTTGCAATGAATTGACAGAGGCCAGCAAAGAATCACACTTACAGAAAACTTTGGAAAGTATTTCAACATTTAACACATCTCCTCAAGCTACAGGTAACCATGTAACTGACGTTCACACCAGGACACTGTGGAGAGTAGCTACACTGAGGGGCAGGTGCCAGCTGCGGCCAGTGGGCACTGCTGTCATCTTTTCACACTCCCTCACAGTAGCTCCTATCTCATCAGTGCTTGCTCCTCCAGTCCAGCCTCGGAGGCAGGCTCACTGTTTTTATTTTTCAGCCAATTGGTAATGACCTTCCAGCAGTAAGTTAACAAATAAAATGGTAACTTTTAAAGTGCACAATTTGACATATGTATAAATTGTGAAAGGAGCCCCAACTACTTGAGTTAATCTAATCAACATAATCATCATTTCATATAGTTATCCTTTTCTTGTATGTGAGAACACTTAAAGATCTACCCTCTTAACAAATTTCAATGATACCATTTAATATTAACTACAGTCACCATTCTGTATATGAGATCCTCAGAATTAATTTGCCTTATAACCAAAAGTTTGTGCTCAACTTGGAGGGCATTGTGCAAAGTGAAATAAGCCAGAAAGAGAAGAAGACAAAATCTGCATGGTATCAATTATATGTAGAATGTATTTAAAAAAAGTCGGACACAGAGAGGATGGTACGACCAGGGGCTGAGGGGTGGGGGAACTGGCTTGCTGCCTTCAATAGCTTCCGGGCAGTTCGGCCTCTCCCTCAGCTTCTCTCTGCTCCTGAACAAGCTCACCCGCCTCAGTGTGGAAACTGCTGGGCCACTACCTTGCAGACAAACAAGAGTCAGGAGAGGCGAGTTCAAGCCCAGTCCCATCAGAAACTACAATGCGACTTAACCTTAAATGGGGCTGGGCTTTCTCGTCCATAAAACAAGGTTACTTGATAGGGATTTGCTCAATGTTCCCCTCAGGTCAAGTATGCCGAAATTCTATGAATTTACACTTCTTCTAAAACTACCTTCTGAAAAAGTCTAAAAAAATAAAGCAGCAGACTGAAGCTAACATTTTTAAAAGGGATTTTGAAAAGGTAACCTTTGCAAAATAGCATTTGAAAATAAGTGCTCACAACCCAGTATCTGACTGTGGCCTTCCCACTAGCCAGCACTTGATGTGTGTTGGCCACACGCAGGTGTGCATTCCCCATCCTTTCCCCGCAACACTCAGCGCTTCTTCCAGGTAAACTTTCTGCGGGCTCCCTCCTGGCCTGGCTTCTTCCGTTCTCGGACGCGGGGATCAGACGTGAGCAGTCCAGCTGCAGCACAGAGAGAGAAACTGTGACAAACCCTGGGAAATGCACTCTTTCAGGATATTTTCTCAAACACCAACGACATTATTCAATCTGCTTTCCTTGTCTCATGAGGATTGATTACTTTCAGGTTTTCAAACCTGTTTAACTTAAGCAAAAGCTGCTCTTGTGTGGGAGGTTGCTATTCATGGCAGTGGAACTTCTGCACACCCATCATTCCAAATGCGAGCAAGTTTAATGAACACCAGAGGTAGAGAAGAAACACACAGGGAAGTAGGAGGTAAATGGACACCATATATTACTAGTATAATAAACATATATATTTAAAATATGATTTACTGAACATGTTTGAGAAAAAAATCTTATTCTAATTTATGTCATCATAATATCCCTGGTATTTTGTTTCAGAATCTAAACAGTGAGTTTTAGGGTTGCATTCTCATCATAAGCAGTTTATCCCAGAAGAACAGTCAATGTAAATTAGAGGCTTCCACGCTTCTGGTCAGTCTCCAGGAGCAATTATGCTTCCTCCACAATTAAGGAGTTGTTTGCAGTACATGGCCAATGAGGACCCGACCTGGTTGCAGTCAGCATATTAGCAAAGACCAAAGACCACAGATTTCAAAACTCCCAGCAATAAGAAAGCTTTTATAAATATGTAAACAGACCACAGTGTTTCATTGTTTTTCTTTTTTCTTTTTCTTCTAACACTAGAACGTGCCTAAGTATTTCATGAGGGGTCTTGTCACGACCATCCAGCAAAGGAAAACTATAAGTGCTTATCATGTACCCATAGTTTTTGTATTTTACTTATACTTAAATGGCATGGAATAAAAAATATTTTGAACAAAATGCAGACAAGACCTGTCTTAATTCTTCTTGAAATTATAATGCTTTATTACTTTTTAATATGCACAGTAACTCAAACTAGCAGAATTGTTAAGACCCTATAAAATGATTTTAAGGACCAGATATGAATTTCACAAAATGGTGAACCGTTTATAAACAAATGGATTGTGAAGAGGCTGATACATTTAACAAGGCTCAGCTATAGGTGGCACTTGACTGTAGCATAGCTCCAGGAGTCAGGGGCTGAGGGAGGGGAGGGAATGGGAGAGGGGAAAAACTGGGGGAGCTAGGGATTGGGAGAGGGCGACGAGTGAGGAGCCACAGCACTGTCGTTTCTTCACAAACAGTGTAAAGAAAATCTCCAGCCAGAACTGCTCTGATTTATAATAAATGCCGAAGTAGTGTCCTAACTAACAAGTCTAGTGCATATTCATTCTAACACTTGTTTCCATGACCATGTCATGGGGTTACATGAAGCAAGACAACATGAAATTTGAACTAACATCATCATGAAAAAATGAAAATCTCCTATAATTTTGGAAAGAAATACATACCTTAGGGGCTTCACTATTAAATGAAATAATTATTATAACTTTCCATGATAAAACAAAAACAACCAATGATCTACATACAATTGAGCAGCACTTGATAAACTGGTTATGCCTTGAGATCCAAATAAAATGCCTCCCTTTTCTTTTTCTGATTCAAATTCATTTTGTAGAAATCAAAACTAACTATGCTATAGTTCTGGAGCATGAAAAGAGAAGGCAGCAAATTGCAATACTGCACAGTGAACTGTTTTTTCACTGAGTCCAGGTAAGTAGCACAAGAATAAAACAAACACTTCCCTCCCACAGCAATGCATACCTTGTCTCATCCACTCAATCTCTTCCTCGGTGACAAAACTACACAAAGCTCTGGCCATTGCCAAGCGTATGGCTCCAGCCTGCGCCGACCTCCCGCCCCCGGAGACAGTGCAGATCACATCGTGCTTTCCCAGTCGATCCAGGAAGTGAAAAGGGAACATCAACTGTTCTCTGAAGCACAGCACCAAAAATGTGGTTAAGTTCACTATAGCACATGACTTTATAATCAGTTCACATTCTGACCATTTACAAAAGCCATATTGTACACTAAGTGTTCATACTTCTGGATGAATCCATTACTGTATTTTCATACTTTTTAAATTAATCCATTGTGAAGAAACACTAATATTTATTTTTAAAAATATTTTTATTGATTTTTAGAGAGAGGAAGAGGAGGGGGTGGGAGGGGAGAGAAAGAAAAACATCGGTGAGAGAGAAGCATTGATCAGCTGCCTGAGGCATACTCCCTCCTGATGATTAAGCCTGCAACCCAGGGACATGCTCTGACCAGGAATTGAACCAGCAACCTTTTGGTGCATAGGACAATACCCAACCAACTGAGCCATCTGAGCCAGGGATTTTCTTTCTTTCTTTTTTTAAATCCTCACCCAATGAGATGTTTAGAGAAGAAGGTAAAGGGGATGTGTGTGAGAGAGAAACAAGATGTAAGAGAGAAACATTAATTGGTTACCTCGTGTACATGCCCTGACTGGGAGTTGAATCTGCAACCTTTCAGGGCACAGGACAACCCTCTAAATAACTGAGCCACATAGGCCAGGACCATTGATATTTCTGATATTTAGAATGTTTTGCTGAGAGCAAGGTTTATTTCTCTTTTTCTTGGATATAGCAATATACTATCTGACTGTTGATTACTTTTATCTTCATAAGACTTTTGTGAGGCTTGGAAATAACCTCTAAAGAAGCCTTAAAGTTGGGAAACTCCATTAATCAAATGAATCTAACTCTCTGGAGTTAAGGATCAGATACAATATTGATGGGCTTCCGCATGCAGTTTCCAATGCTACTGGACTCACTAAATAAAGTATGCTATGATGCATTTGCACATCATGACAGTTTTTAAAGTTACTCAATGAAACACATATTGCTATTAACAGTTCTCTAAGCTGCAGGGTCTTGCTCCTTGCCTGACTGCAGGTGACTGCACAATCCCAGCCAAGCCTGCGTCCCTCAACAGTGAGAGTCTACGTGGTCCCAGGCAGGCACTAGACAGGATTAGAGAAAGGAGCGCAGACAGAACATGGGCCTGGATCTTCTCTTGCTCAACTGAGCAAGTATTTGCTGAGCACCATTTATGTACCGAGTGCAATGTTCACCACCACCTTTGTGAAGTACTTTGATTTTGCAATTTTACCCTAATATCTCTGCTGAGTTTTTATTTAGAAAAGTTGATTTATATTGCATTTTACTTGCTTTGTCTCACACAGTAACTTTCTAGACCCAAAACAGGGCTTATTACAACACCGTGAAGCTGAAAGATGAATACAGACAGAGCATTCAAGTGTCATTCCTTGACTGACATTACCAAACAATCACATGCAGCAAACAATCACATGCAGCAAACAATTACATGCAGGAAGATGTATAGGAAGGGACCTTCTAGGGCATAGGTTCACGGGAACTTGTAACAATATTGTTTCAATAGGGAGAGACATAAATCTATATTGCTTTTTTGAAGAAATAAATAACCAAATAAAAAATAGGAATGTTGTGGAAATTGTTGTTATAAGTAACTAGAGGCCCAGTGCACAAAAATTTGTGCACTGGGTGTGTGAGTGGGAGGTGTCCCTCAGCCCAGCCTGCCCCCTCTCACAGTCCAGGAAGCCCTCAGGGGATGTCCTACTGATGGACCAGCCGGATCCCACCTGTGCGCAAATTTGTGCACTTGGCCTTTAGGAGAGAAATAAGAGACTATGCAATTATATTCCAGGGGGAGCGGGCCTAAGCCACAATCTAGCCTCCCTCTGGAGAGGGTGATGCAGGGGAAGGCACTGCCCCCATCATCTGCTGTTGCTGCCATTGCTAGCCACAGTGGCTGTCTGAGTCCCGGGCCTCAAACCATTGTGGCTTTGTCCAGATGAACATCCAGAAGATGACTGCTCTAATTAGCATATTACCCTTTTATTATAAGTAATAGCCAAGTTATCATAATAACTAAAGAGAATTTAGATACTGATAACCTAACTAATTCCATCATTTCATTTTTTCTGGCAAGAAATGATGCCAAGATAAAATCTGTGGACTGTCGTATGCACACATTACTGGACTATCTGCATGCATCACAACCAAGTGAGGTCCTGGCACCCGTGATGCTGCAAAGATAAGTTCTGATCATCCACTCGTCTGGGAGTTTAAACATTTTTCTGTCCTAATTTCTAAAATTTCAAGATCCCCCCATATGTGCTTATTAAAGAAACTTAAGACTAAAATTTAGGAAGAAATATTATCATTTACTCGAGATGAATCACTAGAGTAGTCCAGGTAAGAAAGAAACATTAAGGAGAATATAGATAGTTAACAAATTAGTATACACTGAGAAACAACCTTAAATTTATAAGTAGATGAAAAAATACCCAAAGGATATTAATAAAAAAGTAAATATATAGCTATTGATTTAAATTAATCTGACTACAAACTGGTACATGGCTTGAAAATATTTCATAATTCATCTCTCTACTCAGGAATCCCAGATGAAATCCTGAGTCAAAAGAATCAAATTTACTTTGTTCCTTATTATATAATAAAAGTTATTTTGAAAAAACAAAAACACACAACTTTCTCATTTCTATCTTCTCTGAACACTACTTCTAGGGCATCAATTCTATTAGCATATAGCTTAAAACACATATAATTGCATAGTCTCTTATTTCTCTCCTAAAGGCTGGGTGCACGAATTCGTGCACAGATGGCACCTGGCTGGCCTGCCCTCATCGGGGCTGATTGGGTTGGGCAGGCCTGGAGGAGGGGCCATGGACAGTTGGCCAGCTAGCCCCCACCCCCTGTTCTAACTCTTGGTTGAAGGGACAATTTGCATATTAGCCTTTTGTTATATAGGAGGATAACTGCCTGAGCCACTAAGCGTATCTCCTTAGCTACATGGCTCATGTCCTATGAGGAATGCACTACTTCAGTACAAAAAGATGATCACTTAGTGCAGCTTTATTGGTTGAATGACAGAGCAAATGCCTTTCCAAATTAAAAAGGTTATTGAACTTTGTATTCCAAAATGCCAGGCGCATTGTAATAAACAATGGTTGTGTAAGTGGATGAATGAATAAAAAATTCCTGAGGCTGCTGGGAAGGCAGCAGGATCAACCTTTCCAGTGATCTGCTGCTGTTTGTGTAAAGGAGCCTAAAGTAAGGCCCTGGAAAACAAGCAGTTCAACCAAGTTCAGCATTATCTTAGTGATCATCACCTAGGCTAAGGTCCTGCGGCTGGGAAGCATCAAGATCACCCTCCTCCCCGGCCAGCGTCCTCACTGCTGTCCTGCAAGCTCCTGGGCTGCACCGTCAGGAGGAGAGGCAGTCCATGCTAGAGTGGCTGCTGGGAGCCTTCCAGCTATTTATAGATGAAACAATTTAACCACCTATTCCCACCATGACTCGCTCTAGGTTTCCCAACCGAATTTCCTAATGACAGAATCAGATCTTACATAGCTGTAATATCTTCATACTATCCAGAACAAGCCTCGTCAACTCAGACAATCCTTATTAAATGTCTGCTGAATTCTAAATGAATAAGTTCTGAGAATATATTTTAATTGTGAAGTCAAACCAAAATGGAGATTTTGTGTTAAGTCATCAGTTATATCTGAAAATAAATGAACAGGCAAATATTGGTCAAATGTTATTCCTCCTAGCAGTCTCCAGTGCTAAAGTGATAGGTGTCTCTCGCTTTTCATGAGGGAAATAAGAACTTCCTCATCTGTTCCCCTGTGAGGATGATGGCAGAATTAGTTTAATTCACATTAAATGGAGTTAGAGCAGACACAAACACACAGATAAGCATACATTTCCTGAATAAATTACTCTGCCCAGCACCTTACCCTGCATCAGCAAGTCCCCTTTCCCTACTGCACTGACCTTAAAAACCTCTCCCCATTCAAGAAGCGGGAGGAGGATTAGGAAAAGAGGAGCAATCATGCAGAGGTCTGTTCCTTGTAGATAATGACAGTAAATACTGGAAAGACAGTAACGATCTCAAGAACAGGACTTTGAAGGAGACACAGAGACCTGAGAGGAGCACATGTGGAGGCTCTGAACTGTAACACCCATTAATGATTCATGTGATTCGTGTCTGTTTCCCAAGGGATACAAAGCTCGAAAAGAAAATTGCCATACTTAGCACTGGAATTCAGCCAAGCCCTAAGGGGCTCTTATTTAAGGTGGAAGTGGTTGCTCAATCCATATATACTAGAGGCCCAATGCACAAATTCATGCACAGGAGAGGTCTTGGCCAGCCCCCCCCCCCCCCCCCCGCCCCATGGGGGCCGATTAGGGACAGGTCGACCAGGGAGTAGGGGGGACACAGTAAGTTGACTGGCTGGCCCCACCTCCGATCAGGCCAGCCAGGGTGAGGGGCCAAGGGTAGTTAGCTGGCTGGCCTGATCAGGGGAGCGATTGGGGTCTCAGTGATGTCAAAGCAACTGGTGGTCTGACTTTTATATCTACACTAATAAAAGGGTAATATGCTAATTAGACCAGGTCAACTGGACATCTACCAGACAAAGTTACAGTGGTGGACGCCAAGACAGAGGCAGTTAGGGGGTGATCAGGCCAGCAGGAGAGCAAGCAGTTAGAGGCAAGATCAGGCTGGTGCGAGGGAGCAAGCAGTTAGGGGCTGATCAGGCCAGCAGGGGAGGGGAGTGGGGACAATCAGGTCAGCAGGGGAGGGCAGTTTGGGGTGATCAGGTAGGCAGGTGAGTGGTTAGGAGCCAGTAGTCCCAGATTGTGAGAGGGATTTCCAACTGCTGGTTTAGGCCCTGTGGGATCAAGCCTAAACTGGCAGTTGAACATCTTCCAAAGGGTCCCAGATTGTAGAGCAGTGGTTCTCAACCTTCCTAAGGCTGCGACCCTTGCATACAGTTCCTCATGTGGTTGTGACCCCCCACCAACCATGAAATTTTGCTACTGTTCTACATCGTGATGTAAATATCTGCATTTTCCGATGGTCTTAGGCGACCGCTGTGAAAGGGTCGTTCGACCCCCAAAGGGGTCGCAACCCACAGGTTGAGAACCATGGTTGTAGAGGTTGCAGGCCGGACTGAGGGACCCCACCCCATGCACGAATTTCGTGCACTGGGCCTATAGTATATAGATAAAAGCCTAATATGCCTTGTCCCCACAGGAGTTCGACTAGGAGACCAACTGCTCACGATGACATGTACTGACCACCAGGGGGCAGTGCAGAATGAAGGAAGGCTCCAGCCAGCAGCTCACAGCGGGGGAAGGGAGGCCCCAGCTGGCAGCTGGAAGACCCCAATCAGCCCTGGTCACTGGCCAGGCCTAGGGACCTTACCTGTACATGAATTTTGTGCAATGGACCTCTCGTATACATATAATTTATTTCCTCTGAATAGGAAAACACCTGAAGTGACAGAGCAGACTTTTTCTTTTTCTAATATGCATGATAGCCATGACTGCTTTTTGTTTTCGTTTGGTTTTGTTTATGCCCACCCCTAAAGAAGGGAAACAGAAAGTAGAAATCTACTTTTCTTACATTTTGGCATAGTCTGCATTGCAGATCATAAGTGGTATCTGTGGGAAAATATGACAAAAGAGTGATAACTCCCGTCTAGCTAGTTTCATAAATTATATTAGTAAAAAACAAAAATCATTAGCAAAGACAAATGCAACCAGAAAATCACAAGCTTTAATGAATTAATTATGATGAAATATATTTTCTTTAAAAACAAAAAGCAAAAGCAAAACCAGACACTAACCTGTCCTGTATCACAGGGAAGTAAAGCAGGTAATCGATGCCATTAATTTTTATTCTTCCATTTCCATGTTCATAAACAACTGCCTCTGCTTTTGCACTCTTTCTTTGACCTTTAAAAATATAAAATTTCTAATAGTAAAAATCTGAGAAAGCAGGGCTTTGAGATAATAAAGTCACATTAAAATTATTTTCTTCCAAATAACAATATATAGTACTACATAGGAAACTCTAAGACTACTATACAAGTCAACCAAAAATAGGTAATCTATGCCATAATTAATGTAATAGAGTTTATTATGAGGTAATTTTGTTCTTCAATTTCATTTGAAGAATACTACAATGACTTTAAATTTTCCCATGAAACAAATTCATGTTTATTTATATTTTAAAAATCAATCATTTATAGTGTTCTTTTATATTCAATAAGAATATATTTAATCATATAATTTCCCAAATATTTTAAAAGCATAAAATATAATTGATAGAAATGAAAGTAATGACAAGGCAAGATGTTAAATCTGTAAGAGTTGTCAGGAATCCAAGATGGCGGCATAGGTAAACACCTACACTGCTGCCTCGCACAACAATTTCAAAACTACAACTAAAAGACAGAACGGACATCATCCAGAACCACAGGAAAGCTGGCTGAGTGGAAATTCTACAACTAGAGGGAAAGAGAGGGGCTCACGGAGACCCAGAGGAGCTGCAAAAAGCTGAGGTATGAAGACGCGCGCGAAGAGAGAGCGGGTGCCGAGGTACCTGGTTGACTTTCTCTGGCGGGAGGGAAATGGAGACTCTCAAAGGCATTGACCCCTTATCCTACGACACTAAACCCCAGATCCAGCCGAAACTCATACGGGGGGAGTTTGGACTGTGAAAAGGGAGAAGTGCACAGAAATTTAGGGGAGTTGCAAAAGATCAAAGGCCTGGTGGCGCGCACAGCATTGCGCGCAGGACAGACTGCTGATTGTGCTGCTGGCTTTCGCGAGTGGGTGGGAGACAGACCCTTCCAACTGTGCCACTTCTGACTCCACTAAGCCCCTGTTTCGGACGAAACCCTGGAGACCTAGACTTGTGTGGTCCTGGTGCGCAGGGGAGCTGGAAAGGCAGCGGTTAGAGGCACTGCGGGTGCGTGCACAAGGACCGCTCCAGCCATTACCCAGTCACGTGAGATTCAGGGGCTGTGGAGAGTGGGGCCGACAGGAAGGCAAGGCGGTCCCTTAAGCCCTGAGATTCCACCCCTCCCAAGCTCAACAGAGGCTTCTGCGGCTTTGGACGTCTGGTATCATAAGGCTGAATTCAACACAGAAGTTTCCCTGGCATAGTGAAAATGCCAAGACAAGGGAAGGGATTACAAATAAAAGAAATGGAGGAAAAAAAAAACGACTGGATATAGAGTTCAAAACCACGCTTATAAGGTTTTTCAAGAATATGCTAGAAAAGTTGGATAAATTTAGTGAGACCCAAGAGGAGATGGAAAAGGTCCAACTAAAGATAAAAAAAGACCAACTAGAAATTAAACATACACTGACTGAAATAAAATATATTATACAGAGTCCTAATAGCAGACTAGAGAAAGGCAAGGATCAAGTAAAAAATTTGAAATATAAAGAAGCAGAAAACATTCAAATGGAAAAGCAAGAAGAGAAAAGAATCCAAAAATGTGAAGATAATGTAAGGAGCCTCTGGGACAGCTTCAAGCGTACCAACATCAGAATTGTGGGGGTGCCAGAAGAAGAGAGAGAGCAAGATACTGAAAACCTACTTAAAGAAATAATGACTGAAAACTTCCCACATCTGGTAAAAGAAATAGACTTACAAGTCCAGGAAGCACACAGAACCCCAAATAAAAGGAATCCAAAGAGGACCACACCAAGACACATCATAATTAAAATACCAAGAGCAAAAGACAAAGAGAGAATATTAAAAGCAGCAAGAGAAAACCAGTTCATTACCTACAAGGAAGCACCCATACAACTATCAGCTGATTTCTCAACAGAAATGATGCAGGCCAGACAGCAGTGACAAGAAATATTCAACGTGATGAATAGCAAGAACCTACAACCAAGAATAATCTATCCAGCAAAGCTATCGTTCAGAATTGAAGGGCAGATAAAGAGCTTCACAGACAAGAAAAAGCTAAAGAAGTTCATCAACTCCAAACCAGTATTATATGAAATGCTGAAAGAGGAAGAAGAAAAAGGTAAAAGACAAAAAATTATGAACAACAAATACATATCTATCAACAAGTGAATCTAAAAATTAAGTGAATTAAAAATTTGATCAACAGAATAAACTGGTGAATATAATAGAATCAGGAGCACAGAAAGGGAGTAGACTGATAATTCTAAGGAGGACAAAAATCATAAAGCATCAAACAGACTGTGAAATTACAGCAGAAAGATTAAAGTTAGGTGAGGTAGATAAGTGATCAATCAAAGGACTTGTATGCATGCATATAAGCATAACCAATGATCACAGACACTGGGGGGTCGCGGAATGCCCGGGAGGGAGGGGGGGAGGCAATGGGGAGATATGTATAAAAAATTAATAAAAATTAAAAAAAATCTGTAAGAGTTGCAGGTATATCATTTAATACATTAATTTAAAAAATATATATTTTTATTGATTTCAGAGAGGAAGGGAGAGGGAGATAGAAACTGTTTTGGCTCAGTGGATAGAGCATCGGCCTGCGGACTGAAAGCTCCCAGGTTTGATTCCAGTCAAGGGCATGTATCTTGGTTGCAGGCACATCCCCAGTAGCAGGAGGCGGCTGATTGATGTCTCTCTCTCATCGATGTTTCTATCTATCTCTCTCCCTTCCTCTCTGTAAAATATCAATAAAATATATTAAAAGAAAGAAAGGAAGAAAGAAACATAAATGATGAGAGAGAATCACTGACTATTTGCCTCCTGCACATCCCACTAGGAATTGGGCTGGACATCTGGGCATGTGCCCTGACTGGAAATCGACCTGTGACCTCCTGGTTCATAGGTTGATGCTCAACCACTGAGCCACAGAGCCAGGCTAGTACATTAATTCTTAAAAGTAACAACCTGTCAAATGTCACACATCTAAAAGGAGAAGGTGAGTGAGGGCCTAAAGTTCTCACATCTCATAGTTTTAGCTTGATATGCAGATTCATGGGCACTTTCATTTTATATAAGAAACCTTTATAAATGTTTCAGTGTTTTTACCAGTTGAAAGTGTAAAAATAAAAAGATTTAAAATAAATGTGAGAAAATAAAAAGGGTTAATATGATTGTGTAGTAATGTGTCCATGTTTTTTCTTAGGATATTATAAGGTCTTGCTTTTTAAAACTTCAATAGAATCTTAAAAATAAGAAATTCCAAGGTAGCAATAGCAAAAATAAACCAATCGAATGAATCTGAGCAATAGCAAGTAAAAATCACTGCAAGTTCATGGTCGTCATGGAGCTCACTTGTCTCCGTGGAATGCCACATTACCTTTGCTGGTGCTGAAGGCCATTCCCTGTGCGTCATGCTGCATGGGCTCAATCGGCTGCTTCTTTGATTGCACAGTGACACTCCTGCGGAAGCTCTGCACAAATTCTTCAGCAGCACCGCACTGCAGTAACCTTTCCATCAGCCGCACGAACTGCGCATACTGCACACAACAAAAACTCATTAGAAGATGCAAGTGTAATTGCATTTACTAAATTTTTTTCTATTGTGATAGACTCGATCTTCCCAGTGTTGCTTTAATGATGGTTTTGACAGGATGACACTTGTGCACCTTCAGGCTGCTTTTAACACAGCGTGTAGGACGCAGCACTTGCCTGTGGGCCTTCAGGGCTCACTCATTTCTTTGAGAAACAAAGAGATATGTCATTCAATGAAGTCACCTTCTCCATATTTTGATGACGTGAAATTGAGATTTAAATTTATTTTCAAAAAAATATTTAGATGATCTTCAAGAGTAATTTCTACTTATTAGAACCGTATTTAGAGGAGCTTCATAAATAATTTCCAGTAAGTTATGTGTAGTAAAATGGGAAGACTTTGATTTTGAGAAAATGTACTCTTAAATTATATTTCATAACAGACTTGGCAAATATATCTTTAGCTATTCAAGCTGTGTTATTTTAATGTTTATGATTTTCTTTAAAACCGAACAATCAAGCTATTTAAAAATTCAAGAGATACTTGACTTAAAGGGCAACCTCTTGAAATAAATTACCCTTGCTACTCTGTGCATTTTTTTTAATAGTTCTTGAACATGTGATTAGAAAGTAAACAACTTGGTATTAACCCCTTAAAATTAGAAGTCAGAATAATCAATCTAAAGTGTTTTTGCAGAAGAAAACAACTAATACGTGAGGTCCTTAGGTAGGTACAGTATGAAACCAATTCTGACAATCCTATGTATGTTTCTGCCAACTCTAAAAGTCAGACTCGACTTTGTTACCATTGCCTTTAGTGTGAAAATCTGCCATCGGTAACCTGAAATATAGAAAAATCTCACCAATAAGAGCAAAAGAACTGCTTTCATACTGCTCCCTGTGATGTTACAATAAGAGAAGGCCATTTTCCGAGTGAGGGTGAAGAACTCAGCCACCAGTGTTGCTGGCCTGATAAAGCTCCATTCTTCCCTCCAGGCCTATATCCTTTATCCTCAGTAATTCTCTCAATTCCACTGCACACAGTGTGACTACTGGCGAAGCTACCAAGGGGTAACTGCAGGGATGCTATAATCATGCTCATGATCTAAGAAGTTTAGGAAGTCACTGACTGTTCCTGCCTCCTTCACCTTGATACCAGACTTCAGCTGATAGTTACTCCCCCAAAGAATAGAAGACACACGTACATACTCATCTATGCACACCTGTATAAAGTCTTCATGATGTTTTCAAAATGAAAAACACAACCCTGCAGTATGAAAATCAAAGCAACCAGAAACAAGAAACCATGAGGAGCTGTGTTCCATGGAGAAGCAAAGGGAGATTTTCCAGTGAGATCCGAGTTCAACAACACCGATTTCGCAGTTAGGATGTTGGAAATTTACTTGAGACCTACCATTCACTCACCGAATGCCTGACACCTTGGTTAAGCAACTTTCAATTTTGTTAATTTATCCAAAACATTCAATGAGAAAAAGGGCAATGTCAGTATATGGCTTAAAACCTACGTAGTGGCAAGGCACTACCATTGTTAGCCACTGCCAGGGAAGAAAAAACACTCTTGGAACGATTTTGAAATTAATCTACACTGAAATCTTCTAAAAATAATCTAAATTTAGAACAGAAAAATACGTAAAACATCAAATTTCTTCTGATGATACTGGCATATATTAGGACATTTTGTAAACAATCTGAGACCTAAAGAAGTCAAAAGCAATAGGATATAGCATTCACCCAAAAGCTTGTTAAAAATATTGATTCCAGGTGAGTCTCCTAGAAATCTCGAGCTAAGTCTGAATATAAGGACTGCATTTTGTAAGCAGTATTCCAAGTGATTCTGTCACAGGGGTTCTCCAGATTCAGAATGAAAACAGTGGACTCGAGATACTGCATGTAGGTAAGCAAAAAGCAGGAAGTTGTATGAAGGTAACCATGGGCTTCCTACTTTTCTACTTTACCTGTAATAGCGCCTTAACTTATCATGAGCTTATAAAATGAGCTACAAAACTGGCATCAATAGACCAGGCTTCCCTAGAATAACAAGCAGAGGGCATGAGGGCAAGTACACAAGGAAAGTCTGGAACCAGGCATGTCACCTTCCTGACCACAGGTAAGGTCCTGACCCGTGGCAGAAATCAACTATAAATATATTATTAAAGGAAAACGGTCTTAGGAATAACTATCTCTGAGAAACATCACTATTAGAATTCTAAATACAATACTGTCTGCATTGTTAGGGCACAGGTCCCCTTGAACTAAAATGATTAATTACTTTTTTTGTTGTTGTTGTTAATCCTCATCCGAGAATATTTTTCCATTGATTTTTTATAGAGTAATTACTCACATCTTGATCTGACAGTTTTTCCACCAACATTTCTTCTAGTTCTTCCTTAATCAGCCATCTGCTGCCAATCAGGTCTCTGTTAAAATATCACATAGATTCTCTTTTAAATTAACCATGCAATTAGAGTTATACCACAAAGGATCCCACATGTAGTAGCAATTCTTGATTGGGAAACAAATTTTTGTACTATAGAGCCGTAAAATTTCATCCAAGTAAACTAATTTTCAGATATAATTTTTCACTTCCCTCAATTGACTCTAGTAAAGATACTCTAGCAAATGTTTTGTTTGAAGAGTTAACATGCCACTGTGGAATTAATTTGATAATTAAAGCCATCAGATTTCTTAAAAATTAAAAGTTCACTGGTTTTTCATAATTTACTTCACAGAAGATGCTTTGAGTGACCATGAATCTGCCAATGGGTTGAAGTAGTAACACATCCAAATGAAGGGCCAGGCATGGTATTTACAGCCTCAACAAGAGATGCTCAAAGACTTGTGTCTTTTACATAAGAATGTCAATAACCAGGCTGAAATTTAAAACTGGCTGCTCAGGATGATGGATCTAATCTATCACTGTTTGCTAAATAAAAGCACAAACCCTAAAATACTAAAAAAAAAAAAAAAAAAATTTAAAGCATGTAAAAGTTAAATGTGCAGCTATATACACAAAAATTCTGAGGCTGCCATACTCAAATATAGTTATTAAATACCAGTTAGTATATAAATATTAAAAGAAGTAACATAAAAATATAATCTTAGTATTTACTTCCTTTCAAACAAAAATCACCTATTATTTTGACTTTAATGATTAATGCTGAAATATGAACCAATTTTTACACTTAAGGTATGCTTTAAAAACACCAATGATAAGTGGCATGTTAGTTCAAATTTTTCATATATTTTAATAGAAGAAAAGAACTTACGTGGTTTTATTTTTTTCTGAAAACAGACCTTTGGCTTGCAACTGATTTTTATGTTTTTCTATATCGAGTATCTTTCCATATGTGTCCTGTGGCAAAAAAACAAACAAAAAAACCCCACAGGAGATGGTACATTATTACTTTTACTTTACATTTTCCCTGAGCACTCCTTACTTCACAAGTGACCTCCTCAAATAATCTAGTTGCATAGCAAGTAACACTGCAAATGCTTTGTAAGAATACTATTTCTCATTCAAACTTAAGATTGGGAGAGTAATTTTTAAATAACTAATTTTTAAGTAACTGTAAGACACAACTCCAGTGAGGTTGGGAAAAACAAAACGAAACCACATACTATTTTCCTTAGAGTCCCACAAACAGGAACAAAAATTTTCCTTAGAAAAAAATGTTAATTTATATAATAGTATGTACTTTAAACTTAAGAGAATTAACCAGTAAATTATGGTATTTACAGATGAAGTGCTTATATCATATATATTTATATAATATTTAAGTCCTCACTATATAGTTTGTATCTTTTTTTAAAAAATATATTTTTATTGATTTTTTACAGAGAGGAATGGAGAGGGATAGAGTTAGAAACATCGATGAGAGAGAAACATCAATCAGCTGCTTCCTGCACACCTCCCATTGGGGATGTGCCCGCAACCAAGGTACATGCCTTTGACCAGAATCGAACCTGGGACCTTTCAGTCCGCAGACCGACGCTCTATCCACTGAGTCAAACCGGTTTCGGTATAGTTTGTATCTTAAAAATAGTGTTCTATCATATTTTTCATTATGTTTTCTCTTATTAATTTACTTTCAACAAAGTCTGCAAATGTATGGCACTTGTTAAACTATAATACAAATAGGGGGAAATTTGCCATTTTTTAACTTGGCACTACAGGTTTATCAACAGAATACATTTTCCAGGAAATGAGTTTACAACAAACAAAATAATGCAATTGTTTCCTATTTTTTTGTTTTGTTTGTTTGAGCAAACTTTTTTGGACTCATATCCAATATGTGAGTATTCATTTATAATTACACATAACCTACTTTACTAATACCTAACAAATAAAGAGGCATTTTCAAAGAATGAGACATGGTATGAGTGACTTTTTTCCCTCACTACTCATGACACCTTCCAATGTCATTATCGAATGTCAGAAGACAGCTTGTTGCTGATAGAGATGCTCAACCAGATCGCAGACCGTCTTAACCATTTCCAATTTGAGGGGCAATTTTTTATGGGTTGTGATTACACTGCCATGTTATATCACAATGCCGCCAATTAGTTCTAAAAAGTATCCCTTTGCCACTGTCTTTGTATTTACCACTGCTTACATTTTATTATTCATTCAGTAATCTATTTTCAGGAGTCCATTTCTCTCATGGGGGACAAAAATGTTAAAAAAAAGAAAAGAAAAAAGAGTGTAGGGGGGAAAGGGAACATATGTAACATTTTCAACAATCAAGGATTTTTAAAAAAAGAGGAATGTAAACACAGAGCCTTTGAATTTCACAAATATAGGTGAGAAAAGCAGAGGCTAACTCTGTGGCTGGAACTTCCCATGATAAGGATGTGAAAGTTCATTTCTTGTGGCTGGGAGACTTAGCAGAGCGCTTTTGTTATGTTTTCAGCAGGACTAGCAGAACTGACAGCTCATGAGAGACAAGAAAAGCAGCAGGAAAAAGAGAAGCAGCAGTCTGAAGCTATGACATGGGCTGAGCTACAAATTCTAACGGTGGACATGAGTATTCCAAAGTGGTTCAAGAATTGTGAAAGTCAGGCCAGCAGTAGCATCTAAGCCTAAGACTGGATAGAAATGGAACTTCTCATCCTAGCTGGATTGCTAAGTGGTTAGAGCGTTGGCCTGCAGACCCAAGGGTCCTGGGTTCGATTCCGGTCAGAGGCATGCATCTTGGTTAAGGTTCCTCCACGGCCCGGGCCCTGGTGGGGGCTCATATAGGAGGCAACCAATCAATGTGTTTCTATCTTTCCCTCTATTCCACTCTCCCTAAAAAATCAATGGAAAATATCCTCAGGTGAGGATTAACCAAAAGAAGAAAAGAAAAGAAATGTAACTTTGCGGGCGCCTCACCAGACTTTCTGAAAAGGAACCTTGGCAAGACCAGTGATCTGTTTAATGATGCTCCCAAGAGATGTGTAGTCACACTTGGATCTGTACACTGACCTGTCAAAAGCCTGGTTCGATGGGACAGAAAGAGTACAAAGTAAGTTAATCTGATCTCTACAACTATAGCCAAAATACAAATCCATCAGCTATAGCAGCAGCAAAATGTACGTGAACCATCTGTTCACACTAAACAAAGCAAAATCTAATATGAACCATCCAATACTCACATATTGGATATGAGTCCAAATAAGTTTGCTCAAACCATCAGGAATCATGCTCCTGCTATTCAACTTAAAATTTTACAACTGCCTCTCATGAATTGGTAAGCCTCATTTGACTGTGGTTAGGGAACTTTTAACTCATTTCTAAAGGATCAAATAGTGGGTTGTGTGACCTTAATTGAATAGTATATCAGAAAAATTTCTATGCACTTGTTTTGAGAAAGCAATTCTCAAGTGCGGTGAACAGGTAAAATAAAAGGAAAAGACCGTCCCCCACATTTCAGAAGTGGATACAGTACAAACAGCATCACACCGGCCACCAAACTCCAGCCAGACTGGCATGTTTAGGGACAATGGTAAAAAGATTCTGAGTGCAGCCCTAACCGGTTTGGCTCAGTGGACAGAGCGTCATCAGCCAGTGAACAGAAGGCTCTGGGGTTCAATTCCAGTCAAGGGCATGTACCCTGGTTGCAAGCTCAATCCCCGGGCCAGGTGAAAACACATGGGGGAGGCAATCAATCGATAGGTCTCTCTCTCTCCTCCTCCCTTCCACTCTCTCTAAAAATCAATGGAAAAATATATTCGAGTGAGGATTAATAAAAAAAGAAAAAAAAAAGATTCTGAGTGGGTAAGTGACCGATGTTGTATGTTTTTGTTTTTGATGTTGTATGTTTTGATCTAGTTAAGGAAATATAAATCCAAGAGAATACCAACAACTGTAATAAGATACTCTCCCCTTCTTGTGAGGGTCTATTTAATTTTCTGGAATAACCAAGGCAACTAAAATAAAAATAACTGACCTGCTTCACAGGAAAGTTTCAAGTCAAATTTTGGACTGCTAAATTCATCATCATTTTCAGGTGACTTTTGAGCAATTTTACTTTAAATCCACATTTTTTCTTACTGTTTTCTTTCACTATGCCATTATCATCCAGTGTTCTACTTGGTTCCATAATAATTTATAAATAGTGCAAGTAAAATAATCAGAAAAATATGAAAAAATAAAGTTCACGTCAAATTTCAAGCACGGTAAATTCTGTTCATTTATGACAAATGTTAACACTTTGATGGCTGTAATCTGTCAAGTTACACAATACTCATTACTTACATTTCTTCAAATAGAAAAATATATGTAAACTAGTTAGCACAGTGCCTGACCTATGCTAATGGGCATGAAATGGCAGTAGTGGTGACGTTTGACATCTGGGAACCTAATAACGGAGAAACGATCTTCCTGGTGCATCATTTCTATTTTTCTTTTTTTCCTACATAAAACAACCATTCTTGAAATTCTACCTTGGTTAGAAACAACAGTTCTCTGGAAAGTAGACTCTATAGCTTCAACTCCCTGGAGAGATGTGTACTAATTTACATAAAAAAATTCTTAAGGGTATAAAATACGGCAGGAACTGTCAATATCACAGATTATCACTTGTAGCTTTCAGTATACTATTAAATTTCCACTTAATTTTTAAGGGACACTAGAGAATTAGTATGACACTAAGTTTGTATACTTAATAGTATCTTTTTAAAATATGAGAGGAAAAACCCAGATGTGAAATGCTGAATCATTAATTAGTTATGATTAATATTTCATAAAATCAAAGTGAACCTATCTACCCTTGTGCCATCAGATTTCCATAATTCATGAGTCAAATTTAGAAGGTGCCTAATTTGAACATACCAGATGCTCAGGTTCAGGAAAGAAGTGCTTAAACTAAACCCTCCTGAGCAGTATGATTTTTGGTCTAAAAAAAGCTGATTTTAGTCTTCTAAACCCTGTTTTGGTTGTGTTAATCATGTAGAAATTCCAAATTCAGGAAGGGTAAACAAATAACGTTTCTTGGGAAAATGGCATAGGAAAAGTCAACTGAATTTTGATATATTTATTTACAGTAACATACTAATAATTATTATCTTAGATACTAGACACAAACAGAAAGGTAACATAGTTAAAATTATGTATTTTTGTGTTTTTTATCATAGAAAATCAATTTCCTAAATAACTTTCTTCTCAATTTTATGGCTATTGGCATATACAAAATCAAATGAAATAAATATAAATATAATTCATTTATCATGATTTCTGCTATTTATCTAAAGTTCCAAGTGACGCAGTTCTATTGTACCCTCTTGCTATCACTCTGTGAAAACAATATGCTATGTAGTTTACACATCATACAGTGCTAGTCAACATAAAAGGGGAAATAGACTCTTATACATGGCATACAGAAAAGTACTTTGGGGAAGCACAACCAGGAGTAATTACATAAAAAAGCTTGTAACTCTCATATCATATACTTTTACTATTCAAAGTAAGGCTCCACCACATATTATAATAACAATTATACCATTATAAGAGTAATCTGATTAAAACCACAGAGGCAATAAGTTGAATCAGCCTTTAAAAAAATTTTTAATTGCTACATTCAGTACATGCAAGATATAAAATGGTAATTATTCTATGCATATTAAAGATACCTCAGGAACAACAGTTTCTATTGCTGAGTTAATTCAAGAATTGACTCCTGCTGTCAAGAAGTCTTAAAACAGCACAGGGCAATGCCAGCATTCCTCTGTAGCTTTCTAAAACCAAGCCCTTTACATAGTGTATGTATTTCATAAGACCTCACTGTGAGAAGGCTCAGTGTTTCAATTCCATTTTTACAGATAAAAGCAGTACATCAAGAGCTTTCAATATTCATAGAGAGGTTACAAAGATGTGAAGAAGTGAGGCCTCAGTGAGTCCAGGTCCCAGAGGAGGCCTTTCTGGAGTCTAGAGTCTTCACAGAGGAGCTCCACGCCACTCCTGACTGCTCTTTGAATGCCTGCACTTAGTCACAGAAAGCCACTCCAGTCGATTAAAACAAACTGGAGGGTTTCTAAAGAAGCCTTCTTCCAAAAAGGCAACAAGTCTTGCTTATGCGTAAGTTATCAGAATTACTTGGTTTTGTTTCAGATTTTTTTTTTAACTCAGCAGAGTAGTTTAAGTATATACTGATCTACGTATTCCCTAATTTTATACTTTTATTGGAGTGAAAATTTCATCTGTGACCATGTGATTCTTTCAATTTATAAAAATACTTTGAAAATACTGTATTGTTTTCTGTAAAACTTGCCCTAAACTATCAATGAGATTTTTATAAGATTATTATTCCCACTGCAGTTTTTAGAGCTGGCTAATCTTATCTTCAAGACTGGGGAGGAGAGCTCATGTAAAATTTCAATAAACTCTTACTGTACTTGATAGCTTAGTGTTTCAATACGCTTCCCAGCCTTTCCCAAGCACTAGTTTCCCCAGATTTTTAAAAGGTGTTCTGGGCAGAAAGGGCTCCGGGTTCCAGCATATTTCAACAGTGGTGGGTTAATGCCACACATTCCTCACTGAAGGATTTCACAGAGCTTGTTCACACTAAAAAGTGCTTTCTTATTAGTTTCTCAATCTGCCATCTTCCCACACAAACTTAATTTCAGAGACCTTTCTTGGAAATTATTTTATAACCTGTGTGCCTCAGAAAACACGTTGGGAAAGCTGCATTATAAACATGGGGCCGTAATGAATCATATTTTACAAACGGGTTCCCACTTCAGAGTGAAATAATCACCCCCTATAATGAGTTTTAGATAATTTCTAACTCACTTTTTTGTGAGTGAATTTTAGAAATTTCAGAAACATATGTGTTAATAAAATGAGTCAATCTGAATTAACATTTTTCTAAAAATCAAAGGACCTGAGTTCAAACGTAACCATGACTACACAGGTGGCCAACACCTTGCTCAGGATTGCAGCCCATTCTCCCCGTCACCACTGGCTCTGTCGGCCTGGATAGGCTCCAACTGCTGCGGACAAGGGTACCCCTGGCAGGTGGGTGCACCCAAAGAGCACATTCTTCTGGCCTATCCCTTATCGGTCCCTCACCCAGACCCAGACACTCACATCTCAGTTGTTCAATGGCCTAACATTTTCTTCAATGCACAGACATTCCTTTTTAATAAGTCTTCCCTTTCCTTTACACTTCTGCTCAGCTGTTCTAGGAAAGATCTTTTATTCTTCCTCTAGTTAGTTCTTCATTCTGCTCCTAAAATCCTAAACTGAAACTCTTAAGTCGTGCCTTTAGACGTATATACAAGTTCTATTGGATAAGTGGCTGTTAAAGTAAGGGAAAGCCATCCATTTGGGTGAAAAAAGACAGATCAGTGCCATCCACGCTGGAGCTCCCTTTTCAGTTCTCACCACTCTTTGCAAAGACTCTTGAAGTCTCCTGCTTCTTCTTACTTAAACAACTTTTTATTGCTTAAGGAATCAGCTGCTAGCACTGTTTTATACTTTTTCTCACTACACATGGACATATTCGCTGTAAGAGGCATGTTAGCAACTTTCCCAGGGATATGAAGCAGTGTATCACTGTTCATAGGAAAATGCAGTTCTAATTCACCTGCTAACAAACCTTCAAAATATAACACACAGTTGGAGACCCCAGGGATAAGCAAAATTTCCTTCACTTTATTCTCTCCTATACTTCATTTCAACGGAACAATAAATTGCTTCTTCCTTTTCATCTTTATCCTCCTTCAAAAATCTCCCTGCTTCCCCACAAAAATTAGATGGTCCAATTATAGGTTAACTGGATAGTGTTCACTAAAGCATTATATAGCTGTATCGGGATTATAATGTAATAGCCTTAACATGTAAGCAGTGACCAAATATTAAAAGAAGGACTGGCACAGAGAACAGAATGGCTAAATTGCACCAGAAAGGTCTCTTGGCAGAACTGCACACACATTCTCTAGGTCTGAGTCTTTGTATCAGAAAGCTTGGCCGATGACTGCCATGCTTCAATTGGGAAAACTGATTTGGCTCAGTGTCTTTTACACCGTCACGTGGAAAGAATTGTATCAACAAAAAGAAAAGGAAACAACAATCATTCATTTCCAAGTACTTAATACCCCATAGTCTCTGGGGCCTATCCCCTTGCTGCAGCGGGAGGGCAAGAGTGGACTCATAACACAGAGAATGGAACAGCAGCCCTCACCACCAAGAGAAGGCAGAACAAAGGCGAGAGCAAACATGTGAAGCAGTTTCCATTTTCATTGTTTTACTCTATGTGCAATACTTGACTTCACTACAAAACCATTCCTGTAAGCCCACCAGCAAGCACTGAGTCGCATGCTATTTAAAGTAGCAAACCAAATCTGAGATGATGTTGGTCTGCGTGATCTGGAAACGAGACTGGTGCAACTAGAACTGTAATTAATAACAAGTGTCACAAATGATGGGCATGCATTTAGGAAAACATTTATCCTTTCCCCCACACATATAAGTACTTTAAAATTTCATAAGACTCACTGTTGAAAATACAAGGTTTTGATTATCTGAATTAAAATTAAAATGCTTAAGTTAACCTCAAATATCTGTAATTCCTATCTGTGAACTGTTCTGATCAGCAATAAAACAAATGCTAAACCCCATACAGTTTGGGAAGTTCAAAACACCCAAGAAAACAAACTGACCTAAATTAAATTACAGAATTTAACTGAAATATAAAACTTTCCTATATGTAATAGGAACCATATTACTCAAAAAGAAAGAATATTTATTAATCAGATATAATTTGACTTTTCAGTCAGAATATGCTAATATTTTATCCATTGAGAAACTAATCAGTTTCTTGAGCAATACCTTTTTAAAAGATATAAACAAACTAAAAATAAAGTTAGGCCTCTCTCACAATGTATAATTTCTTCATTATGATGGAATGCAACAAAAAATCTTGCCCTTGGGTTGCTCAGTTTCAGCCAGAACAAATGCAAATGGCTTGTGGGTTGACAGCTGTTTGATAAGGCGCCTGCACAAGACCTGCATGCTTTACTTTCTCGCGTGAAACTTGGGATGAAAGGCAGAAGGCAGGAAGGGAATTAATGTAGCATACAGTCTAAAGGCAATGCTACAGCCGTGATTAAGTAGAAAAGTTAAAAGGCACAGATTTTCCACAGCTTCGCTGCGTGCAACCCATCCGTGTAACAAGTTGACAGACCTAGCGCGTCAGCTCCATCATCCCCTCCGACAGCTAAAACGCAGCACTGCATCCCTTTTCAGAGGAAATTTGCGTCTGCACCATGAAGTGATGTACATTATTTCTTAGCACTGCAGGGGGCTTAAGTCCATATGGAAACTTCACAAATATTACCACAGATCAAACCAGTGGCGTCTGCAGGCAGATTTGACATACCTATTTAAATGAACAGCAGGGGTCCTCAGGCAGCCTCAGGCTATGCAGAGACAACCTTAGCGGAACGCCTGCGCCTCAGCTCCATTACTCAGCAAAGATGCACTCTACATTTATCATTCATTTCATTTCTGCCAGGGCAAGAAGCTCATTTGCCCAAGGTCAACAAAAATGAAAATAAGATTTTCTTTTTTTCTCCCCCAAGAAATAAATGTACCTGACAAGTGAGGATTGTGTCCTTTGGGTTTATCAGTCGTAAAGAGCAAAGGAAATGTGTGCATGGGATTCAAGCAACCTGAAATCGATGTGGGGGGAAGGAGGCGGTGAGCAGAGGAGGGAAGGAAAGGAGAGACAGGACCCAATAAATACTCTAAAAAGTCATTCAATGAATAAAGTAAAACTTGACACGTTCTAAGAATGAAATGGGTTCTGTTGCTCAAACCTGAATACTGGAATACAGGTCTCCCCCATATTCTGAGGAATTCCTGAGTTTACTCACTATCATACACTTAGGCTCTGAAAAGGAAACTTCTAGGATACTCCAATGCAGGTGGAAGTCAAAGTAATAAAATAATTTCTTGGGTCTTTTTTCTAGGCTTGCTAGACTCATACACTGCATAAGTCTATGAAGAGCAACAACAGTACCTAAGTAACAAGTATAGTTAACTACCTGACTCTCTGAAGGTGCCTTGCAGCTCCCACCACCCTCCACAGAGAGTCACACAGACTCGGCCTTGCCCTACCTCACGTTTTATCTGTACTGCACATACACACATTATGGCTAAGGGAGCATCTATCTCCTAACAGGATCTCAATTTATAAGTAAAAGCATTTGAAAGACAAACCATTTTGCTATAAATTCTATAATGTTTACCGATAGAAAAGTGAATAAAATATAAAGTCTTTAACATACTGTCTTACCTCTGAAAGTTTTATTTTTGTCCATTAAGAACCATTCTAGGTACACCGTGAAGCTTAGCAAAACCTCTGGTATAATCAGTTACTTAGCTTACAGTTCCTATTATTTATCGTAAATGTAATATACTTACATGCATTAATGAGTAATATGACTGCTTGCCAGTATAAAAAAGATAATGAAATGGACGGCCATCTTCTCCCCACTGGATTGCTAATGAAAAGCCAGATGAAAAATAAACAAAATAAAATACACATAAAGAGACCAAATAGATGTATTTAATTGCAGTTATAAGACATGTTAATAATTCTGATTAACTTTTCAAGCAACAAAAACACTGATATTTAAAATTTTAATATTTAGTTTAGCATGTTTAACATGTAAATATTTAGGCTAGTTATTAATACCCATTGACTAAAACAATGTATTTGAGTAACTATTCTAAATATCTCACCACTAGAATTTCTATAACTTCTTTTAAATAAACACACATAAAATAGCCAAAATCATCCTGTTAGGACAAACATATTTTGGTGTGACTGCAAATACAATGCACTCCCATATTCTTAAAAGTAAAAACAAAAACTGTTAGTCAATAACGTACTTCATTCAGAAATTAGAAACAGGCATAATATAACAAAGAAAAAAAACTAAGTGGATTTTTCCATGCCACATTACTTATTTCAACTCTGTGATGACATAACCTCCAAAAGTTTAAAATGTCTAAAACTGAAGGGGCCCCCTAAAGGTGCTACATATAATTCCTTTGGAAATACAGATGGCCATTCACTCTAATGAATACCAAACAAACTGAGAGTGGAGTCTTTGTAGTAAATAAAGCAAATACCAACTCCATGCCCTTTGCCCCCGTTTCTCTTGTTTCTGTTAATAATTTGTAGGAATTCCAGTATGTTAAAAATTATACTCCTCTGTCCATTACATAAGTTGTAAATTCTCTTCTCCCAATCTGTCACTTGCCTCTTGTGTTTGTGGTGTCTTTTATAACAGAAAAGTTTAACATGTTTTTGTAGAATCTGTCACTTTTTCTCTATTGCAGTGTTCCTCAAATGTTTTTTCATTATCAACCCTATTAAGGAGACTTTTTAGACTTTTTTTCCTAATTGCTTCCTTCTCCATGAAATTTTAATAACAAACATCCTGCATATTGGTTGATGTGTACTGTGGTGGCCCTTCAGAGGGCAAAACCTTGTAATAGCTGAGATTTTTTTCACTTCCTCTGAACCAATTTATTCCCCTTTGGCTCAACATCACTCCCATTGAGAAAGCATGCTTTTAAGATTACGCTTTTAAGAAAGCATTATTTTCCTATACTCTGAAATGTTTGTTTTCATGTTTAGAAATTTAATCTACATGGAATTTACATTTGGAAGACAGAAATGCAACTATTTTGTCCACCAAAGTAAGTCATTACTATTAGTTTTTAAATTACTGTACTTTCTGTTGAAATGCCACTTGCACAACATGTAAGTAACCTTTCCTTTCTCAGGGTAACTGGCATTACACATGGGCCACTTTAATTGAATACATCTGAAAAGAACACCAAACTTTCACAGTAACTGGTGAAAAAGAAATCCTGATAAAGTTGAGTTTGAAAAAAATAAAACAAGATTCTTTTTTAAAATTTCTTTATTGATTAAGGTATTACATATGTGTCCGCATCCCTCCATTAACCCCCCAATTCCCTCCCACTCATGCCCTCACCCTCTGGTGTTCATGTCTATTGGTTAGGCTTATATTTATGCATACAAGTCCTTTGATCGATCTCTCCTCCTTTTCCACATTCTCCCCTATCTTCCCTCTGAGGTTTGGCAGTCTGATCGATGCTTCTCTGTCTCTGGATCAGTCCCTGTTCATCAGTTTATATTGTTCATTATATTTCACAAATGAGTGAGATCATGTGGTATTTATCTTTCTCTGATTGGCTTATTTCACTTAGCATAATGCTCTCCAATCCCATCCATACTGTTGCAAATGGTAAGAACTCCTTTTTTACTGCAGCACAGTATTCCATTGTGTAGATGTACCACAGTTTTTTAGTCCACTCATCTGCTGACGGGCACTTAGGCTGTTTCCAAATCTTAGCTATGGTAAATTGTGCTACTATGAACATAGGGGTGCATATATCCTTTCTGATCGGTGTTTCTGGTTTCTTGGGATATATTCCTAGAAGTGGGATCTGTGGGTCAAATGGGAGTTCTATTTTTAATTTTTTGAGGAAACTCCATAATGTTCTCCACAATGGCTGCACCAGTCTGCATTCCCACCAGCAGTGCAAAAGAGTTCCTTTTTCTCTCCACCAACACTTGTCGTTTGTTGACTTGTTGATGATTACAATTCTGACAGGTGTGAGATGGTACTGCATTGTTGTTTTGATTTGCATCTCTCGGATAATTAGCGACTTTAAGCATATTTTCATATGTCTCTTGGCCTTTCTTCTGTCCTCCTTCGAAAAGGTCTATTAAGGTCCTTTGTCCATTTTCAAAACAAGATTCTTATTTGTCAATGGCTTGAGAATGAATTAAATAGTTCTCCAACATCTCTATCATAGGTTGCAAATTTTCCAATATTTATAACTTTACTATGCAATAAATTTTCACTATATTGAAAAGCAATCAGTTAAAAAGTAACCAAGAAAGATAAACATCATGGCTACAGATGAGACTTTACTGTAAAGCTTGGAGAAATTTTGAGTTGGATCTCATTTCATGTGAGTGTTTAAGTGTGAGTGTGTATGTGTATATTTGATTTCATAAAGTATGCATGCATACACATATATGTATATACATATATATGTGTGTGTGGGTGTATAGACCTGAATTCATTCAAGTTAAGATGTCACAGATTTTAAGATGGCCCATCATACATCTTTTACAAAGAGAGAAAAAAATCTGATAGCATGCTTCATAGTTTACATTAATTGTATAATGAAATCCAGTTATCAAAGACTAGAGCCCAGTGCATAAATTCGTGCATCAGAGAGGATTGGAGCTTGGGCCTGTCAGAAGAAGGGATGTTGGCTAGCTGGCCCTGGCCCTGATCAGGGTAAGGGCGGGGGGCCCCCGGCGCCCCCCCCGCCGCCCCCCGATCTGGGATGGAGCCGGCTGGAGGGAGGGGCTGTGGGAAGTTGGCTGGCTACCCCTGCCCCCTACTGGGCTTGGGGGAGGAGGGTGATCAGGTGCAGGGTCAGGTAGGGGGAGGGGGTGAGGGCCTATCATGGTGGGGAGGGCCGATCAGAGGCAGGGCTGGTGGGGAGAAAGGTTGGGGGGATGTTTGGCTACTGGCCCCACCCTTGATGGAGTGGGAGAGTCTGATTAGGGGTGGGACGGCTGGGGAGAGGGGCTTTTTTGCTGCATTTTGATACCTGATAGGCTAAGCTTCTATCATTCTTATTTCTTTTTAAAAACATCTTGCTGCTTCTTGCACATTTACTCTTTAAAATAAACTTTGTAAGTTTTTCCCAAAAGTCCTACCAGGACTTTGATCATAAAAATTATATTAAAGTAGCTTGCAATCTTTCTTTACACAAACATGAAATTATTTTCCAGCTATTTACATTTTCACTTATGACTGACTTTTTAAGTTTTATAATCTATACTAGAGGCCTGATATACAAAAAGTTGTCAAAGAGTAGGCCTTCCTTCCCCCAGCTGCCGGCACTGGCTTCCCTCCAGCACCCAGGACCCAGGAACCCGGCTTTCCTCTTCCAGCAGTCTGCAGGCACCCGGGACCTGGGCTGCTTCCCTCCTCCGGCAACCCATGGGCACCTGGGACCTGGGATGGCTTCACTCTTACCCTGGCTTCATCAGGAAGAACATCCATAATGACGTCTGGAAGATGTCTGGTCTAATTAACACATTACCCTTTTATTATTATAGATATATTAACAGCCCAGTGCATGAAATTCATGGACAAGGGGTGTGTGTCCTTCAGCCCCACCTGCACCCTCTCCAATCTGGGACATCCTTCTCACAATCCAGGACTGCTGGCTCCCAACTGCTCACCTTTCTGCCTTCCTGACTGCCCCTAACCGCTTCTGCCTGACAGTCTGATCACCCCCTAACCACTCCCCTGACAGCCTGATTGATGCCTAACTGTTCCCCTGCCAGCCTGTTTACCCCTAACTGCCCTCCACTGCAGGCTTGATCACCAGGAACTGCCCTCCCTGCAGGCCTGGTCACCCCCAACTGCTTTCCCCTGAAGGCCTGAGTCCCCTACAACTGCCCTTCCCTGCAGGCCTAGTCATCCCCAACTTCCCTCCTCTTCTGGCCTGGTCACCCCTAACTGTTCTTCCCTGCAAGCTTGATTGCTCCCAACTGCCCTCCCTTGCAGACCTGGTCCCTCCCAACTGCCCTCCCCTGCTGGCCATCTTGTGTCCACATGAGGGCAGCCATCTTGTGTGTTGGAGTGATGGTCAATTTGCATATTAAGCTTTTATTAGATAGGATTAGATAGGATAGAGGCCTAGTGCACAGGTGGGGGCCAGCTGGTTTGCCCTGAAGGGTGTCTTGGATCAGGGTGGGGGTTCCCTTGAGGCATGGGTGGTCTGGGCAAGGGGCCTGTGGTGGTTTTCAGGCTGGCCACACCCTCTGGTGACCCAAGCAAGAGGCCCTGGTATCTGGGATTTCTTTATATTTTATAATTGAAACTCTGTAGCAGCCTTCAGTGGAGCCAGGCCTCCTGCTTGCTCCATGGCTGCAGCCATTTTTGTTGGGATTTATTTATCTTCTAAAATTGAAACTTTGTAGCCTTAAGCAGAGGCCAAGGCAGGCGAGAGCAGGTGGAAAGCTTGGCTTCTTCCATTGCCAGGGAAACCCAAGCCTCCTGCTCTCTCCATGGCCGCAGCCATCTTCTTTGGGTTAATTTGCATACTTGCTCCTGATTGGCTAGTGGGTGTGGCAGAGGTACAGTCAATTTGCATATTACTCTTCTTTTAGATAGGATAGTACTGGAAGTACTAGCCACAGTAACCAGACAGGAAAAAGAAGTAAAAGTCATCCAAATTAGAAAGAAAGAAGTATCACTACTTGCAGATGACATGATACTATATAGAAAGAACCCTAAAAATTCCACACAAAAATGTGATTAGAATCAATAAATGAGCTCATTAAAGCTGAAATACATAGAAATCTATAGAAATTTGTCACGTTTCTATACACTAATAATGATTGTAAGAGAAATTAAGAAAACCCCATATTTAATGCATCAAAAAGAATAAAATAATAATAAAAAAATAAAATACCTAGGAATAAATTTAACCAAGGAGATGAAAGACCTGTACTCTAAAAATTATAAGACATTGAAGAAAGAAACTGAAGAGGACAACAATAAATGGAAGGATATACGACGCTCTTAGATTGGAAGGATTATTTTCATTACAGTAACCATACTACACATAGTCATCTACAGATTCAATGCAATCTGTAGCAAAATACCAATGGCATTCTTCTCAAAACAAGAATAATTCTAAAATTTATATGAAATCACAAAGGATTACAAATAGCCCAAGCAGTCTTGAGAAGGAAGAGCAAGGTTGAAACTATCACACATCCTGATTTCAAATTATTCTACAAAACTATAATAATCATAACAGTAATGTAGTGACAAAAATAAACACAGCCCTAAAATAAACCCTTGTTTATAAGGTCAAATAATTTAAGACAAGAAGGAAAGAATATGCAATGGAAAAATGACTGTTTAAGTGATGTTGGGAAAACTGAACAGATCATGTAGAAAAAATGAAACTGAACTATTATTTTATACCACATATAAAAATAAACTCAAAAGATGAATTACAGACTTAAATGTAAAACCTGAAACCATAGAAGTCCTAGAAGAAAACACAGGCAGTAAACTATTTGACATCAGTCTTAGTAATATCTTTTTCGACATGTATCCTCATGCAAGGGAAATAAAAACAAAAATAAACAAATGGGATTTCATTAAACTAAAAGCTTCTGCATATCAAAGAAAATGATCAACAAAACAAAAGGACAACCTATAAAATGAGAGAATATATTTTCAAATGACATGTCCAATAAGGGATGTTGATATTCAAAATATATATTCTTTGAAAAACTAAATCTACCATAAGATAGCAATACTATTGGGTATGAAAGTAAAACCACTAGTTCAAAAAGACATGCACCTCTATGTTCATTGCATCATTATTTATAATAAGAGGCCTGGTGCACAAAATTTGTGTGCAGGGTGGGGGAGAAGGGGTTTCCAGTCCAGGATATCCCTCTCACAATCCTGGGCTACTGGTTCCTAATTGCTCACCTGCCTACATGGTCTCCCCTAACTGCCCTCCCCTGCTGCTGGCCTGATCGCTCCTCACTGCTTCTGTGTGCCAGCCTGATTGCCCCTAATGGCCTCCCTGCCACTAGCCTGGTCACCCCTATCTGCCTCCCACTACTGGCCAGGTCACCTCCAACTGCCCCCTCCCTGTTGGTCTGGTTGCTCCTAACAGTCCCTCTGGCCAGCCTGGTCACCCCTTATTGCTCCCCCCCTGTCGGCCTGGTCATCCTCACTTGCCCTCTCTGCCATACTGGTTGCCCCTCATTGACCACCTGGTGGCCTGGTTGCCCCCAAATCCCCGCTCCCGCCAGCCTAATCGCCCCTCACTGCCCCTCCCTTTCGGCCTAATCATCCCAACTGCCCTGCCTGCTGGCCTGGTCACCCGCAACTGCCACCTCTGGCAGCCTGGTTGCCCCCAACTGTCCCTCCCACTGGCTTGGTTTCCCCCAACTGTCCCCTGCTGTCCTGGTTGCCTCCACTGACCCCCCTGTTGGCTTGGTCACCCTTCACAGACCCCTGCCGGCCTGATTTCCCCATGCAGCCTGCTGTTCAGTCATTTGGTCGCCCCTCACTCACCTCCCTGCCAGCCTGGTAGTAGGCAGCCATCTTGTGAGGGTTAATTTACATATTACCTCTTTATTATACCTTACAGCCAAGATACGCAAGCAACATAGGTGTCTATTGATAGATGAATAGATAAAGAAGAAGTGGCACATATATACAATGCAATATTACTCAGCAATAAAAAAGAACCCAAACCTGCCATTTGTAACACCATGGTTGGACCCATAGGTATTATATTAAGTGAAATAAGTCAGACAGAGAAAAACAAATCACACATTATTTCACTTACATGTAAATTAAAAAACAAACAAACAAAACGAATCAAAAGCAGGCTCACAGAAACAAGGAACAAACTGCTGGTTGCCAGAGGGGAGAGAGGTGGAGGAATGGGTGAAGAAAGCAAACGGGAAAAATCAACAATACAGTTGTGAGTATTCAAAATAGTGCTTATTCTTGTATTATTCATTAATTATTATATTATTTTTTCCATATAAACAGTATAAATCTACTTTTGCCCCCCTCTGTATTTCTAAATAGTCTAAAATCTCAATTTTGATTTCCTCTTTAACCCAATAATTCTATGGTTCTGTCAAGTTTTAAGTCAGAAAATTCTAATCTATAAAACACCTACTTTCGGGAATTTGTTAGTTTTTCTCTATCACCTATCACATGGTATTTCTATTAATATTCCATTGGCATCTGCATAGCAAATGTATTCTTTGCACTTGTATCTATAGCTATAAAATCATGCTGTGTTATTCAAATTTTTTAGAGATTTAGTTAACAGCTTTTGCTTTAAACACTTCAATGCTAAATGCTTGATGCATAAAGGTTCATGGTTGTCAAATCCATTTAATAGATATTAGGTTTTATCAACATAAACTAATATTACTGTCTCACTGAACCATTTCCCAAACTCCTTGAATTCCATTTTGTCTAGTACCACTCCTTGATTCTGTCATCAATTCATACACATCTTTGCTTATCCTAATATTTTTGTCACTTGCTTTAAACAGCAAAGCAGGATTTTTATGTTAACTCAATCTAGATGCCTTCATCTTTTAACCAGAGAAGCATAGTTTATGACAAGTATAATAATCTACTCAACTCTAAAATTCACTCATACTTTTTAACAGAAAAAAATCATTTTGTCCTATTATTCACAAAATAAAGCAAAACTGGTAGGTAGGTAGTTGGCAAAAATATTTTGCCAATTCTATGGGAGTACTGTTTATTGTTTTAGTTTATTTTTCTTTTTATATTTAATTTATTGGGGTGACATCTATTTATATAAAAGACTAATATGCTGTGTCCACCCATTTGCTATGACATGCACTGACCAGCAGGGGGCAGATGCTCAATGTACAGGCATGGAAACATGGAACAGACCGATGAATCTCAGAGAGAAAGCGGGGGGGGGTGGGCAGAAAGGAGGGTGAGAAGAGATTAATCAAAGATCTTATATGTATACTAGAGTCTTGGTGCATGGATTCATGCACTGGTGGAGGTTCTCAGCCTGTCCTATGACCTCTTGCAACCCGGGACCCCTTGGGGGATGTCAGACTGCCAGTTTCAGCCCGAACCCCGCAGGCCAGGCTAGGGAACCCCCACCAGTGCGTGAATCTATGCACCAGGCCTCTAGCTGGTTAATAAAATATATGTATTTCAGGGGTACAATTCTACACTATATCATCTGTATATTGTGTTCACCACCCCAAGTCTCCTTCCATTATTGTTTATGCCCTTTTTCCCCTCTTCTTTTTAGTATGTTTTTACTGATTTCAGAGGAAGAAGAGGGAGAGAAAGAAATATCAATGATGAAAGAGAATTACTGATTGGTTGTCTTCTGTACACCACCTACTGGGGATAGAGCCTGCAATCTGGGCATGTGCCCTAACTGGGAATCAAACTGTTCATGGGTTGATGCTCAACTACTGAGCACCACTAGCTGGGCACTCCTTTTACCCTCTGTTACCTTCCCTCACCCCCCTTTCCCTCTGGTAATCACCACACTGTTTTCTGTGACTATATTTTTATTTGTTTTTGCTTAATTCCTATGTAAGAATATCCTACCAACACTGACATATTTCTAAAATAACATATGGGCACTTGTCAGGGATAAACAGAAGTTCATAGGTTGATGCTCAACACTGAACCTCACGGGCCAGGCTAAAAAAATGATTTCTTGCTTTAATAATACTTTTTAAATGAACTGACAACTACCACCAGTAACACATGTGCACTTGTCAGGTCCCTGAATAAGAGGTTTCAAATGTAAAGGAAAAAATAGTAAATATCTTACTTCCTGGCAACCTTAAAGCCTATGTTTTCTTTAAAATTTTAAGGATTTAAAAGGTAAAATCATAAAGAAGCCAGAGAAAACTGGGCCAGATAAAAATGATGGTTAAATGCTCATTAGAAATAATACATGACAAGAGATGATGGAATCACATCAATAAAGTAATGAAAGACAAAAAAAAAAAAAGAAGGTGGGGGATCTATATTGAGTGAAAATATTTTTCTAAAATAAAGATAAATGTAAAATTTTCATATAAACTCGGGAAATCTGTACCAAACTCTTACTCACAAAGTCACATTAGAATGCAAGCAAGTTGGTGTGACATTAGTATAAGCATAAACTCTAACCTAGTTTAATTTTAATTTAAAAAAATCGGTTGTAAACTACATTGTTATAAAATATTTTTTATCTACCACACAACTACCATGATATACAAGAATTCATTTCCATACTATGTGAATGACTGCTGACATATAACATAACAATATAACAAAATTAACTGCTTACTTCATTCTTAAGCAAACTTACCTTTCTGTTTTGGAAAAATCTGTTCAGGATGCTGTAAAGTAAATGTAAAAATGCATTAGATAATTATTGCAACATATAAAACTAAGTGAAATTCTTAAAAATATGAATTAATATAGTTACCTTCATTATTGGTCTGGCTCGCTTCTCAAACAAACCACTGGGGAAAAGATAAGCAATAGCTCTCTGAAAATATACATAAAGGTTCATTAACAATTGTTATAAAAACCAGTTAATGTTATGATTAATAGTAACTGAGTGCAAATGTGCCAGATATCACATTAACAGTTTCATATACATTATCTCATTTCAACATAATCAAAATGAAAGAATGTCACCACATACACATCCCCCAAAAGAAAAATTGTAAGGAAAATAGTCCCTAGTTCTACATCCTCAGTAGATACCTGAAACTTCTGATAATCCCCAACCCTATGTATGTCATGGTTTTTCCTATACATACATACACATACCTATAGTGAAGTTTACAGCTCCTCTTTGGCATAACTGAATTGCCAGCACCATTACTCTTTAGACTTGGGGCCATTGTTAAGTAAAATAAGGGTTACTTGAACATAAGCACTGTGATACCTCAACAGTGAATTTGATACTAAGTGACTAAGGGGCAGGGAGTGAATACAGCTTGGAGACAGAGGACAAAGGCTGATTCTGATTCACATCCTGGATGAGATGGAACAGGGCAGCGATTTCTGGAATTTTCCATTTAATATTTTCAGAGTGAGAAAGTCCACAGGTAGCTCAAAAGGAGGAAAGCGCAACTATGGGGGAAAGGACATTACCGTATTAAACTAGTTATGAACAATTTTCAAGTGTCTCCTCAAACATGAAAGTAATAGCACACATAGAGATCATCTCTCCCTTTTAAAGTAATCCTAGACCAGCCGCCATACAACTGCTAAGCTAATGTGCTCCAACGCAACCCTAACCCACAGCTGGAAGTGCAAATATGGGGCAGAACACTGATCAGAGTAGGCTCGACATCTTACCCACAGTGATACCCACTGACTTTCTGGATGCTCCTAGAAGTTGTAAGTGATTTTTAAACTACATATTCCCAAACAAGTTCTTAAAACATGTCTGTTTCTCGATAGGGATGCTACTGGCACTTTGAGTGTAATAGCTCTATTATTGGCAACTTTCCTCTACACTGCAGATCACTTAAAAACCCTGGCTCTTTATTAAAAATCTGTGCCATGCATCCCCAGGGCTTGTGACAAATCTCACGCACATACATTTCCAAATGTCCTTTACCTCTGAAGGAGCAGCACTACCGGAAACTTGAGAACGGCTATTGTGTTTTCTCCAATAGCTCTGTCACAATTTAAAACACAACACACACACACACACACACACACACACACACACACACACAAAAAAAAAAAAAAAAAACCACAAACAAACAAAAAAAACCAATCCATAAAAAGCACTCATTTTGTTGAGCGATGTCAGATAAAGTCTGAGGCCCAGGGTCTTAAGCCCTCTGAACTCTAAATGAACTAGCAGCCTGTGTGAGCACTGTGCTACTCGCCTGGAGAGCTTGTTCTCAGGATGGGCCTACTCCTCCATCACCCAGGATGTGTGCTAGACTCAGTTCTCTCCTGAAAGTAGGGGCTATAATTTGGGGGTACAAATTCAATTATTATAAGAGCCCAGCTGTGTCTCTGAGTCAAGCTTATTCTCATTCAAGCTTTTGCCAATGAAATTGACACTAAAAAAAGTGAAATATCAGAGTGCTAATTTTGTGACCTTTTTCTTTTTTAAAACCAAGAACACCTGTCTTTTCCTTCTCTGATGGAGAAAAGATCGAATTTTTAATAAGCAATGTGAATAACTGCCATAGGCCAAAGATAAACTAGATCCAAACCTCACATCATACACTAAAATGAAATCTACATGAGTCAGAGAGCTAAACATAGAAAATGGCAAAAAAACAAGTACTAAAAATATCAGTTGATTCTTTATAATGTAGATATCAAAGTGTTCCTTAACTATGACTCAAAATTCAGAAGCAAAAAAGATTGACCAAATTAAGCTATGTTAAAAAATGAAAAAATATGGCTCTAATGTATTCACAATAAGAGAAGTACAATTAAAACCACCGAGTAAATGCTTTTCATCCAGCAGAATTAGCAAAAATTCAAAAGCCTGACAACACATTGATGAAGGTCAGAGCACTCTGGCAATGCCTTGCTGTTGGAGTGCTAAATGATGCCACCAACATTGAAAGTTTGACACTAACAAAACTACATATTTCTCCCAGCAATCCCATTTCTATGAATTGCTCTTAAAGATATACCCCCTCACAAACACATAAGCACAAGTTATTCATTGATTTATAAGAGCAAAGTAATAGAAACAACCAAATCCACAGACATGAATTTGGTTGAATAAATGATGGTACATCTATGTGACCAAATACTTTAGAGCGATAAAAGAAAAACGATTGAGAAAGACAAGATGCAAAAGAAATATACAGTGGTACCTCGAGATACGAGTGCCCTAACATACGAGATTTTTGAGATATGAGCCCTCAAGGGAGCGATTTTTGCTTTGAAATACGAGCAACATTTGAGATAGGAGTAATCAAGCCGATAGGCCGGCTGCACAGGACCCACCAGTTTACCACGACTCAAGGTTACGGAACGAATTAAACTCCTATCTCGAGGTACCACTGCACTTAGAATAAGACCACTAGTGTGAGAAAGAGAAACAGAAATAAGAAAATACATATTGGAACAGAATAACATACACATTTCTTTTTTGCAACTCAGTGGTAGGATTTTTGTGTTCCCTATTTCCAGCTGAAAGGCATGTTCTTGACAGAACTAGACAGACAGCACCACCACATTCATGCATTCTGGGGGTGTCCCTCAGTCGAGCCTGCACCCTGTTGAGTCTAGGAGACTCAGATGGACATCCTTAGTGCTGCCGGGGAGGCAGGAGAGGCTCCTTCCACTGCCACTGTGACGGTGGCCAGCTGTGAGCCCAGCTTCTGCATTGGTATGCTTCCTGGTGGTCAGTGCATGTCACAGTGACCAGTCGTTCCTTGGATTGGTGGAATTGCAATATTAGCCATATATATATATATATATATATATATATATATATATATATATATATATATATATACACACATATACATATATATACACATATATATATTAATGGTATTGTGGGAGACAATATACATGTGGTTTTATAACTTGGCTCTCTATTCTGTTCTATTGATCTGTGTCTGTTTCTTTTTTTCTTATATTAAATCTTTATTATTCAGATTATTACTTTTCTCTTTTTCCCACTCCATAGCACCCCTCCACCCAACTCCCACCCTTCCCTTTGCCCTTACCACACTCCCATTGACCTCATCCATTGGTGTATGATTTTTGTCCAGTCTCTCCCTGTACACCCCTCACCCCTTTTCCCCTGAGAATTATCAGTCCACTCCCTTTATGTGCTCCTGATTCTATTATATTCACCAGCTTATTCTGTTGATCAAATTTTTAATTCACTTTTTAGATTCCCCTGTTGATAGATACTGTATTTGTTGTTCATAATTTTTTATCTTTTGCCTGTTTCTTTTTCTTCTTCTAAAAGAGTACCTTTCAGCATTTCATATAATACTGGTTTGGAGTTGATGAACTCCTTTAGCTTTTTCTTCTCTGTGAAGCTCTTTATCTGCCCTTCAATTCTGAATGATAGCTTTGCTGGATAGAGTATTCTTTGTTTTAGGTTCTTGCTTTTCATCACGTTGAATATTTCTTGCCACTCCCGTCTGGCCTGCATCGTTTCTGTTGAGAAATCAGCTGACAGGCACATGGGTGCTCCCTTGTAGGTAATGAACTTTTTTTCTCTTGCTGCTTTTAATATTCTCTCTTTGTCTTTTGCTCTTGGTATTTTAATTATGATGTGTCTTGGTGTAGTCCTCTTTGGATTCCTTTTATATGGGGTTCTGTGTGCTTCCTGGACTTGTAAATCTATTTTTTTTTTTTTTACCAGATGTAGGAAGTTCTCATCATTATTTCTTTAAATAGGTTTTCAGTATCTTGCTCTCTCTTCTTCTGGCACCCCCACAATTCTGATGTTGGTAAGCTTGAAGCTGTCCCAGAGACTCCTTACATTATCTTCATATTTTTGGATTCTTTTCTCTTCTTGCTTTGCCAATTGAATGTTTTCTGCTTCTTTATACTTCAAATTTTTGACTTGATTCTTGCCTTTCTCTAGTCTGCTGTTAGGACTCTGTATAATATATTTTATTTCAGTCAGTGTATGTTTAATTTCTAGTTGGTCCTTTTTCATCTCTAGTTGGACCTTTTCCATCTCTAGTTGGCTTTTTTGCATCTCTAGTTGGTCCTTTTTCATCCCCTCTTGGCTCTTGCTAACTTTATCCAACTTTTCTGGCATGTTCTTGAAAAACCTTTTAAGTGTGGTTTTGAACTTTATATCCAGTTGTTTGTTTTCCTCCATTTCTTTTGTTTGTGATCCTTTCCCTTGTCTCGGCATTTTCACTATGCCGGGAGAACTTCTGTGTTGGATTCAGCCTTATGATAACAGACTTGTAAAACCGAAGAAGCCTCTGTTTTGAGCTTGGGATGGGTGGAGTCTCAGGGCTTAAGGGACCGCCTTGCCTTCCAGTCGGCCCCACCTGCCATGGCCCGAGTCGCACGTGACTGGGTAATCGCTGGAGCGGTCCTTGTGCGCGTGCCCACAGTGCCTCTAGACCCCTGCCTTTCCGGCTCCCCTGCGCTCCTGGACCACACGAGTCTAGGTCCCCAGGGTTTCACCCGAAACAGGGGCTTAGTGGAGTCAGAAGTGGCACAGTTGGGAGGGTCTGTCTCCTGCCCACTCTCGAAAGCCAGTGGCAAAATCAGCAGTCTGTCCTCTGCACAGTGCCGTGCGCGCCATCAGGCCTCTGCTCTTTTGCAACTCCCCTAAATTTTCGTGCACCTCTCCCTTTTCGTAGTCCAAACTCCCCTCGTATGAGTTTCGGCTGGATCTGGGGTTTAGTGTCGTAGGATAAGGGGTTCAATGCCTTTGAGAGTCTCCGTTTCCCTCCTGCCAGAGAAATCCAGCCAGGTACTCCCGCACCTGCTGTCTCCACTTGCGCATCTCTGTACCTCAGCTTTTTGCAGCTCCTCTGGGTCTCTGTGCGCCCCTCTTTCCTTCTAGTTGTAGAATTTCCACTCAGCCAGTTTTCCTGTGGTTCTGGATGATGTCCGTTCTGTCTTTTAGTTGTAGTTTTGAAATTGTTGTGCAAGGCAGCAGTGTGTTTACCTATGCCGCCATCTTGGATTCTCTCCCGTGTCTGTTTCTTGGTCAATAGCATGCTGAATTAATTACTGTAGCTCTGTAGCATAATTTGAAGCCAAGCAGTGTGATACCTCCAGATTCGTTCTTCTTTCTTTGGCTATTCGGGGTCTTCTGTGGTTTCATACAAATCTGATTTCTTGTTCCATTCTTTAAAAAATGACCTTGAGATTTTGAGGGAGTCTGCATTAAATCTGTATACTCCTTTGGGCAATATGGTCATTTTAACTGTTGTTGATTCTTCCAATCCACGAACACAGAATTTTTTCCATTTTGTTGTTTCTTTTTCAATCTTTTTTAATAATGCTTTGTAATATTCAGTATATTGATCTTTCACATTCTTTGATAAGTTTATTCCTAAGTATTTTATTCTTGTGGTTCCAATTGCAAAAGAAACATTCCCCCCCCCCTCCTTTTCCTGAAGTTTTGCGATTAGTATACATGAAGGCAATGTATTTTTACAAACTGATTTTCTATCCTGCAACTTCACTGTATTTGTTTCTTATTTCGAATAGTTTTTTAATAGAGTCTTTGGGGTTTTCTATATACAGATGATATATATGTCATACACAAAAAGTGACAGTTTGACTTCTTTCTTACCTATTTGGATGCCTTCTATTTCTTTCTTTTGTCTTATTGCTCTGGCTATGAATTCCAGCACTATCTATACTAATGAAAGGGTAATATACTAATCAGACTGGGAGACCTTCCAGACAAAGCCATGGTGGTGGGGCCAACACAGAGGCAGTTAGGAACAATCAGGCTGAGAGGGCAGTTGGGTGTGATCAGCCCGCCAGGGGTGAGGGGAGTTGGGGGCAAGAAGGCCACAGGGTGGGGGGCTAGTTTGGGGTGACCAGGCCAGCAGGAGGAGCAGTTTGGGGCAAGCAGGCCAGCAGGGGGAGATTGAGGGAAAGCGGGCCGGCAGAGGGGAATAGTTGGGGGCTATCAGGCCAGCAAGGAGGCCAGTTGGGGGCAAGAAGGCTAGTGGGGGGGGGGCATTTGGGAGCAAGAAGGCAGGTGGGAGTGGCAGTTGGGGGTGACCACGCCAGTAGGCAAAGTGGTTAGGGGTGAGCAGGCAGGCAGGCAGACAAGTGGTTAGTAGCCAGTGGTCCCAGATTGCGAGAGGGATGTCCAACTGCTGGTTTAGGCCTGATTCCTGGACTTCAGATCCCTAAACTGGCAGGTGTCCGAGGGGTTCCAAATTGGAGAGGGTGCAGGCTGGGCTGTGGGAAATGCATGAATTTCGTGCACTAGGTCACAAGTCTATACATATAAAAGGTTAATAAGCTAAGTGCCCATCCGAACAGTAACTATGATGCGCACTGATCACCAGAGGACAGATGCTCAATGCAGGAGCTGCCGAGACTTGGCAAGAGCAGTTCTTGGGTAATGCATCCCGAAACCAGAGAGGAGGGAGCCCGATTCCTTGCGGGGCTGCGCTATTCCACCTTTGGCTGTGGGTTATGTTCTTGCCCTGAATCTGGTTTACTGCACACTTTTTACGTTCCACACCCTGTATGACAGCAACTTTGCAGAGTGCCCTCTCACACTCTGGACCCCTCGGAGGATGTCGGAGAGCTGATTTCAGCCCAATCCCCACAGGCCAGGCCGAAGGACCCCACCTGCCAGAGGGACCCTGCTCACTCCGCAGACACCCTTTGAGCCATGGTGCCACCCCAGGTGTGGCCGGCCAGGGAGGGACCAGAGGTTGGCTCCAGGGCATGTCTGGCCCATCTCACCCAGTCCCACCCCACTGGCCACCTTCTAATTAATTTCCTTTCAATGTGTTCGAATCCAGGCACCAGGTCACTAGTGTGGAATAAGAGTGGTGAGAATGGACATCCTTAAGAGGAAAAACTTTCAGTTTTTTACCATTCAGAATGGTATTACCTGAGGATTCACCATATATAGTCTTTATTATGTTGAGGTACTTTCTTTCTATTCCTATTGTACTGAGTGTTTTAATCATAAATGGTTACTGTATCTTAACAAATGCTTTTTCTACATCCACTGGTAAGATCATAGGATTTCTATGCCTTCTTTTTTAATGTAGTACATTACATTGATCAATTTGCATGCACTGAACCATCCTTGTGCCCCTGGAAAGAATGCCACTTAATCGGGATGAATTATTATTTTTTAATGTACTGTATTCAATATGCAAGCATTCTGTTTAGGGTTTTTGTATCTGTGTTAATTAGAGATATTATTCTGTAGTTTTCTTTTTTTGTGTTACTATTGCCAGATTTTGTTATGAAGGCTATATTGGCCTCACTGAATGTTAGGAAGTATAGCCTCTTCAATTTTTTTTGAAGAATTTGAGAAATAGGTTTTAAATCTTCTTTGAACATTTGGTAGAATTCACTGGTGAAGCCATCTGGTCCTGGACTTTTATTTTTTGGGAGGTTTTTGATAGTTGTTTCAATTTCCTCACTGCTGATCCATCATTTAGATTTTCCTGGGACCTTTCAGTCTGCAGACCGATGCTCTATCCACTGAGCCAGACCGGTTTTGGCAGATTTTCCAATTCTTAATGACTTAGTCTATTAGTCTAAGGAGGTTATATATTTCTAGGAACTTATCCATTTCTTCTAGGTTATTAAATTTGGTCGTATATAGTTTTTATAATATTCTAGTATTTCCCTTTGTATATCTGTGATGTCTGTGGTGTCTTTTCTTTCATTTCTGATTTTGTTTATATGAGTCTTTTCCCTTTCATTAGTGAGTAAGTGTAGCCAGGGGTTTGTCAATTTTATTAATCTTTTCAAAGAACCAGCTCTTTGTTCAAAATTTTTGTAGAGTCTTTTTGTTCTCTATTTCATTCAGTTCTGCTCTAATTTTTATTATTTTCTTTCTTCTGTTAGTGTTGGGTTGCTTTTGTTCTTCTTTTTTTGGTTCTTTAAGATTTGATGTTGGGTTGTTTACTTGTGGTATCTGTTGTTTCTTGAGATGGGCCTGTAATTATATAAACTTCCCTCTTGTTACTGCTTTCACTGCATCCCAGAAGTTTTCATATGTTGCATTATCATTCTCATTTGTCTCTGTATGTCTTCTGATCCCATATTTTATTTTTTTCTTTGACCCAGTCAAGTTGTAGTAATATGTTTTTTAATCTCCACACACTTTTGTGCTTATTTCTTTTTTGCAGTTGATTTCTAATATATCAAGGCACCATGGTGGGGAACACGCTTGGTATAATTTCAATCTTCTGGATTTGTTGAGGCTCATTCTATGACCCAACATACGGTTTATCCTTGATAATGTTCCATATGCGCTGGAGAAGAATACATAATCTGATGTTCAAATGAAAGAATCTGTATTTGTCAATTATGTCTAGTATTTCATTGAGGGAAGATATTTACTTATTCATTTATTTTTAAAAATCTTTATTGTTGAGAATATTACAGATGTTTCCCTTTCTGCTTTTTGTCCCTCTCCACCTGGTTCCCACCCTGACCCAAGCCTTCACCACCCAACTGTCTTGTGTCCATAGGTAATGCATATATGCAAATAAGTTCTTTGATTAATCTCTTTCCTCTGAGATTCACTAGTCTGTTCCATGTTCCCATGCCTCTGGTTCTATTTATTCATCAGTTTATTTTGTTCATCAGATTCCTTGTTAATTTATTTTGATTGTTAGGTTCAATTTTTGACAGACATGTATTTATTGCCATTTTCTTGTTCATATTTTAGATCTTTATTTTTTCCCTCCTCCTTCTGTTTTTCTCTTGCTGCTTTTAAGATTCTTTTTCCTTAACATTTGGCATTTTAATTATGATGTACCTTGTTGTGGGCCTCTTTGATTCCTTTTGTTTGGGACTCTCTCTGCTTCCTAGACTTGTAAGGCTATTTCTTTCACCAGGGAGGGGAAATTTCCTGTCATTTCTTCAAATAGGTTTTCAATACCTTGCTTGCGCTCTGCCACTTCTGTCAACTTTATGAGAAGGTTGGTATGCTTGAAGTTGTCCCAGAGGCTCTTTTCATTATCTTCATATTTTTGGACTTCTTTTTACCTTTGCTCTTCTGATTGGATGATTTTTGCTTCCTCATATTCCAAATCATCAATTATCAGAATCCTCTACTCTATAGTTGAATCCCTGTAAATTATTTGTTAGGATATGCTTAATTTCTGACAGATCCTTTTTCATGTCTTTGAAATTCTGAGATCCTCAAAAGTCTCACTATGTTCCTTGAAGCTCTCATTAAGATCCTCAAGGAATCTTATAACCATTGTTTTGAACTCTGTATCATAGTAGCCTACTTGCTTCAATTTCATTTAGTTCTTTTCCTGTTGATTTCTTCTTTTATTTGTGACATGCTTCTTTATCTCTGCATTTTGGCTGCTTCCCTGTGTTTGTTTCTATGTAGTAGGTAGAGCTGCTATATCTCTTGGAATTGGTAGAGTGGCTTTGTGCAGTAGGTATCCTTTAGGGCCAAGAGACTCAGTTTCTTGTCATCTGAGCTCGGCACTCTAGGTGTGCCCGTGTGGGCTGTGGAGGTCAGAGAGAGTGGTACCATGTAAGTTCACAAACTAGGAACTGCATGAGTGTCCAGCAACTTCTGTCACTCAGTCACAATCCCTGCTAGTTTTATGGCCTAAAGTTGTAGGGACTTCTCTTCCCAGCTCTGAAATCCTGGGCTGGGTATCTGGTGTGGGGTTGGAAAACCCTTGCTCCTCATGGGAGACCTCCACAGCTGAGATAACCTCCCAATTGAAAAAAAAAATAATAATAATAATAAAGACACATGGGTGTCGGACCAGCTGAACGTTGTGACTCCACCCCTCTTACCAGACTCCATGTATTGTTTTCTTTACTTCTCTAGTTATAGGCCTTCCATTTCACCAGCTTTCAGGTGGTTCTGAATGATAGTTTATCTGTATTATAGTTATAATTTTGATGTGATTGTGGAAGGCAGCAAGTATCAGCATTTGCTACACCACCATTTGGCTCTAAGGCTGATATTTCTTAATTGAATTTGTTTGGCTGATCTGTCTAGTGCTGTCAATAGAGTATTAAGGTCCATCTTTGTCTCTTACTACCTTTAAAACTATTTTGTCAGATATATATATGGCTACACCTGATTTCCTGTATTTGCTTGGAGAATCATTTTCCACCCTTTTACTGCAAATCTGCCTTTATCTTTAAAACTTAGATGTTTCTCTTGTAGGCAGTATACAGTGGTTGTTGTTGTTTTGTTTGTTTGTTTTTTTATCTACTCTGCTACTATTGGTGAATTCAGACCATTTACATTTAGGGTAACAATTACATACTCATCTATTGAAATAAACCATTCTTTCCTGACACATTTCCATCTAGCCTCACAGTAATTCCAATCCTGTAACTGCTTTGTCAGGAATCACCAAGGCTTCTTTGTAAATCTCTTCCATTTGAGGTAATTGTCTTGCCCTCTCTTATAGTCATATTAGAGGCCCGGAGTATGAAAATTCATCCTCTCAGTGGGGGGGGGGGGGGGGGAAAGAGGTCCCTCAGCCTGGCCTGCACCCTCTCATAATCTGTGACCCCACAGGTAGGGTTTGCAGGCATGGCCTGAGACCAGGGCCTATTGGGGCTTTTTTCCCCTGGACTGCAGGCAGCCGGCCTCACCCTCGCCTCTGCCACTGCTCGCCATCTATGCAGTGTTGCCGCCCTTCCCTGCCACTGGTGGCCTCCCTCTGCAGGCGACAGGCTAGGGTGCAATATGTTGGCTGGCCTGGGCCTCGCTCTTTCTATGCTGGGGGGCGGGGGCAGCTCTGCAAGGGGCCATATGATCACCCCTAACTGCTCACTTACTTACCTGATCACCCCTAACCGCTGGTCTGCTTACCTGATCACCCTTAAGCCCTCTGCCTGCCTGCCTGATTGACCCTAACTGCTTGCTTGAGGGTGGACCCAGACCTGTGAGTAGCCATCTGCCTACCTGATCTCCCCTAACCACTGGTCTGCCTACCTGATCACCGCTAATCCCTCTGCCTGCCTGATGGCCCTAACCGCTTGCTTTGGGGCATGGTCAGCCTGGAAGGAGCTGTCTGCCTACCTGATCACCCTTAACTGCTGGTCTGCCTACCTGATCACCCCTAACCCCTATCCCTGCCTGCCTGATTGCCCCTTACCGCATGCTTGGGGGTGGGACCAGCACTGACTTCAGGTTGGTCAGCCTCTGGCCATTACTGGTCATTATGACCCAGGGTTTTTATATATTTGGATTCCCCTCCTAGCTCTCTAGAAACACACAGCTAGTGGCAACCATATAGAGCTAGACTATTTTAACCAAAGTTTTCATGCAGTATAGCTAGCCCTGTACTGATGATACTGTTGTATATTTTGGCAAGGTTTTTAAATGTCATTAAGCGGTCACAAAGTTTGTAATTAAATTTTACTGGTCTAAATTAATAAGCATATACTGTCACAAGAGAGTATTAACAATCAAACAGTCTTTGAATAGAAGATTTCTGCAGTGAAGCTGGTCTTGAGCATTCCAAATTTTGTCTTTTGTGTGAGGTAAGAGCGTTGGATAGTGGCATTTTGATACTTTTGATCTATGACATGGTTCTTGGGGCTTGCATATAATGCTATCATAGGAACCGTCTGGAATGTTTTCTTGACAAATCTCTTGGCACTATTGAGGCCATGTGCTATTGACCAGACAGCCTGAATTTACCATGTGTAAGGCAAGAGAGCTTGGATTAACTATCCCATTTCAACCTGAGTTTCAAAGCTGGGGCAGGAGTGGGAAACATTTATATACTGAAAACGCTAAAATATGGGCATGCCCACAAACATGCATCTGGCTGAAAATGACAGCAATATCACCAAAGTCTCCAGGTCCCCAGTAAGTCTTCTTGTAATTTTAATAATTCAAGGGTCTTTATTGGCATAGCTCCAGTTGACCCCCTACCTTCTGTTCTTTTCCATAGTTAATCTTAACCTGATATTGGAAAAAGCTGTGTTTTTTTTTTTTTTTTTTGACAAATACTAAAAATTCCTTCTGCATGTTTCTGAAACTCCTTCCTCCTAGAAAAACAAAGCACTGGGGAAAAACCAACCAAACATAACAATAACAAAAAATGACAACTGTCCACCTCCTCGTTTCCTAGGAAGGCTCACCTAAAGGCACAACATGATCCTGCAAGGACAGGCTTTGTTTGCAACATGCCTTCCAAGGAGTGCCCTCCTCGCTCTCCATTGTGACTTTCAGTCTAGGTTCAGAGTAACTCTTTCCCACCACCATCTTCAAAGTAGGGATGGGAATGGTAGGAGGAGGAAGGGCATATCATCTTTCTTTCCAAAGCCTGCTGCTGGTAGTGATGCACATACTGGAAAGTCTAGATGTCTACACAGCATGAAAATATGTGTACTGCAGTCAGCTGTTTCAGCACCAATGTCACCAACACAATCTTGCTGGAGTTACTGCAATCTCTTGTTACTGGAAGCTTTGTATAAGCTACAAGGGCACTGATCCCAATTTGCCTTGTAATGGGAGGAAGACCCACTAAAGAGGTACAACAGCTTTCCTCCTTTCCTACCCCACAAGTCCCAATGTCAAGATTTCACCTTACTTGACCAGGATTACTGAGTCCTAATTCAAGGCCAGACTAGGAAGAATTACGTCAGTGGCCAGTATACTCCATGGCCCTAAGTTGGTTTAATAGGCCATTGTGACTTGACATTTATTTTAGTAAAAAGGAATTTCTTTAAGCCCTTCCAAATATAATTTTAACTCTCCACCTCTACCCTTACCCCTAGCAGTTTGCCCCTTTGGCTTCCTCAGTTTTTCTCAAAAAGCTCAAGAGCTCTGCTTGCAGATAGTAGACAACTTTGCCCTCACTTCTTACACCAGACAGCCTCTGTCCCACACTGGGAAACATTTCATGGAAGATAAAGTTTTCCACAGGCTGATTTATTGAGTCCTTGGAGCTTCTCAAAATTACAATTTTCCAATTCAACATAAAGCTAAAAAGAGTATTTCAGATAAGAATTATAATAACAAATAAGTAATGTGGTTGGGAATAAATGGACTATTTCATATATAATTTTAAATTAAGGAAAAGATTTGGTTAGGAACCGAAACCGGTTTGGCTCAGTGGATAGAGCATCGGCCTGCGGACTGAAAGGTCCCAGGTTCGATTCTGGTCAAGGGCATGTATCTTGGTTGCAGGCACATCCCCAAGAGGGGACGTGCAGGAGGCGACCGATCAATGTCTCTCTCTCATCAATGTTTCTAACTCTCTCTATCCCTGTCCCTTCCTCTCTGTAAAAAAAAATCAATAAAATATATTTAAAAGAAAAAAGATTTGGTTAGGAAATATTCAGAAGTACAGCTGGAAAAGATAAGAAACAAAGGTAAAGCAAGTCTTAAAATATTTGTTTTCTTGGCAGTTTTCTGGCATGTTGTTAAAAAAGACCTATATCAGCACAATAAAAACACAGAATTGAAATATTATGATAAGTGAAATTAAGTCAACCAGAAAGCCACTGAAGGAAACACTTGACTCTTTGCTAATGTTCTCCTGTCACTGCTATGTACTATCATGCCCTGGTTCATATGTGGCACCTCCAAGGCACAAGGGGAAAAGAATGAGCAGGAAACAGCATAGGCCTTCAGTGCCTTAATATTACAGGAAAAATGGCATTCCATATCCAAAAAGGGGTTTGGCCCACTTGGACCAAGTTTATCAACCATTACAGAAGTAACAGAAATTTCATAATTATCTCAAATAACTACTTTTTCACTTCTGAACAATATACCTATTCTTTAGACTAAGAAATCTAATCTTCCACAAAAATAAAAAAAAAAATATGTCTATCAGTTAGAACTTAATGATTTTTCAAGAAAGGAACACAGTATTACTAGCCTAATATTTTTGTTTTAGGGTTATTATTTGTGTGTCAAGAGACCTTTTCGCAGCCTAGGAATCAGACTTTAGATGTGGCCTGTAGTTAACACACTGGTATTCAAATATCAACATCCACGAACAGGTAGAAATATATACAAAATTATTGCTTTACTCTGATTTAAGGTTGTTGAGGCATTAATCTTTCAGTTTTAAATTCACAGAGAAAAAAAAATTGAGCCACAGAAATAGAAAACAAAGGATGTTTTCCTATAATAAGTTCAACCTTAATAGTTCTTATATTAAGTACTTCAATTTGTATGGAATTCAACTTGGTTAAAGTTCTTTTAAACTTTTCTCACACTTGAAAAAATTGTTACATATATGGTTTTGGCTCATGATTGGTTAGCACAAAAACAAAACAAAACACAGAAAATTCCTGCTTCTTCTGAGAAAAAAAAAAAAAAGGTAAAGTTCAGATGGTCCTGAACTAATGATGGTTTGACTTACAATTTTTTGACTTTACACAGGTGCAAAAGCAATACACATTCAGTAGAAATTATACTTCCAATTTTGATCTTTGCCCAGGCTAGCAATATGCAGTATGATACTCTCCCCTGAGCTGGCCAGTGGCAGTGCCCACAGTTCCCAACCAGCCCGACCATCACAAGGGTAAAGGACTAACACACTCCATAGTGTGTTCATTGTGTGAGATGATTTTGCCCAACTATAGGCTAAGGTAAGTGTTCTGAGCACGTTTAAGGTAGGCTGGCTAATAAGCTATAATGTTTGGTATGTTAGGTGTAGTTAATGTCTTTTTTTAAAACATTCTATTTCTGACATGATATTTTCAGCGTACCAATAGGTTGTAACATTATCATAGGTTGAAAAGCATCTATATACATTTAAGAATAAGTATAGATAGGATCCTTTAGAGATTTATTAGACTACAGTAAGACTTACCTGAATCCAAAACAAAAAGTACTGACAAAAGTAAAGAATTAAAAAAAATGTTTTAATTAATTCAAATAAATCATGGAGTATTTCTCATTTGTAAACATGACTCTTACTTTTTTAGATTTTACCTAGAATATTGGTAACTGAATATTGGTTCCCTGAAATGAAGACAAGAATATTTAACTATATTCTTAGGTTTATGTCAAAGTATAAAAGGACTGCAGGCTGAACCCAGAAGCAGCTCTGGGAGAGGAACGCAATCTCAATTAATTAGGTATCCCAGCTGGGCAGTGGATTTGCAGCTGTTAACTTGATCAATGACTTACTTAAATGTCATCTCTACTGATGCGCTTATAAATTACCAGCAAGTGAGACTAATGTACAGGTGCTAATTTATTTAAACTGTTCTCTACATTTCTACATTACTTTATAAACTGCATCTGGCACCTAATGTTAGCTGTCAGTTGTACTTAGACATGCCTGTCCTAACGACTCTGTTCATTAGAAGTGAGCACAAATTATGAAATATTGTGAAAAATGATACATCAAATGGAATGGGCACACCAAATCAATTAGGGAAACTTCATATAGCATATTCACACTTAGGAGAATAAAACATTCTGGTTTCAGAATGAGGTCTATAGTACCAATTAAAAAGTAATTGGTAGACTTCAACAGTGTTATATATCAATTTGCTGGCTTTTTTCCTAAAATTCTGTAGTAATGTAAAGTTAACTTTTAATTCCCAAATAAAGACATTAGTATATGTAAATGCAATTCTGCATTCATATTATTTAATACAACTGAAATGTCTCCAAAATATTTATAACTTATACTGCCTAATTCAAAAAAGCAAATGCAAGTATCAGTGGCCCTCAACTTCTTAGTGTTTACAGCATGATTTTGAGAAAAAATGACTTTTGATGGTACATGTGAAAGGATTAAAAGACTAAACAATACTAAACATGTTAGCAATCACTGTAACCTGGATCTACTCTAGCATAACAATGAGTTATCTACACTAACTTAAGAGAAACATGCAAATTAACCATCACTCCACTACACGCAAAAGCCATGCCCACCAGCCAATCAGGAGTGACTAAGCAAAATTAATCAAATCAAGATGGCGGCCGGTCAGGGAGCTGGAGCAAGCAGGAGGCTTGGTTTGTCCCAGCAATGGAGAAAGCCAAGCTTCCTTCCATGCCCTGGCCTCTGCTCAAGGCTACAAAGTTTCAATTATAGAAGATAAATAAATCCTAACAAAAATGGCAGCTGGAGCTGGAGCTGAGCAGGAGGCTTAGGTTACCCTCAGAGAGAGAAGAAGCCAAGTTTCCTGCCCTGGCCAGCCCTGGCCTCTGCTCAAGACTACAAAGTTTCAATTACAGAAGATAAATAAATCCTAGATACTTGCTTCCAGCCAGCCCTGGCCTCTGCTCAAGAAGGTGCTGGGACCTTGGGCTGCCAGGGGGTGATCAGACCAGGATGGGATGGCAGGGGCCATTGGGGGTAAGCAGACCAGTAAGGGGGCCTGTTGGGGGTGAGCAGGCCATCAGTGGAGGTCAGTTGGAGGTGATCAGGACAGTGGGGGGTGGCAGTTTGGAGTTAGCAGGCTAGCAGGGTGACAGTTGGGGGTGAGCAGGTCAGTGGGGAGAGAAGGTGAGGGTGAGCAGGCCAGCAGGGGGGGACAGTTGGGGGTGATCTGGCTGATAGGGGGGCCTTTGGGGGTGAGCAGGCCAGCAGGCAGAGTGGTTAGGGACAATCAGGCAGGCAGGCAGGTGAGTGGCTGGAATCAGCAGTCCCAGATTGTGAGAGGGATGTCCAACTGCTAGTTTAAGCCTGATCCCTGTAACCCGGCAGTAGGACATCCTTCGAGGGGTCCCAGATTAGAAAAGGTTCAGGCCAGGCTGAGGCACACACCCGGCCTCCTGTGCACAAATTTCATGCACCGGGCCACTAGTAATGTCTATAAAATTCTATGGGCATTGACCACACTATTCACTGGCCAGCCTTTAGCCTTGATCACTATTTAAGGACAAGTGTTTCTGCCCTGCCTTTGTTACAGACTATGAGGTTATTTCTTTACTAGTGGCCCAATGCACAAAATTTTGTGTAAGGGCTTGGCCCTTACAGCCCCAGTTGCCTTGGCCCTCGCAGCCCTGGCTTTGTCCAAAAGTTCGTTCTGCTGTTCAGTCTAATTAGTATATTAGCTCTTCATTACATAGGATGGTTTCTACACATAAGATCTTATTTTGACCAAAGTGTAAGGGCTTTACATTGAATTACAAAACCCACTCAGCTCAATGCTCAGTTGACAGATTCCTCCTCATAGTAAAATATACTGTTATAGCCAAAAATACTTATTATATATATATTGATCAGCATTTGGCAGTTACCAGTGAACAGTTTATAGAACAAGGATTGAGAGCCACTGTATTAAGATCTATTTCAAAATATTTAACTTGTATTTTAATCACTTTCAGCAAGACACCATATACACTACTATTGTTAGAGGGACCTGTATTTTCTCTTATATTTTCTGAAGGTTATCAGTAACACCATAGTGGTTTACTGTGAAAGAGCAATAAGCAGTTTCTTTCTTTTTAATACACTTCAAAAAAATCAGGCAAAAATTAAACATTTTGAAATGGAGAAAAGCTACACCTATCCACGACCAATTTCTCTTTAGCTAATTTGGTATTTTGCCAACTAAAAATACTTTTTATATAAATTTATTACCAAGATTGAGCATTAAATATAGCAAATTCTGCAAAAAAAAATTGTAACAGATACATAAGCTATAGGTTTAATATTTAAAATCTTCTAAATAATGTAACTTTAAAGTAAATAGCAACAGTGACAAGCAAATTATTTTTAGTCATAAAATTGTATGATTTGTATTTTATTTTACTAACCCATGTCTGAACTCTTTTTAAAGCCTTATTAAGTTAAGGCTATACTAGTATGTAAGATTAGCTAAATACAATTTGCAGACATAAGTTATATACACTACATTAAGTGAGGTCAGAGGCCAGAATTCTATTCAAGCCCAACCTTCTGGAACAAAATTATAAACTTAGAAATCAACATCAAAAAAACCTATGAAGCAGAAATAGCTGACATAAATTCATGATTTTTACTTAGCAAGATCATATAGTTCCTCATGCTGAGGCCAAATGGCACTTAGTTTTAACTTACATACCTAACAAGTTTAGTTATGCCAGAAGGTTGGAAGTCATGAGAGAGGCTAGAGGCAGACACATATACATGGACATTTTGATAGGAAAGGAGAAGGCAGGATCCAGAATAAAGCATAGCCAGGCCATTCAGTACAGGAACAAACATTCACTATGAGCCACAGTTGGGGTATCACAGTTTAATTCACTATAAGCCACATTCGGGTATCATAGTTTAACAACCATACTATAAAGGAAAATCCTGAGGCACTGTAAGATTATGTTATATTCACTAAACTCTACATATAAGGTTGGGAAAAACCATAACTTATTTAGAAAATGTTACCCAAAACAATAATCTTCGAAAAGTATAGAAAAATAGCCTTTGGGTTCAGAAAGACCTTGTATAGCCTGATTTCTTCAACAATGAATACTTACTATCCCATATGGATTTTATAAGCATTAAATGTAATAATGTATATCAGGCTCCCAGATAAAAACCTGCATATGTATAAGAGATATTTAGTAAGTGGTGGCATTTTTCATTACAAATCATTAAAAATAGGTTTCCCTTTTTGGAAAAATTCCGTTCTGTGGCATATCTAATTTCATGATCATATTAAATAAAAGAAAAATTATTGAACCTAGTTTTAATTTATATATTAAAAGCCAAACATATTATACAAAGCATTATAAATTCTATATAACAGCAACTGCAATACTCTTCCAAAGACTATCTGGAGGCATAAAGTATTTTCCTCATTTTGAATAGCAAACTATTTATTTTTGTGTTTAGAAATAATTAAACATTATGTCAGTATGGAAATTAAATAAGACTCATCAGTTATAATGCCTTTCAAGTTATACACACAATCGAAACCTCTTACAAAAATAGTCTTGAAAATAGGAACCATATTGGTGTATAATTTTAATGCCTTGATAACAGTTGGTTGTCACTGTTGATTGTCTCTATGCTTTCATATCTACTCAGATGCCAACAAAGGTCCACTAGATTTAATAAAATGCCAGGAGTTAATTGATATAATACGTGAGACTAGTGAAGCAGATCGATCACTTGACGAAGGTCTAGCACAGCAGAATTAGGTCACTGGTGCCAGGAAAATGGCTACACTCTCTCACCTGGGCTTTTAGACAGTCAGGTGAGACAAACACCAACCGATTGTACAACACAACCTCCAGTTTATGTCCTCAGTGATAAATCAATGTACTCAACGGAATTTCAGATTATTCTCCCCAACATTCAGTGTCAGATGGCATGGAAGATTTGTGTTGCAAAGGAAATTAGAAAACTATGAAGTGATTCAGGCTATGGTAGATTTTATTTATTTATTAACACATTGCATTAATCTCATGTTCCTATATTCTTAGCTACGCAAACAGCTTGTATTATTTTAGAGACCAGAAAAACAAGTGTCAGAATGCTATGACTTGCTAATATTACAGTGCTAGTTAATGACATCACAAAAAATCTCCTCATCCCAGATTTTGCATCTTCCTACAACATCACTTCAATAACAATGAACTTACTTAAAAAAAAAAAAAAAATCCACTTAACAAGTTGCACATGTTCTGCATCTACATTCCTCACAATTCAAGAAATTCAGTTTCACCGAAACCGGTTTGGCTCAGTGGATAGAGCATTGGCCTGTGGACTGAAAAGTCCCAGATTCCATTCCTGTCAAGGGCATGTACCTTGGTTCCGGGTACATCCCCAGTAGGGGAAGTGCAGGAGGCAGCTGATCGATGTTTTTTTCTCATCGATGTTTCTAACACTATCCTGCTCCCTTCTTCTCTGTAAAAATATCAATAAAATACATTAAACAAATAAAAAGAAAAGAGTCCACCTCTTCCTTTAGAAAAAAAAAAAGAAATTCAGTTTCATTTATATAGAAGATTCTCTATACTGTAAACAATTGGAGATTTTTTCATATTAATTCATGATTTCTTACTCTTTTTGCTAAATCTAAGGAAGATTTTTTAAAAGTTATATTCTATTAGCACAATGACACAAAATTGCATCAACTTACTTTTACCATATATACATACACACACTTGGAGTTTTAAAAGTACAGAATAGCTATTATCTCCTACATTTACGTAGTGATGTTTAACATGTCTTCTCTGGAAAACAATTCTGTATTTCAAAACCAAAACTAAACATACTGTCTCTGACTGAATGACAGAATCCTTTAAGATTTCTCTAAATAATATAAAAAGTATACTCTAGATAGAAACACTAATGTGTGTCTGTTATAAACACCTTAACAACAAAAAAATTAAAGATATTATGATATATGAAAATAGATACTTAAGAAAACTTTTTTGTTGTTGTTGTTAATCCTCACCCGAAGATATTTTTCCCCACTGCTTTTAAGATCCAGTGGAGGGGAGGAAGAAAGGGGAAGAGGAGGGAGAGACAAACACATCCAGGTTTGCGCCCTTGATCAGGAATTGAATCCATAACCCTTTGGTACACGGGCTGACACTAACCACTGGCCAGGGCAGAGATTTTAAATCTTAAAAAGATATTACTTAAATTCATTTCTTAGATGGTTTTGGCTATCATTACTTTAGCAATTGTTAGTAAGCAGTATAAAAAAAACTTTCCAATATATAAAAGAATAAATGGTTTAATCTAAATACAATGTCACCTAATTTGCCTACATGAATATTATACATACAGTGAGCCTAGACTTTTAATGAGTTATCTGAATTAAATTATAGATTATGTCTACTTTGTAAAAATTAAATTCTCATGAAAATAATTTTAACATTCCAAATTAATATTCTGATTAAATATCCAAGCAATGAACTAACCATTCCAAACAACTTAATTCATTTTTACACTTAGGCTGTGAAAATGTTTATCCCTTCAGATAGAATTACAAACCTCTTGACTGATTCTGTTTCTCTCTTCCACTCCCTTCATTTCTCTCTAAATTTAATAAAAACATATACTTGGGTGGGGATTAAAGAAAAAAAAAAGCTAACAGTAATTTAAAAAGTAATTTTAAAAACAGTTTTATTCTCCCCACAAAACTGCCAGGCCCAGATAGCTTCACTGATTAATTCAACCAGATATTTAAAAAAGAATTAATACCAATTCTTCACCAACTCTTCTAAAAATGAAAGAGATCATTCCCAACTCATTCTATGAGGCCAATATTATCCTGATGTCAAAATCAGCCAAAGACAATAAAACTACAGACCAGTATCAATTAGAAGTAAAACTCAGCAAAATGACAGCAAGCCTAACCCAGAAACACATAAAAAATTATTATCCACATTGACAAAATGGGATTTATTCCAGGAACACAAAGTTAAACATCCAAATCAATTAATGTAAAAAAGAAGCAACAAAAAACTAAGTAACCTGTATTCTTTAAAGCAGCAATTTTCAACCATTTTAATATCATAGCACACATATTAGTAAACTAATTACTAATATTGGTGGTACACCAAAAACCATATTATATTTTTTGCCAATTTGACAAAAAAAAAAAAAAAAAGTATAATTTTGATTCTTTTACATTCGGATGGCTATTGTTGTATTGGCTGTTGTCATTTTTTTTTAACAATCTAAAGGGAAAAAGTCAGTGTTCCTGACTAAATAGTCAGATATCATAGGCTTTAAAAACTCTTGTGGCACACTGGTGAAAAATCACTGCTTTAAAGTATTAATTAAGTTTGATACAGAATAAAATATGATTCTTATGAACCTTGACATTCTATACTTTGTGTTAGAAGTTTTACTAGTAATAAGTAATGTTTTACTGAGTAATGTTAAACAAAAATCTAGATTTGCTTTTATCATTCCCATAACAAATCTATAGATAATGTAAGACTGTGCTTTATGACTAACTCTATGATTTATGTTATAAGCTTTTGGGGGGGCTTGCTTGTCTCTTCAATACTAACAATATGAAAGTAGCTGATACTATTTCAACTTAATAAAGATAAAGAAAAGGAAAAAAATTAATTAACATGAGATACCACACCAAAAAGAAATGATCATCAAAATAAAAGTAGAAAAAGCATTTGGCAATATCACACATCCCTTTATGATAAATACTAGAGGCCCAGTGCACAAATTCGTACATGGGTGGGGTCCGGCCAGTCCGGCCCCAATTGGCAGATCAGGGCCAGGCCTGTCGGGAGGAGGAGACGGCAGGAAATTGGCTGGCCAGCCCCACCCTCAGTTCTCTGGCCTCAGTGAATGGGTGTCATAGCAACTAGTCATTCAGGTACATATATTCAACAAACTAGATATGAAAGGAATTTCCTGTATCTGATAAAGAGCATCTACAAAAAAAAAACCCAAACCCATGGCTAACATCATATTTAATGGTGAAAACTGGAAGCTTTCCCCTAAGATCAGAACAAGATGAGGATGTCCACTCTCATCTTATCTACTCAACATTGTTGAAGATACTAGCCAGGGCAATTAGGCATCCAGATTGAAAAGAAAAATGAAAAAAAAACTATACCTATTTCTATTTGCAGGTGACATTTTGAACACATAAAATCCTAAGGAATCCACTAAAACCTATAAGAATTAGTAAATGAATTCAGCAAGGTTGAAAGAGTCAAGATCGATATTAAAAAATTTAATGTATTTCAATCATTTGCAATAAAGAATACAAAAAGAAAAAAAAAACAATTCCACTTAAAATTTTAAAAAAGAAATTAATGCTTTTAGTTTAAGCATTAGAAAAACAATGCCATGCTTAAACTCTGGAACTATAAAATTATCACTGAAAGAAATTAAATATCTAAATAAACTGAAAGACATCCATGTTTACAGATCAGTAGATAATATTAGGATGGCAATACTCCCAAAATGGACCTAGAGATTCAACACAATCTCTTTAAAAATACAATCTGACTCTTTATAGAAACTGACAAGCTCATCCTAAAATTCTTGAGGAAATTCAAGGGGCACAGAATAACTAAAATGTTCTTGAAACAATTGAACAAAGTGGGAGTACTTCCCAATTTCAAAATTTATTACAAAGCTACAGTAATCAAGAGAGTGATTACTGGTGTAATGATAAAAATACAGATCAATAAAATATAATTGAGAGTCCACAAATAAGCAGTTATATTTACAGCTAATTGATTTTCATTAAGGGTGACAAAACAATTCAATGGGGAAACAACAGTCTTTTCAACAAATGCCACTGGACAACTGGATAGCCTCATGGATCCCTACCTCATACTACATATAAAAATTACCCCAAAATGAACTAAAGATTTAAGTAAGAAACTAAAACTATAAACCTCTCAGAAAAAAAATGCGTATAAACCTTCACGACTTTGGATTAGCAATGGTTTCTTAGGTACATACCAAAGAGAAGTGAAAACATGTGACTGCCACAAAAACTTTTACACATATAGCAACATTAGAGGCCCAGTGCACGAAATCCATGCCCCTCAGCCCAGCCTGCACCCTCTCCAATCTGGGACTCCTCGAGGAATGTCTGACTGCCCATTTAGGCCGGATCCCACTGGCATCCTGCCTAAATGGGCAGTCAGACATCCCTCTCACAATGCAGGACTGCTGGCTCCCAACTGCTCGCTTGCCAGATTGCCCCTAACCACTTCTGCCTGCCAGCCTGCTCACTCCCTAACCACTCCCATGCCAGCCTGATCAACACCTAACTGCTCCCCTGCCAATCTGATTGTCCCCAACTGCCCTCCCCTGTTGGCCCAATCACCCCTCTGCCCTCCCCTGATGGTTTGGTCACCCCCAAGTGCCCTCCCCTGCAGCCTGATCACCCCCTAACCACTCCCATGCCAGCCTGATCAACACCTAACTGCTCCCCTGTCAGCCCAATTGCCCCCGACTGCCCTCCCCTGTTGGCCCAATAGCCCCACTGCCCTTCCCTGATGGTTTGGTCACCCCCAACTGCTTTCACCTGCAGGCCTGGTTTCTCCCAACTAGCCTCCCCTGCATTCCTGGTCCCCCTCAACTGCCCTCCCCTGCAGGTCTGGTTCCCCCAACTGTCCTCCCCTGCATGCTTGGTCCCTCCCAAATGCCCTCCCCTGCAGGCTAGTTCCCCGCAACTGCCTTCCCCTGCACGCCTGGTACCTGCCAAGTGCCCTCCCCTGTGGGCTTGGTCACCTCCAACTGCCCTCCCCGCAGGCCTGGTCACCCTCAACTGCCCTCCCTTGCCAGCCTGGTCACCCCCAATTGCCCTCCCTAGCAGGCCTGGTCCCTCTCAACTGCCCTCCCCTGCCAGCCATCTTGTGTCCACATGAGGGCGGCCATCTTTGACCATATAAGGGCGGGCATATGTGTTGGAGTGATGGTCAATTTGCATATTACCTCTTTATTATGTAGGATAATTCAAAATAGCCAAAAATGAAAACAACCCAAATGCACATCAACAGATGGCTGGATTTAAAAGAAATGTAGTACATATATCCACACACAATGAAAAAGTATTTGGCAATAAAAAGGAATGCAAAACTGACACATGATAAAACAGATATCCTGAAAACAATATGCTAAGTGAAAGAAGTCTATCATACCAAAGACCAAGAATTATATGATTTTGTTTATATGAAATGTCCAGAGTAGGCAAATCTGTAAAAATATAAAGTAGAAAGTAGTTGCCCAGAGCTGAGAGAAATGGAGGAAGTTGAAAAGTGGTTGCTATAGGGTACAAAGTTTTATTATGGGGTTATGAAAATGGTCTACACTTAGACTATGGTAATGGCTGTAGACATCTGTGGACAGACTAAAAACTAGTGAAGTACACTCTTGAGATGGTATGTGAAGTATGTCTCAATAAAGCAGCCACCAAACAAAAAAAAGGAAAAAGAAAAGTAAACAGCAAAGGTTATCTTAAGAGAGAAGAGTTAGGGGCGTAGAGACACTGAAATGTTTTTCTCTTTGAAAAACATAATTCTGTAGCATTACTGCTGTGCAAAGAAGCTCATTATTCCCTTTTAGAAGAATACATGTTATTAAAGACAGAAGGAGAAGATTTTATTTAATTTTGGGTCCTTTAAAAAGTAAAATATATTTGAGTATACGAATACTATTTACTTTTTGCCCTTTTTAAAAAAAATACATCTTTATTGTTGAAAGTTGCCCTTTCTTCTTGAAAATCATATTTTGAGTATGTAGCTAAAAATTATGGAATACATTCTGAATACTGTCAAGATATCCATTATCTATAAAATGAGGCAAATGTGAAGAAAGAAGGTTCGCATTTTAAAGTTTTAAATGTTTCCCTTTTATCCATACTTACATATTTAAATATGATGCTTATTTTTTGTATTCCTCAGTTTTCTATTCTAAAAAGGGAACACGACCTTTGATTAAAATCACTCTTATAAAAATACAGGTTTCTCAATATCCCTAAATACTGTCCAGAGTACCGTAAAATTCAAAAAACAGGATAATAGCTATGAGGTCCTTAACTCTAAGTCACCTGGACCTACAAGGGCAGTAAGAAATCCTTCTAGCTAAGTCAAGCATGTTGGTCTGGTGCCTCAGAAAGATACTGAAGTAGCATTTACAAATAATTAAGAAAAGACTACAAAAAGATGGGAAATAAACTAAAATGTCTAAAAACACAAAATTATTAAAATAATTATATATTTTAAATAATATAAAATGTTAAATTTATAAAAATATATTATTCTGTTAAATATAGATCACTATGGGATGTCATTTGTTACTTTTTATAAAATTAGAACAATCTTCAAAATCATTATTGTTAAATTCTTTTGCTAGCTATTTTGGCATATCTAGCAAAAAAGTAATATTATACTACTTTTCTTGGGATTATAATTCAAGAATGGCATGTGACTAGCATTCTAACCTATTCTCAAATCACTTGGACATGCTCTTACTTTGAAAATTTAAATATATAGTTAAATTGATTAAAAAAAAAAAAAACACCACATGGGGCTTAGATTTATTTATGAGATTTCCTATAAACCTGACTCTATTTTCATTACCATTTGTTTTATCATTTTGTAAAAAAGCTAAATTTAAGACTACCTACAGGATAAATGTTTCCAAATTGTGTATAAGCATTCATAGTAGCTCCTATGACCTTAAATCAAGGAAAACATCCATTTCTAGTTGAAATCGAAAACTCACCACACTTTATTATGTTTCAAATACAGACTAATATCTCTCTTTGAAACCATAGTTTCAACTTGCAAAGTACTTTTTCCTTTTTCCTTATTCTGACAGTTTGATTAAAATGTACACAGACCTAAAGGGCTCAGGCTGAAGAACAGTGCTTTCAGCATCTAAAAGTTTACAGCAATTACTTTTCTACAGATCAACTGTACTTACATCAATATCCTCTTGCGTAAAAGTTTCTGGATCTTCTCCCATCATGTTGGCTAAATGTCTCTTCCCTATGTTGAACTCCTCAATCTGTTTTTTAATGAAATCCACTGTGTAAGTTTCACGTCTTAAGGCTTTAACATTTTTCTTTGTTGTTACAACTGTGAAGTGTTTTAGCCTCAATGTCTAGCAGAAAATATATGTGGAAAGAAAAGAAAGAATTTTATATTAAACAATGATCTGTAGGCCATTGTCTCCAAATAAAACGGGATATTCTTCTTTACTACAGTACTCAGTTGGCAGGAGTCTGCAAACAAGGTAAAAGGCCTGTGAAGAAAGCTGTTAGAACTGTCCCCTGCTCAAAAGATTGCTTTTTAAAGCCTATGCTTACAAAGTAGTTTAAATTATTAGCACTTCAACACATTAAAAACAAAAATACTACTCACATCCATATTTGATACTTCAGCTACTTGTGATATATATCTATATCTATAACTATATCTATCCATTCATCCTCAGTGTAGGATGTTTTTTCCATTGCTTTTTAGAGAAAGTGAAAGGAATGGAGGGAGGGAGAGAAGGAAGGAAGGAAAGAGGGAGTAGGGAGGGGGAGGGGGAGGAAGAGAGAGAGGAAGAGAGAGAGAGACTGAGTCAGAGACATCGATGTGAGACACACTGACTGGTTGCCTCCCACCCACGCCCAGCCAGGATGAACCACAACCAAGGTAACCACAACCAAAGTACCCACCATGAGGTATGTACCTTTGACCAGGAATTGAACCCGGGAACCTTTTGTCTGTGGGCCACTAACTACTGAGCAAACAGACCAGGGATACTTGTGATACCTGACATACACGAAATGAAGAGTGACCATCCCACTTCCTTAAAAAGAGGCAAAAGTACCAGCAGACAGAAACTAGAGAGCAGTAGAAGTGGGGGTAAAGGGACATGTACCCTTAGACTATAAGCACTCACCTTGTTTAGGGTACAAATACAGCCTATCTTTAAATGCTTTAAAAATAATAGGTTTAGCTTAGTTTGAAACTTTATTCCATGGTTCTTATTTTAAATTGACACAATGAGGAAACTGTTTCACTAAAAATAAACAATTTCTTAGTATTAATTTGGTTCAATAGGCTCTGTAGAAATAAAGAGCTTTCACATCCTCTTAAAACTATCAGTAATGATATTACACTTGCTGCTGTGAATCTTTTATGCTGTGTCAATAGGAATTTCTTCCTCCCATCAAGGCATGAATATTTCACCTGCAATAAAGGAAAAGAACCACTTGCGGCGGCTCTTTGGCCCCTTGAGTGTGGCTCTTCCACAAAATACCACATGTGGGCATGCATGTACAGTGCGATTGAAGGAGTACCCTAATTAAGTTAATAACAATGTACCTACCTATATAGTTTAAGTTTAAAAATTTTGGCTCTCAAAAAAATTTTAATAGTACTATTGGTATTTGGCTCTGCTGACTAATGAGTTTGCCGACCACTGGAATATGCCATCAACATGATAGGATGAACTTGATCAGCAATGATACTTAGGTATGTTGTGCTTGCTATTCAGACGTTGTTCCACACAAATTAAAGGGCGCAAATCATGCCAGAAAAACATGCCGCAAACCATAACACTGCCCCCACCAGCTTAAAGGGTTGTACTCATGCAGGTGGGGTGCATGTTTCCATGCTGTTTCCGCCAAATTCTCACTCTGCCATCTGCGTGATGCAACCAGAAACGTGATTCATCGGACTACATGACTTTTTCCAACGCTTGAGTGTCCAATCCTTGTGTTCCTGTGTGAACTGGAGACGTTTTAGCAAAGGTGTTTGAACAGGCCTTTGGCTTCCATATCCCATACAATGCAGTGTATGGCTAATTTGCCTACAAATGTCAGGTGGTCATAATAATCTGGCCACTGAAGAGAGGGGGTGGGGGCGGGAAGAGAGGGAGAGAGGGAAAGGGAGGGAGAGAGGGAGAGGGAGAGAGAAAGAGAAAGAGAGAGAGGTGTGTGTATGGCCTCTCTCAGTCTTAATTCTTGTCCCTTTTTTCTGCATTATGTGTGATTTATAAACATTTACTCTTTGGTTTCTTAGTGTGTGTTTTTACCCCTTTCTCTGCAGTGCCAATTCTGCAGTAACTCTTGAGTTTTTAGCTTCTTACTATACATCATCAGTCCATCTTCAAAATCCTTTCCTTAAAAGTTTATTTTAATCATATCTGTTTCACAGAACTCTCCCTCACCCAACATTTTAAAAAGTGTTCTTGGTAATGTTAAGTAATTAAAATAACTTCCATTTTGTTGAGTAAACATTCCTTTGTCTTTTTTTTTTTTTATATCTCTTTTTCACACTGTTCCTCTTTTGTTCCTACATTTTAGCATCATTTCAAATAAAAGAGTTGACTGTCGGTTTGAAAACTCAATTCTTCGCTTGATTTAAAATTACTTTTTGCGCTGGCTGGTTTGGATCAGTGGAAAGATCATCAGTCTGTAGACTGAAGGGTTCCAGGTTCGATTCCTGGATTGTGGGCTCAATCCCCAGTAAGGGGCATGCAGGAGGCAGCTGATCAAATATTCTCTCTCACCACTGATATTTCTATCTCTGCCTCTCCCTTCCTGTCTGGAATTACTAAAAATATATATTTAAAATTAATTTTTGTCTTTCTCTATTCTCTCGAGTTAGTGACATGAGGTAGCAGCTTTGTATTTTTAACATAAATGAAAATTTAAAAAGATCTGTAAAATGTTTATTTTTTAACATGTTTCTAATTTGCTATTTTTCAAACAATGTTTTTAGGATCTTTAAGATCTTTTAAAAAACATTTGTACATATTGCTGAAGATTATGACTAAGTAAGTTATAAAGCCATCATAGCATCAGCACCAGACTATTGAATATACTTATTAAATGTTGTGAATTATTTCAGCAACGAATTCACACAAAAAATACTTATATTCAAAGGCATCCGTTATTCATCAGTACAAGCCATCAAGTAAGATGATACTTCCAAGGCCGAAACCGGTTTGGCTTAGTGGATAGAGCATCGGCCTGCGGACTGAAGGGTCCCAGGTTCAATTCCGGTCAAGGGCATGTACCTTGGTTGCTTGCACATCCCCAGTAGGGTGCGTGCAGGAGGCAGCTGATCGATGTTTCTCTCTCATCGATGTTTCTAACTCTCTATCTCTCTCCCTTCCTCTCTGTAAAAAATCAATAAAATATATTAAAAAAAAAAATCAAGAAACCGAGCAGACCTTTAGCTAAGAATCCCTGGAGAGAATCTGCTTTGCTACTAAGTACCACTCGCAACAAAATTTTCTGCAGGTTCTATTTCCATCTGAGAAGCTATAACAAAGAATTTCCCTCAGACTTTGTTTTCATAGAACTGTATTGATACAACTTGACAGATATGTTTCTTTTTAAAGATAATCAGCAAGTCAGGCAACTGTAATTTATCTAGCAGATTGCCAAAGAAGCAGACACATCCTGACAAAGCAGAGATGTCCCAAATTTGGCAAAATGCCGGTGTTACACACTACTTTAATGCTATTACATATGTATTAAGTACTTGTTCAATTGGATAAAAATGGAACAAAAAGAATCCGTTGCTAATTTGAACAGAAAAGGAAAAAAAATACTTTGAGGAATAATAAAAAGAAAAGGTAAAGACATATACAGATTAAAGAAAATATAGGATATTACAACCTCCAGGAGCCCATAAGATGAGAGATGAGAAAAACAGATACTTAAGACAAAGATAGCAATGTTTCTACAATAAAAGAAAATATACAACCAAATACCATTGATCATTCTGACAAACAGTTCAATTCAAGAAGAGCATACCAGCTCAGTAAAAATGGAAAGTTCAAACACTAAAAAAGTGCTTAGTAGAAAATAAAAGTAAGAGGAAATATTACCAAGGTTTTGTAGTAATATTTTTCAAAACAGAAATTGGTCTACTGCTTTTCCTTATTATAAATAGTAAATATTATAGAAAGCTAAGTAAGCATTCCTAAATTATATCGATACAGGATTTAAGAATTCATGGGTAACCTTTATAGGACACCTTGACTGTAAACTGCTTATAACATACTAGAGGCTTGGTGTACGAAATCTGTGCACTGGAGGAAGGGGACCGTCAGCCCAGCCTGCACCCTCTTGCAGTCCGGGAGCCCTCGGGGGATGTCCACCTGCAGGTAGACATCTAACAGTCTGAGATCCCTCGCTCCTAACTACTCATCTCCTTCCTCCTAACCACCCGCCTCACCACTCCTTACTGTCCGCCTGATAGCACCTTACTGCTTGGCTCGCCACTCTTCAGCGCTGCCACAGAGGCAGGAGAGGCTCCCACCACCACTGCTGTTGTTGCCAGCAGTGAACCCGACTTCTGGCTGAACAATGCTCCTGCTGTGGCAACACAATGACCACTAGAGGGCAGCTCCTGCACTGAGTATCTGCCACCTGGTTGTCAGTGCACATCATAGCAACCAGTCGTTCCACTGTAACAGTCACTTAGGCTTTTATTATATAAACTAGAAGCCTGGTGCATGAAATTTATGCACTTGGCAGGGGGGGGGAGGGGAGGTGGTTCCTCAATCCAGCTTACGCCCTCTCACAGGCTAGGAGCCCTTGGGGGATGTCTGACTGATGGCTTAGGCCCACTCCCCACCACCACTGCTGCACTTGCCAGCTGTGAGCTCGGCTTCTGGATGAGCAACACTCCCTGTGTGGAAGTTCACTGACCACCAGGGAGCAGCTACTGCATTGAGCGTCTGTCCCCTGGTGGTCAGCACACATCATAGTGACCAGTCATTCTGCTGCTGCTGTTCGGTTGAGTTGCATATTAGCTTTTATTATATAGGATAAAAATCTAATATGTGAGAGATTTTTAAAAAAAATTTCAAGTTCCTTAGAATTGCAAAATAGTATGCCAAAAACTCTAATCCTGTCTCTCATCATTATATCAATTATAATTGATATAACAAATCATTTGTTGTTACCAGAATCCACTGAGTCTGTACAACTGTCCTTTGTTTACCTATTACATTGCTAGAACAGAACACCTCTTTTTTCACATAACTTCTGATTGCTTTTAAAGACTCCACTCTCACCTTTTCTGAGAAGCTGCCCACCACCCTACCCATCAAAACTCCTATGAATTAGGCATTGCACTTCTGTGCTCCCTTGTATTTACCTCTGTAAACTGTATATAGATCTCTATTAATCATGAGTTTATAACCCAAAAAGTTTAGCCATTCATGAGCAATATTCCCTCTTCCACCTAAAATTTGGGACATTGAGCTATTTGCAATTATATTTTGGAATTAATATGAAACATGCATGTCACAAGATTGGTATGCAAAAGGAAATCTGCTAGTGAGGTCCCAATTAAGCACTCAAAAATCACTGCTTAACGAAACTTGTTTCTTTTTCCTTGTACCAGAGTTTCTCATTGTGACTCAGAATATTTATGGTTTATATCACCACCTAGTATACACTAGCACATTAAACAAATGTAAAAAATAGTTATCCTGTATGAGAAGCACTGTACTATTATTATCATACTAGAGGACTGGTGCATGAAATTCGTGCATATGGTTGGGGGGGGGGGAGGCTGTCCTTCAGCTCAGCCTGCTCCCTCTCCAGTCTGGGTCCCCTTAAGGGATATACGAATGCCTGTTAAGCCTGATCCAGGATTGGGCCTAAACGGGCAGTCAGACATTCCTCTCACAATCCAGGACTGGTGGCTCCCAACTGCTCACCTGCCTGCCTTCCTGACTGCCCCTAACTGCTTCTGCTTGCCAGTCTGATCACCCCCTAACCATTCCCCTGCCAGCCTGATTGATGCCTAACTGCTCCCCTGCCAGCCTGTTTGCCCCTAGCTGCCCTAACCTGTGGGCATGGTCACCCCCAGCTGCCCTTCCCTACAGGCCTAGTCACACTCAACTTCCCTCCTCTGCCATCCTGGTTAACCTTTAACTGCCCTCCCCTGCCAACTGCCCTCCCCTGCTGGCCATCTTGTGGTGGCCATCTTGTGTCCGTTCACATTGGAGCAGTCATCTTGTGTGTTGGAGTGATGGTCAATCTGCATATTACTCTTTTATTAGATAGGATAGAGGCCTGCTGCAAAGGTGGGAGCTAGCTGGTTTGCCCTGAAGGGTGTCCTGGATCAGGTATGTGTTCCCTTGATGTGTGGGGTGACCTGAGCGAGGAGCCTGTGGTGGTTTGCAGGCCGGCCACACCTCCCAGCACCGCAAGCTGAGGCCCTGGTATCTGGGATTTATTTATTTTCTATAATTGAAACTTTGTAGCCTGGAGCAGAGCTAAGCCTTCTCCTTGCACAGCCATTGACACTTTGTTGCCTTAACCTTCATAGGCCAGGCTTTGCGGGAAAACTTAGTTTCTTCCATCATCAGGGGCAACCCAAGCTTCTCTCCTGCACTTTCGAGGCAGTAGCCATCTTGGTTGGGTTAATTTGCATACTCTCTCTGATTGGCTGGTGGGCGTGGCTTGTGAGTATAGAAGAGGTACAGTCAATTTGCATATTACTCTTTTATTAGATAGAACTAGAGGCCCAGTGCACGAATTCGTGCATGGGTGGAGTCCAGCTAGCCCAGCCCAAATCGGGGCAGATCAGGATTGGGCCTGTCAGGAAGAGGAGATGGTGGGAAGTTGGCTGGCCAGCCTGCCCAATCAGGGCCTGATCAGGGCCAGGCCAGCTGGGAGGAAGGGCCAGGGCAATTGGCTGGTGGGCCCCTCCCCCGAATGGGGTGGAGGGGTGCTGACTGGGGACCAGTGGCCTGGGGGAGAGGCTATGGGTGGTTGCCCAGCTGGCCTTGCCCCTGATTGGGGTGGGAGTGCTGATCTGGGATGGGGCCAGGTGAAGGGAGGGGCTGCAGGAGGTTGACCCGCTGGCCCCACCCTTGATCAGGGGTAGGGGCCATTGGGGGTAGGACCAGTCAGGGGGAGGGGCTGCAGGCCAATCAGGGTGGTGTGGGCTCATTGGGGGCAAGGCCAGCCAGGAGGAGGGGCTGCGGGGGGTTGGCTGGCTGGCACCACCCCATATTGGGATGGAGGAGGGCAATCAGGGGCAGGGCTGGCCAGGGGGGGAAGGGCAGTGGGGGAGCATTTGGCCAGCAGGGCGTTTGATTGAGGTGGGAGAGTCCGATCAGGGGCAGGCCAGCTGGGGGGAGGGGCCACGGGAGGTTGGCAGGCTACTCCCCCCTCCCTTCTTCCCTTCCTCCCCCCCTCCTCCCGTTTGCTGGCCACAGTGGGCATCATAGCAACCAGTTGTTACAGTTGCTGGCTCTCTGTATATATATTCTCGCTGCTCCTTTCATTAAGTTGTCTGTAACTTCTGAAGGAATTTCATAAATAATGGGTTATGACTGCACTCCCCGCAAAAGATAGGCATAGTTTTAGCCATTTATGAGGTGATTAAAAATTTTGTTTTATGAAACATAGCCTCTAAAAAATATATAACCATTAAGGTTGCATATGGAAGTAAAGAAATATCGATATTTAAGCCAACCAAGCTACATATCTATACTAATAAAAGAGTAACATGCAAATTGGTCAGGATGCCCTCACATTAATGACCAAACTGCAGAGGCCAACAGGGGGGTTAGTGAGGGACGACCAAACAATTGAATAGCAGGCTGTGTGGGGCAACCAAGCCAGTAGGGGGTTTAGTGAGGGATGACCAAACAACTAAACAGCAGGCTATATGGGGCAACCAGACTGGTGGTGGTGAGAGGGGAATCCAGGCAGTTGGGGGTGACCAAGCCAGCAGGGGGCAGTTGGGGGCAACCAGGCTGGCAGGGGGGGCAGTTAGGGGTGACCAGGCTGGTGGGGGAGAGGCCAGTAAGGGCTGACCAGGCTAGTGGGTGGCGGGGTCAGTAAGGGCTGACCAGGCTAGTGGGGGGTGGGCGTTAGAGGTGATCAGACTGGCAGGCAGATGAGCAGTTAAAAGCCAGCGGTCCCAGATTGTGAGTTGGACATCCCCTGAGGGGGCCTGGATTGAAGAGGATGAGGGCTGGGCTGAGGGGACCCACTCACCCTTGCACAAATTTCGTGCACTGAGCTCTACTCCTACATAATAAAAGCCAAATATGAAAATTATCCCCTCAAATGAAGGAATTTTCATTATATATGTAAGTTTAAAGAAGCAAAAATATGAGATCCACTTTTTCAAAAATATACATATGCATGTATGTTTGTATATGACTAAAAGAACATAAGGAAAGCCATAGAAGACACATAGGTTCAGGAGTTCCAGGGAAGGAAAGTTAGCAACTCTCCCACATGGCACACACATGAAGTGTTAACGAATAAAAATATTTTAATATTCTTATGCCTTTTTAGATACTTGTGTTTATACAGGACATACTCAAAAGAGATGCAAGAAATACTTTCCAGAATATTTTCCAATAAGAAAAATAAAGGTTGGTGAATAAATGGATATATTCGTTGATTTAGGTTAAGTAATTTAAAAAAATAGAAAAAAATGATAGTCTTCTTTTTCAACATAGTTTTTAGATCATAGTACTTAAACTTCACAACATTTGGTAAGTTAAGCACTTTCCTTCATCGAAACATTTTCCCGTTTCCAGGACACCATACTGCCTTCCCTCTGTTCATGCTCAATCCATTGGGGCTCTTCTTCGTCGATTGTCTGTCCTTCAGGGCCCTGCCTTGCTCATTCCTCATTCAGCACACCCTCCTCGGTGACCTACTTCCTGGCCCAGGCCTCACTTACCCCACAAAGCAACACTTGCCTATCGGTGGGCCTCCTGGGAATCTCCACTTGCATACCCACAGATGCCTGACATAGCCAAACTAAACTCGTTTTATTCCCACTCAAACCTGTTCCTGCTTTTCTGATCCCATGTCCGTGAATGTCCTTACCGTCCCCCCTCCCCTCTTCTACGTGGAAGGCAGCTTCCCACTGCCCTCAGGATTAATGAAATGTGCCAGTTCTGTCTTCATCTTTCCAAAAAGTTTTGGGAAATTTAAGAACACAGAAACCGCACAGACGCAAGGCCCTTTAAAGTCACTATCCTCTTCACGGTGTGACTCCCCCCACCTGGCCTTCCAGGTCACGGCGAGAGTCCAGTTCCTCTCACCTCCAGCGCCGGCCTCCTCCCTCCAGGACAGGGCGTGCGGAGGCCGGGAGCAGCCCCACACCCACGCAGGGGCCGCAGGGGCCGCAGGGGCCGCAGGGGCCGCAGGGGCCG
>JAAGEH010000041.1:4614167-4644065 GCA_011751065.1 Lasiurus cinereus | reverse complement strand
GGCCGCAGGGGCCGCAGGGGCCGCAGGGGCCGCAGGGGCCGCAGGGGGCGGGCGGGCGGCGGGGCGCTCCGGGTAACTCTCCCCTCACGCACCCTGGGAAACCCAGAAACAACCCCAGAGCAGCTGCTGAAACCAACACCCACTTCCCTAACCTCACCACTCTACCACTGAGCACCGGATCCCTGAGCACCCGATCCCGACGGTCCCGAAGAGGGCCCGCGAGGCAGCAGGGCCTGCTGCCTCTCCTCGCGCTACGGGACCAGCACTCCCACGCCCCCCGGCCTTACCTGGGGCCCGGGAACTGACTGCAACCCCGCGGGCGCGACTTTCCAGAGGGCTTGTCTGGGGGCCAGGCTAACTCTTGGCTGGAGCAGGAGCCGCTGGGAAACCACGCACCAGGAGGCCGCCATCTTGGCTGTGGAGGGCGGGCCGGCGAGGGGGACGGGCCAGGGCCAGCGGAAGGCGCCGGGGAGGTTTCGGGGCGGTCGGGAAGCGCCCGCGAGAAGAGGCAGGGGGCGTGTCCTGCGGCCTGCGGCGGCTGATAGGGCGCGTGAGCCCGCGGGGCGTGTCCGGCCCCACCCCTGGCTCACGTGGACCCTGGCCGGGAGGTAGCAGGTGGTGCTCCGCTTGTCTCGAGCCAGTCTCTGGCCCGGTCTCCTCGGTGCTTACTGGCTTCCACTGTGCACCGTTGCACCGCCCCCCGGCTCTCCCCGAACGCGGAGCCCGCGCGCACGCCCTCTCCATTCTGTCTTCCCCACGCTCCGTAGCTCCTGTCTTCCTCACGCGAGAACGGACTCCAGGTTTTGCTTCACATCTGCCTTCCTAGCCTGGGTTTTCCCTCCTCTCTGCCTTTCACATTCCCGAGGGTCTAGGCTCTCCACCTCCTCCAGCAACTACCGGATCACTCTTAGGTTGTTTTTGAGGGCAGTAATACTAACAGGCCAAACCGAAAACCCGTGAGGACCAAATGGTGCCTCATTTTTGCGCGTCACTCTCCGCAGTGTTGGTACTAAGCCTTACTTGAAACTCAATCAGAATTAGGTGTTAACTAGAGATGAGTATGCTTTCCCTCCTGGGATTGGTGTCCCCCTGGCAGTAACACCAGGTTGCTTTACCCGGAATATATAGCAAATGATGTCGTAAAGGGCTCTGAAAGAATTTCTAAATATTTAGATTGGAAGGACCAGTAAAATTAAAACAAGACATGCATAGAAAATCTGAGGTCATACAAAGTAAGTTGTCAAGTAAATAAATACCATCTACTATCATTTCTTAAAACGCAGAACATTTCAATATTAAAAAAAGTAGAACTGACATAATCTCAGAATAAAGAGCAGTCCTTTAAATGGAATGCATTTAGTTGTACAAAAAGCTCATTCTGTTTTTCTTTCTTTTGTTACCTTTTAGGAGAAACTTAAAGCAAATCAGTAGAGGTCCAGAAACCAAACTTTATAGGTTATTGAAGTAGATGTCTTGCCCTAGCCAGTTTGGCTCAGTGTATAGAGCATCAACTTGCAAACTGAAGAGTCCTGGGTTCAATTCTGGTCAAAGGCACATACATACCGTGGTTGCGGGCTTGGTCCCCAACCCCATCTGGACAGGGGCAGGTGAGAGAGGCAACCACTTCTGTGTCTCTATTACATTAATGTTTCCCTCTCTGTCTCTCCTACCCCCTTCCACTCTTTTAAAAAATCAGTGGAAAAATATCCTTAGGTGAGGATTAACAACAACAAAATAGATCTTTTTTTTTTTTAATTCAAACATCAGACTTCATGATCTGAATTTTGAGCCAATGATTGCTCTCTTTTTCTGACTTATTTTACTTATTTATGTGTTTATTTATTTTTGTTAATCCTCACCTGAGGACATTTTTTTTTTTTTTTTTTTAGGGAGAGCAGAAGAGAGAGGGAAAGACAGAGAGAAACATCTATGTGAGAAAAATACATAGATTGGTTGCCTCCTGCACCAGCCCTGACCAGGGCTTAGGAGGAGCCTGCAACCAAGGTACATACTCTTGAGTGGAATCGACTCCAAGACCCTTTCGTCTGCAGGCCCAAGCGTTATCCACTGACTATCACTGTGTTATATATGTGTGTTCTTTTTTCTTAATCCCTTTACCTTTTTTCATTCAATCCTTCCCCCCCAAATAGATATCTCTAAATAACAGTTTCTATACATTGTAAAACATATTTAACTTAATTGCAGAAACTTAAGTAGAAACAAGCAAATAAGTTTGTAGAAGCAAAATTTACACCATTTTTTTTTCAATTGGCAAATGAGATTTATTTAAACAATAAGTCAACAGAAACAAGAAGTGGTTCAGCAGCCCTAATGACAGGTTTCTCGAGTGTGGGATGGGCTGATAGACAAGGCCTGGTCATCATTCAGGAAACTCAGTGTACCAATTCTGGGAATGCCAGTGGCTACTGCTTCTGTCTCAACATAAGCCTGAAACTGATTGTTACATGATCTTCAAACCTAGCACACTTTCTCCTCTGGTTGCCAAGCACGAGCAGTAATGCTGCGTGAACTGCTTTGAAACTCCATTTTTTTTTCCAGGATTCAAGGGGCTCTATTCTGCTGACTTCAGTCTAAAGTAATCTGCTGCACAATTCCATAATATTCATGGTTGATGCTGTTTCTCACCCATTCAACAGGAGCTATTCTTTCTAAGACTTTAAGGATTTACAGTTTTCCACCCCTGCCAGCTCACACTATCATCTTCACAGGTGTCCCAACTAGTCATCCATGTTCACCTGTTCATAGTTGATGAATGTGGCAATCCCAAAACTGTTGGCTTCCTTCTTGATTAGGTTTGCAGACTGTTTTGGAGTCTTGTAGACCAGCATACATTCAGTTATCATGGCAATGACAACTGTGTATTCATATAACTTTAGTTTATCTTCAGTTAAGATCAATCTTGAAGATCTGCTCCAATTATGGCACATCTCTTCGAATCTAGCATGAGTCCATTGATTTGAAGAGTGTCCTTTGAATGTAACTCTAAAATGGGTTTTGATAGGAGAGGTTTGAATTTGTTGCTGTGGAACTTTCTCAGGACTATCATTAGAAAGTCACCTTCAAAATATTTAATGCCTGTATAAATGCCTTTGCAAGCTGACCAATGCCATGGACTCAAGCAAAATAACTCTGTTAATTTCATGGACCTTCCTTTTTTTAGACAATCTCCCAAAATGCTGGATGAAAAGGTCATCCCAGAAGCTAATTCTTACTGCAGACCTGTTGCATGTAGACATTTTTCACTGGTGCCACACATCCCCTTGTCTGTTTCTGCGAAGAGGAAGAGCAGGAGTTGAAAGTGGGCCTCTTGAGTATAGTGGCCATGAGCATTGAGGTTCAAGGAGTGCTGTGCCCACTATGACTTAGAAGCGGGGTTGACAGCCACTAGGGAATGTTACACCATTTTTTAAATAACTATGTTGCAACTTATAAGAACTATAGTAGGTACTGAAATTAGGTTAAGAACTTTGTAGATTTTATTTTTTTTCTCTAAAATTTATGTTACAGTCTTTTATTAGATGACAGTAAAGCAAATGTAATACATTTCCCACTTCGGGCCACATGTGGACTGCTGCATTGAATTTTCTGTGTAGCCTTTGAGTTTGGGCACAGATATACTGTTAATAGGTTGATATTGGGTACATAATTAGGAGAAGAAGGAATGATTAGAATAATAATTTGATAAACATTTAAAATATGAAAAAAATCCATAATTTTACCAAACACCTAAAGCTTAGATTCATTTTATTTTTAAAATATATTTTTATTGATTTCAGGGAGGAAGGGAGGGGAAGAGAAAGATGGAAGCATCAATGATGAGTGAGAATCATTGAACGGTGCACACCCTCTACTGGGGATTGAGCCTGGGAACCATTCATAGGTCTATACTCAGCCACTGAGCCACACTGGCTGGGCTAGATTCATTTAATTTTTCTATCATTTACTGAGCATGGCATAGGCATCAAGCCTCAGATCCCTAAAGTCCAATATGGTGGAATCACGTCTAAATGTAAGGATTTGGTTCTAAAGTCATCTGGTAATATAAACATAGGAGAGTCAAAATGTTGGGCTAACAACAAGTATTGCTAAGATGTGAGATAGTGGTAACTGTTATATCCTGTTGGTGGGGGAATAAATTGGTATAGCTCTCTTGAAATCAGTCGACTAATCAATGACCTAAAGTTAAGATGAGCACACCCTACAATCCATCAATTACATTCCTAGATGTATACACTGTAGAAATTCTTCTACGGAAATATTGTAACAACAAATATATCTGTTTATTGATAAGAGGATGGGTAGATAAGAGCACCATAGAGAAATGACAATAAATGGACCAGAACCAGAAATGACAATAAATGGAAGAGTTTCACCAGCAGGGGAAAAAACAAACACATATGCTTAAGTTAGAGGCCCAATGCATGAAAATTTGTGCAAGAGTTGGCCTTTCTTCCCCCAGCTGCCGGCACCAGCTTCCCTCTGGCACCCAGGACCAGGGCTGCTTTGCTCCGGCTGCTGCCACCATCTCATAGTGACAGGTCGAGCGGTTGTTCCAGTTGTTATTGTTGCTGACCTTTTATTATATAGGATAGTATGATTCCATTTACATAACGTTCAAAAACTAGCAAAACCAAGCAATATATTGCTTAAGGATTTATTTATATATAGTAAAACAATAAAGAAAAGCAAGAGAATGATACACCCAAATTTCAGGATAGTGATTATCCAGGAAGGAGGGGAATGATGCCATGAGCAAGGCACACAGGGTGGCATCAATGCTCCTGCCAGTGCTCCTCATCGTTAGATGACTGGTGAATGCACAGGTATATGTTTTATTGAAATTCTAAACATGTGTTATAGATACACATGACAGGGAAAGTTGATTTTTATTCCCCGTCCCCATGCTGATTCACATTGAAAGATGTGGTAGGCTTTGGAGGGTGTATAAATTAGTACAACAGTTATTTAATTTTATTAAATTAGTACAAGAGTTATTTAATTTTCCTATGTTTTTGGTAGAGAAGCTTTGTGTGCTAGGTGTCCTATATGGCTCAGTAGCTCTGCCTCCCCAGTTACCTGAGGTGGACACTCTCAGTGCACCCCTTTGTGAACTGTGTGTACAGTCTTGTTATAGGTATCACTGGGAGGAATTGACCTTCAATTGGTTGTGAGGATCAGCTGTGTCTGCACCCAGAGCCTTAAGACTTGCAAGATTGCAACAGCCTCTGTGCTGGGCTTGGATGTGGTGGAGTCTCAGGGCTAAGCAGACAGTCTTGGCTTCCCATCAGCCCTGCTCTACACAGCAGCCCCTGGGTCTCAGGGCCTCTGTGTAATCACTGCAGCCCTCTCTGTGCACACGTGCGTGACCTCCAGACCTCTGCCTTTTCAGCTCCCCTGCATTTCTGTGCCCTCTAGGGACCCATATGAGTCTGGGTCCCAGGGTCTCGCCCAAAACTGGGGTTCAGTGCAGTTGGACCTGGATTTCAATGCTGTTGGGAGGTTCTGTTTTCCTCCCGGTAGGGAAAGCTAGCAGCACAATCAGCAGTCAGCACTCTGTGTGTGCACTTTTGCACACACTTTCACGGCCCCCCAGACCTCTGTCTTTCACGGTTCCCCTAAGTTTCCCTGCACTCTTCCCTTTTCAAAACCCTCCAGATTTCCTCGTCTGGAACTGGGGTTCAGTGCAGTCAGAAGTAGGGTTCAGTGCAGTCAGGATTTTCTATCTCCCTCCTGCTAGAGTAGTGGTTCTCAACCTTCCTAATGCCAGGACCCTTTAATATAGTTCCTCATGTTGTGGTGACCCCCAACCATAAAATTATTTTCTTTGCTACTTCCTAACAGTAATTTTGCTACTGTTGTGAATCATAATGTAAATATCTGTGTTTTCTGATGGTCTTAGGTGACCCCTGTGATGGGGTCGATGGACCCCCCAAAGGGGTCGTGACCCACAGGTTGAGAACCACTGTGGTAGAGGAAGCCAGTCAGGCACACACCTCCGCCCATCCTCTCCATGCACGTGTCTGCGTACCTCAGCTTTTTACAGCTCCTCTTAGTCTTTATGAGTCCCTCTCTTTACTTCTAGTTGTAGAATTTTCGCTCAGCCAGCTTTTCTGTGGTTCTGGATGGTGTCCATTCTGTCTTTTAGTTGTAATTTTGAAATTGTTGTGCGAGGCGGTAGTTTAGGTGTTCACCTATGCCGCCATCTTGGTTTCTCCCTAATTTTCCTATCTTTCTCATATCTCATTAACTACATCTCTGTTTTTTATTATCTTTAATTCATCCGATATTCTCTCTTTTTCTATCCAGTGTGATAGCTTAAATACTGAATGATGTAATCCTCATAAAACACACACACACACACACACACACACACACACACTTTAAAGGATTTCTAGAAAACCTTCTATATCTGCAGAGTTCTGTGGATTGCTCTGAAAAAAACTTAGCTTACAAAACACACAAAGGTTTAATGAATTTCACAAATAACTGATATCTCCAGACAACTTTTTTAAAAGATATTTTTATTTATTTCAGAGAGGAAGGGAGAGGGAGAGAGAGAGAAACATCAAGGATGAGAGAGAATCATTGATAAGTTGCCTTCTGCATGCCCCCAACTTGGGAGCAAGCCCACAACCTGGGCATATGCTCTTGACTAGAATCGAACCTGGGACCCTTCAGTCCACAGGCTGATGCTCTATCCACTGAGCCAAATCAGCTAGGGCTCTCCAGACAACTTTTGATCAAAGATGACCAAACACTGTGTGGTTTATGTAAAATATGTAAATGTGGATTAAAAAAAAACATCAGTGTTCTTCTCTGAGCCCTGCCACCATCTAACTCATTTATTTACCATCTTTCACACTCTTTGACACTTGCTTGTTCCTTTCATTAATGGAAACCTACATTTCTCATCAATGTAATGGAGTTCAAGGGTGGAGTTGGACCAGCGATTCTCAAAAGTGTAGTCCCTACAGCAGGGGCATAGCATTACCTGACTGAATTGTGGGCTGAATTGTGTCCCTCCCCCCCAAATAAGTTGAAGTTCTCCAAGTACCTCATAATGTGACCTTATTTGGAAATAAGGTATTCATAGAAGTAATCAGGTTAAAATGAGGTCATTAAGGTGGGACCTAATTCAATATGACAATATTACTTGTAAAAAATGGATATAGAGACAGATATATACAGAAGGGAAGCGATGTAAAGATACAGAAAGAAGATGCACATCACATGCCATGTACCACCTGAGGCTACCAGAGCAAGGAAAGTCTTTAATTATCTAGACCATACCGAGCTAAATAAACAGTATTCATGAGTATGAAAAAGAGTAATGTAAATTTCACTGAAGTTTGAAAATATTTATGAGAAGTAATTTTAGTACATAATTGCTATATATCAAGCTTCCATAACAGAAAAACCTCTCAGCCTACGAATTAAATTAATCTGTTATGCCAAGATGCATATATTTTACCATATTAATTGAATTTTAATAAATAACAAATAGAACAAATATCTTCTTTGTTTTTCCCCCAGTATGGACTCAATCTGTCTACATGTGCTCTTTACCTATAAGCTGTCAGTAATGTTTGCTGTGAAAGAGACAGCACTAAGGGAGCTGTCAGTCAAAGCTGTTTTAATGCTTCAAGAATCATTTCTCCAAGCTTTCATTATCAAAAATAAAACAAATTTACATAGAACATAAAAATGGATTGATCACACTATTCGCTGTGCATTGAAAATGACTTCCAACATGCACAAATTCAGGGCAATGTGCTTAGGGCTGGTGTCTTCCACACCACACTTAAAATGACTTTGCATAGATTCTGTCATTTGTTAAAAGTTGCATGTAGACAGTGAAAGTAATTATTTTCATAAGGTGGTTGGAGTATGAATGGTTCCCCTATTTGAAATAATAGTGTGTAGGAAATATTCTGTGACATTATGGCTTATTTGTTTTACCCATTCCCTAAACATAGATTTGGGTTCATAATAGGAGCCCCTGTGATGGATGCTACATGGAGGTAAAGAAGATCTAGAAACGGAACTAAATAGTCAAAGTATAAACTGAATATAGGCAATGCACTAGGTCTTCAGAATGAAAAAAAATATATAATTGACATCAATATAATCACTAAGAGCCTGGCTAAAATAAACAGACTTAATAGTTCAATTCCATAACACTTTACCCACAGTGAACTTCTGGAGGCATAAAAGAGACTATTTTAGGACAGAGGACATACAACTTTACATATTAGGGAGACTCCTACGAATGATGCAGCCTGAAAATGTAAATAAGGAGAAGAAGATTGTGATCTAACCTAAAAATGACAAGTGTAATTTTAATTCTTACTCTTTTATGGAAGGAAGTAATGGTAAGAGCAGCCTATCTCTAGTGTCCTTATTAGAAAGAGTCTGGGTTTAGATGCACCATGAAATACAAATCTAAGAAATAGAAATGAGAATAAAATTCTGCATACATATATGCACAAACACACATATAAAATATTTAAAAAGTCAAAGCACTATATAACATTATATTGCATTAGTTGAGAACTGTTTGCAGTTTTATCTAATTTAATCATAGCAAGAGCTCTATGAGGAAGACACTATTAATATCCTCTTATTAGAGGAGGCATGGAGATGTTAAATGACTTACATAAGGTCCCACAACCAGAGAGGTACGGAGCCAGGCAGCGAGATTCGGGAATCTACACATTTAGCACAACTAGTCTCTACCACATCCAAGACAACACAGAATGCCAAGATAGGCAGGGTTGTCTTAAGAGCCTTCCCTCTCTCCTGTATCCATGGCCTCTGCTCACTGTTCCCATTCACTTCAGGATCCAGTGCACTTGTGCTCTTGTCTCAGCACCCAACCCCACTTCCCTGTGTGCTACTCTCACTGTCCTCACCTATCCTATCTCCTGGGTAAGCACAGGAGATCATAGCTGTCTAGGTAGCTCTTCAGAAGTCCAAAACTGTCCTTCAGAAAAGTTTTCCTTGGCCTGCACAGTGTGTGTGTGTGTGTGTGTGTGTGTGTGTGTGTGTGTGTGGAATTTAAATAAGAGTGTTTTAGTTTGACCACACTCCCATTTATCATGTCTCTATCACTCTTGGTACCCTACTTCCACGTTCCTGTTATATTCCAGCTCTCATGGTGCCCACTATGAGTGCTACACTATGCACATGACAAATGCTTTCTGATATAAGCATGAGCCCCAAACCATTCTGCGTTTGCCCACTCAAAGATGGTTAGGAATGCTGGGGCTCTAGGATGCAAAAGATTCTTCCAGAAAGGCTAACCAGGGACCTGGGTATTTCATGACTCAGAGACATGGTTCTACCTGCCCAGCATTGCTGCTGACTTTGTTGTCCAGCTAGAACTTGAATTGTGATACTTAAGAGTTTAATCTAAATAAAGACTACTTTACCATTATCATTCAGTATTTATTGATACATATTTTTTAAGGCTCTGAAATGGGTATTCAGATGGTAACTGTCTTTCAGCAGCTTATAAACTTACTAGAGGCCCAGTGCATGAAATTCATGCATGGAGGAGTGGGGTGTCCCTCAGCCTGGCCTGCACCCTCTCCAATCTGGGATCCCTCGAGGGATGTCTGACTGCTGGCACAGGGATTGGGCCTAAACCTGCAGTCAGATATCCCTCTCACAATCTGGGACTGCTGGCTCCTAACCACTTGCCTGTGTACCTGCCTGATTGCCCCCTAACCTCTCCCCTGCCAGCCTAGTTGACACCTAACTGCTCCCCTGCTGGCCTGATTGCCCTCCCCTGCCAGCCCGATTGCCCACAATTGCCCTCTCATGCCATGACCCGCCTCCTCCACATGAGGCAGTGGAGACGCCGGGACCAGCCTCCTCCATGCTGTGTGGAGCTAGGGGACCCCTAGGCCTCACCATGTGGAGTGGCTGCTGGGCCCCGCCTCCGCTGTACATGCAGCCATCTTGTGATGATCATCTTGTGACAGCCATCTTGTGATGATGTTAGGGTATGATTTGTGAGGGTGTGATGCCACCTAGGCTATTATTAGTATAGATATGGAGGGGGGGAGATATTTACACGAATATTATTATTTAAGAAAGACTGATATAGTTATGAAAGCGTTGTAAAGTAATGTGGGAGTTTGAAAAGGAAAACATTACTGCTTGCCAAATGGGTCAAGATTTCCTACAAGTTTTAAAGAACTGAAAATCAAAATAAGAAAACCATCTAACTCATTTATTTACCATCTTTCAGAACCACTTCCAAACTTGTTCTGAAAGCAGTTAACCTACCCCATCTTATAATACCTACAAAGTAGAATTTTCTATCTCAATTTATCGAATCAGGTGATTAAAATTTATCCTATACTAGAGGCCTGTTGCATGAAATTTGTGCACAGGAGGGGAGGCTGGGGGTCCCTCAGCCCAGTCTGCACCCTCTCCAATCTGGGATCCCTCTCACAATATAGAACTGCAGGCTTCTAATCGCTCGCCTGCCTGCCCACCTGATCATCCCTAACCACCTCAGCCTGCCAGCCTGATTGCCCCCTAACTGCTCCCCTACTGGCCTAATCACCCCCTAACTGCCCTACCCTACCAGCCTGATTACCCTTAACTGCCTCTGCCTCAGCCCCCGCCACTGTGGTTTTGTCTGGAAGGATGTCGGGAAGACGTCAGGTCTAATTAGCATATTACCTTTTTATTAGTATACACACAGAGGGAATATGCTAATTAGCGAGGCATCACACCCTCTCAGGAGGAGGCTGCATCACAACTGCTCAGAAGGAGCTGCGTGTGCAGATGGGTAGGAGGGTACTGTGTGCTTCTCCCAGCCCCCACAGCCGTGGGGAAGCTGGGGCTGGGGGTGGGCCAGAGTATAGACAAAACACACAAAGAGTCTGGGTTATACAGGTAAGGCATGGGTCCTAGTCCCTTGTGGGGTGCCTTCTCGCACAGCAGGAGGCAGGGAGCCTCCTCTTGTGATTTCAATCACACACTGGGCCTCTAGTAGATAAAAGACTAATATGCAAATTGAATGGTAGATCGACCATGATGTGCACTGACCACCAGGGTGCAGATGTTCAATGCAGAAGCTGCCCCCTAGTGGTCAGTGCACTCCCACAGGGGGAGTGCCACTCAGCCAGAAACCCTGAGTCAGGCTCATGACTGGCAAGCGCAGCAGCAGTGACAGAAGCCTCTCCTGCCTCTGTGGCAGTAGGACATCCCCCTATGGCTCCTGGACTGAGAGAGGGCACAGGCTGGGCTGAGGGGCAATCCTCCCCAAGTGCATGGGCCTATAGTTCTTAAATATTCTTAATCTAGAGGCCCAGTGCACAAATTCATGCACCAGTGGGGTCCCTCGCCTTGGCCTACGAGATAGGGTCAAAACAGGCTCTCCTACATTCCCCAAGGGGTCCTGGATTGTGAGAGGGTACAAACCAGGTGATGGATCCCACTGGTGCATGATCAAGACTGGGGAGAGACGTGGGAGGTTGACCAGCCAGAGAGGGACCATGGGAGGCTCCAGGGCATGTCCAGCCTGTCTCACTCAGTCCTGATCATCTGGACCCCAGCAGCAAACTAACATACCAGTTGGGGTGTCTGCCCCCTGGTTGTCAGTGTATGTCATAGCGATTGGTAGACCAGTCGACTGTCTGCCTCCTGGTGGTCAGTAAATTTCATAACAACTGGTTGACCAGTCAAATGTCTGCCCCATGGTGATCAGTGCACTTCATCATGTTCCCCTTGTGTTCAGTGCACATCATAGTGTTCCCTTAAATTCATGTTGGGAATTTAGCATATTATGCTTTGATTGGTTGAACAAATGATTGGATGACTAAACACTTAGCATATTAGGTCTTACTATATAGGACTAGAGGCCTGGTGCACAAATTTGTGCATGGGTGGGGTCTATCCAGTCTGCCCCAATAGGGGCCCATACAGGTGGGCCTGGCCAGGGGGAGGGCTGCAGGCAGTTGGCTGGCCAGCCCCATCCATGATTAGGGTATTGGAGGCTGATCAGGGGTGGGGTTGCTGGAGGGAGGGGCTGTGAGAGGGCTCCAGGGCATGTCCGGCCCATCTCGCTTAGTTCCCATCAGCTGTGCTCCAGCAGCAAGCTAACCTACCAGTCTGCCCCCTGGTGGTCAGTGCATATCATAGCAAGTGGTTGAGAGGCTTAGCATATCATTAGCATATTAAAGTTTGATTGATTGACCAAATGATCAGATACTTAGCATATTAGGCTTCTATTATATAGGATGACCCATTTCCCAAGTATTTTACAAAATAAAGTATCATATTTGAAATCCAAAATTTGTTCAGTTCCAACAAGCATGTCACAGCCTTATGTGTGATTAAACTATCTTATCCCTTTATGAATAAAGTTTTCTATGATTAGATTGTAAACATGGTGTTATTTTAACTTTAGACTTAAGGGAACATTTTATCCTGCAAAAACATTCCTAAAATAAAAACTTCAGTTTTCAAATGAAGCTATCAGAGTTACATTTTTAATGACTTTTAAAGCTTAGAAATAATTATGGCTAAATGGTATATACATGATTTCTTATAATTTTATTTATATAGCCAGCACTCTTTAGATATAGATTCCTGACCTCAGGCATATACTTGTCAAATAATCATATTCTTTAAAACTTATTTCTTTATGTCAGAATCAAGAGTTTAGTTTAAGAATTCAACAATTCATGTAATTTATAACTGGGAAGTTAAAATTAATAGTATGAGTTAGCATAACTTTCAGATTTTAAAAAATAGATTTGGATGGAGGAGAAAATGGCGGCGGAGTAGACGGACGCGTCTGGAGCTTTGTCGCTGGGCAGAGGGAGAGAGAGCGGCTGAGAGTTGCATTGGGAGTGTTTGTTGGCAAGCTAGGAGTCAGTTGTCCCCCAGGGGAAGGCGGAGAACTGCTGGAAGGGGCTCTCCCGGCCAGGCAGCCCCACTGCCACGGGGTTTTTGTCGGCCGGAGCCACCAGCGCGAACGCGGAGCCCAAGCCATCTTGCAGTGGGAGGTGGATGTCTGCAGCGGTCTGAAGCCTGTGGCTGGGGCACCCATGGAGCAGCCAGGGACCCGGGGACCCAGAACTCCGCTCTCCAATCGGCGCAGACACGTGGTGGAATCAGAGATCCACAGAGCACACGGAAAGGTCAGATTGCGCCTGACTTAAGGGGGAGGTGGATGTCTGCCGAGGTCTGAAAGCTGCGGCTGACGGAGGCACCCACAGAGCAGCCAGGACCCAGAGCTCGGCTTCCCAGGGGCCACAGACGCGCAGGCAGAGGATTCAGAGATCCCCACTGCGCACGTGCGTGCGTGGAAGGGTCAGACTTAGCCTGGGCCAGGGTGCGGTCTCCTACCCCCGCAGGGCAGAGACGCGCACTGTGGGAGCCGGGCTGCGGGAAAGCTGCCTCTGGAGAGGCCCACGGAGGTGATCAGGACGTGATCCCTGAGTGTGAAGGCAAACCCTCTGAGCTGTTGACAGAGGAGAGCTCCAGAAAACGACTCTTTTTTTTTTTTTCTTTTTTTCTTTCTTTTTTTTTCTTTCTTTTTCTCTGGGGCAGAGGGACAACCTGGGAGTTATTGCAGTGTCCAGGCTGCAAAACCCCCACAAACTGGTTTTGGGAACCACAGAGTAGCAGGATCTGAGCACAGCCAAGAGAGGTCCTGTGCTTTGTCTCAGAGATCAATTCCGAAACACTGCCACCCAATGGATGACACACAAATTGACTCTCGCATAACCACAAGAGAATAAAGAGATTAAAACACCAAGAGGGGAACACAGGGAACTGCAATACCTCCCCTACTTTGTGTGTCAAGCAGAATAATAGTGGAAGTGAAGGACCATTCTATTTTTCTTCTTCTTTTTTTTTATTTTTCCTTTTTTTTTAATTTTTAATTCTTTATTTTTCATTTTCACATATTTTAATTAAAAGAATATTTTTTTTCTTTCTGCCTCAATTGATTTTACCTTTATAATTATTACATTTTTGTTTTAAACTAGTATTATTAATTACTACTAGTAATTTAACGTTTTTGGAAAAAAAAAGTGTCATTTTGTTTTCTCTTTATTTTATTTCGGGATTAGAGTTCTACATTCTATTTTCATCTTCCCTTTAGCATAATTTTACTCCAACTCAACTCCACCTTTATGCCAACACTTTCCTCCTAACTTTCCCCATTTTGCTGTCTTGTTTCTCTTTCCCTTTTCCAACTTTTGATTCTCCCTATTTTTCTCTTTACCTGGTTAAAATTTCACCCCATTTATATATCTAATTTCAAATCCCCTACTACAAGTCAACACAAACCTCTCCCCTCTTGTCTTCACTAGCCAAAAAGTTGTTTTTTCTCGATGTCCTTTTATTGCTATTTGCCTGAAAAGTGATTATATCGATTTTTTGAAAATTTTTTTGAGAGATTGTTTTAGTTTATTCTACTTGTTTTATTTTGCTTTTTGCTTGCTTTGTTTTCTACCTCTCTTTTCCCTCATCTCCCTCGATACCAGTTGCTATTTGCAATTTGCATCAATCTCTAGGTACTGGTTGCTGGCCTTTATTGGGATTAGTGACTGTTCTATTGAACTTCTCTCCTGACATCTATATTTTGTTCCTCTTTTCTCTCTTATACACTTTCTTTTCTCTCTGACTTTTTTCTCTTCCTCTTTTCTTCTCCTTTTTCACCTTTTTATTTTCTTATTTTATTTTATTTTATTGTTTATTTATTTATTTTTTTTTCTCTCACTCTCCCAATTTGATTTTGGCACTTCTTTCTTTTCTTTCTTCCTCATTTTCCTCTTCTTCTTTCTCTATTTACCCCTAATTTGCCCTTCATTGGTGGTCACCTTATTTGTGATGATTAACATCTTGAATACATTTCTACTCAGTGCCTTGTGTGCTGTACCTGGTTGTGTTGTAGTTTGTGCCTTTCAGTCAACGTAGGAGAGAGCACTACATAACCAGACACCCAGAGAAGAAAGACCATGGTCAGAAAAAGAAACAGCCCACAAAAGACAGAAAGGCAGGTTTCACCAGAAAAGGAAGTAAACAAAATAGAACCACAAATAAGCCTACCAGAGAAAGAGTTCAGAGAAATTATCATAATGTGGTTGAAAAGAATGGAAGACAAATTTGACAATATGAGTAAGAGCCAAGAGGTAACGAATAAGAACCTAGAGGAGGCGAAGAAGCGTGAAGAAGAAATGCAGAAGAAACTAGAGGAGGTGCAGAATAAACAAGAAGAAATGCAGAAGAAACTAGAGGAGGTGCAGAATAAACAAGAAGAAATGAATAATGACATCACTGCTATAAAGAACTCAATAGAAAGCATCAAAAGTAGACTAGAAGAAGCAGAGGACCGCATCAGTGAGCTAGAAGACACGGTAGGAAAAAATACCCAAGTACAGCAGCTTCTAGAAAAAAAAGTTAAAAAGCAAGAGGAGAGTCTAAGGGAACTTTGGGATAACATGAAACAAAATAACATCCGCATAATTGGGGTTCCAGAAAGAGTGGAAACTGAACAAGGATTAGAGAACGTGTTTGAAGAAATAATGACAGAAAATTTCCCCAATATAGGAAAGAAAAAACCCACACAAATCCAAGAAGCTCACAGAGTCCCAAGCAAAATGAACCTCAACAAACCGACACCGAGGCACATTATAATTAAATTGGCAAACACCGACGACAAAGTAAGAATCTTAAAAGGAGCCAGAGAGAAACAGAAAGTTACCTACAAAGGAACCCCCATAAGACTAGCTACTGACTTCTCAACAGAAACTCGTCAGGCCAGAAGAGAATGGAATGAAATATACAAAGTCATGCAAAGGAAGGGTCTGAATCCAAGAATACTGTACCCTGCAAGACTCTCAATCAAAATTGAAGGTGAAATCAAAAGCTTCACAGACAAAAAAGGACTAAGGGAATATATTACCACCAAACCAGCAATGCAAGAAATGTTAAAAGGTCTGCTGTAATAAAAAGAAAGAGGAAGCGAAGAAGGAACTCGGGGGTAAGGACTAAAAATGGCAACAGATAAGTACTTATCAATAATAACTTTAAATGTAAACGGATTAAATGCTCCAATCAAAAGACATAGGGTAACCGATTGGATAAGAAAACATGATCCATATATCTGCTCTCTGCAAGAAACCCACCTTAGGAAAAGAGACGCACACAGATTGAGGGTGAAGGGATGGAACATGGTACTTCAGGCAAATGGAAATGAAAAAAAAGCTGGGGTTGCAATACTTATATCTGACAAATTAGATCTCAAAGTGAAGGACATAACAAGAGATAAAGAAGGCCACTTCATAATACTAAAGGGAACAATCCAACAAGAAGAAATAACTCTGGTAAACATATATGCGCCCAATATAGGAGCACCGAAATACATAAAAAAACTCTTGGAGGATATTAAGGGAGAGATTGACAGCAATACAATCATAGTAGGAGACTTTAATACCCCACTGTCACCATTGGACAAATCCTCTAAACAAAAAATTAGCAAAGAAACATCATTCCTAAATGACTCACTAGACCAGATGGAATTAATTGACATCTTCAGAACATTTCACCCCAAAGCCACAGAATATACATTCTTCTCCAGTGCACATGGGTCATTTTCAAAGATAGATCATATGTTGGGTCATAAGAAAAGTCTCTTCAAATTCAAGAAGATAGAAATCATATCAAGCATTTTCTCAGACCACAGTGGCATAAAACTGGAAATCAACTATAATAAAAACAATAGAAAGAAATCAAACACATGGAGACTAAACAGCATGCTATTAAACAACGACTGGGTAGCCAGAGAGATCAAGGAAGAAATAAAAAACATCATAGCAACAAATGACAATGACAACACAACAATACAAAATTTATGGGACACAGTGAAAGCAGTCTTGAGAGGGAAGTTCATAGCCCTACAAGCCTACTGCAAAAAACAGGAAATAATGGTAATAAATCACCTAAACCTACAACTCAAAGAGCTAGAACGTGAGCAACAAGAAAAGCCCAGTGTACTCAGAAGGAAGGAAATAGTGAAGATCAGAGCGGAGATAAACAACTTGGAGACCAAAGAAACAATTCAAAAGATCAACAAAACAAAGAGCTGGTTCTTTGAAAGGATAAACAAGATTGATGGACCCCTTGCCAGGCTCACCAAGAAGCAAAGAGAGAAGATCCAAATAAACAAAATCAGAAATGAAAGAGGAGAAATAACAACAGACCCTGTGGAAATACAAAGGATTGTTAAAAAATACTATGAACAACTCTATTCAAACAAATTGGACAACCTGCAAGAAATGGACATTTTCCTAGAAAAATATAACCTCCCAAAACTCAATGAGGAGGAAGCCAAACATCTCAATAGTCCAATAACTATGGAAGAAATTGAAGCAGTAATCAAAAAGCTTCCAGCAAATAAAAGCCCGGGTCCAGATGGCTACACAGGAGAGTTTTACCAAACATTCAAGGAAGAATTAAAACCTATCCTCCTCAGACTATTCAAAAACATTCAAGAAGAAGGAATACTACCAAATACCTTCTATGAAGCCAGCATCACCCTAATACCAAAACCAGATAAAGACAACACAATGAAAGAGAATTATAGGCCAATATCTCTCATGAACATAGATGCCAAAATCCTCAACAAAATTCTAGCAAACCGGATCCAGCAGTACATCAGAAAGATCATACACCATGACCAAGCAGGATTCATCCCAGGAATGCAGGGATGGTTTAATATCCGCAAATCAATAAATGTGATACATCACATAAACAAATTGAGAGATAAAAATCACATAGTCATATCAATTGATGCAGAAAAAGCATTTGACAAAATCCAACATCCTTTCTTGATAAAAACTCTCAGCAAAGTGGGAATAGAAGGATCATACCTCAACATCATAAAAGCCATATATGATAAACCCACAGCTAACATCATACTCAATGGGCAAAAACTAAAACCATTTCCCCTAAGAACAGGAACAAGACAGGGATGCCCACTCTCACCTCTCCTGTTCGACATAGTACTGGAAGTATTAGCAATTGCAATTAGACAACAAGAAGAAATAAAAGGCATCCAAATTGGAAAAGAAGAAGTAAAGCTGTCCTTATTTGCAGATGACATGATATTGTACATAAAAAACCCAAAGGATTCCATTCCAAAACTAATTGACTTAATTAATGAATTCGGCAATGTAGCAGGATACAAAATTAATGCTAAGAAGTCTGTGGCATTTCTATATACTAACAATGAAATTATAGAAAGAGAAACTAAAAAAGCAATCCCATTTACCATCGCACCAAAGAAATTAAGATACCTAGGAATAAACCTAACTAAAGAGGTAAAAGACCTTTATGCAGAAAACTACAGGACACTGAAAAAAGAGATAGAGGAAGATGTTAACAGATGGAAGAGCATACCATGCTCATGGATTGGGAGAATCAACATCATTAAAATGTCCATACTACCCAAAGCAATCTACAGATTCAACGCACTACCCATTAAAATACCAACGACATATTTCACAGACCTACAAAGAATTCTTCATAGATTCATCTGGAACAAAAAAAAGACCACGGATAGCTACAGCAATTCTGAGAAAAAAGAATAAAGTAGGTGGGATCTCAATACCAGACTTCAAGCTATACTACAAAGCAACTGTTCTCAAAACAGCCTGGTACTGGCACAAGAACAGAAATATAGATCAATGGAATAGAATAGAGAACCCAGATATCCACCCAAACCACTATGCTCAATTAATATTTGACAAAGGAGGCATGAACATTCAATGGAACCAAGATAGCCTCTTTAATAAATGGTGTTGGGAAAATTGGACAGATACCTGCAAAAAATTGAAACTGGACCACCAACTTACACAAAATACAAAAATAAACTCAAAATGGATACAGGACTTAAACATTAGAAGGGAAACCATAAAAATACTAGAGGAATCCACAGGCAGCACAATCTCAGATATATGCCGAAAGAACTTCTTCACTGATACTGCTCCAAAGGCAATGGAAGCTAAAGAAAAAATAAACAAATGGGACTACATCAAAATAAAAAGCTTTTGCACAGCAAAAGAAACCATCAACAAAACAACAAGAAAGATCACTGTATGGGAGAACATATTTGCAAATGCTATCACTGATAAAGGTTTAATCTCCAAAATCTACAACCAACTTATACAACTTAATAAAAGGAAGATGAAGGATCCAATAAAAAAATGGGCAATGGACCTAAATAGAACCTTTTCAAAAGATGACAGAAGGAAAGCCAAGAGACACATGAAAACATGTTCAAAGTCATTAATCATCCGAGAGATGCAAATCAAAACGACAATGCGATACCATCTTACACCTGTCAGAATGGCAATCATCAACAAATCAACAAACGACAAGTGTGGCGAGGATGCGGAGAAAAAGGAACCCTTGTGCACTGTTGGTGGGAATGCAGACTGCTGCAGCCACTGTGGAGAACAGTATGGAGTTTCCTCAAAAAACTAAAAATGGATCTCCCATTTGACCCTGTAATCCCACTCTTAGGAATTTATCCTAAGAAATTACAAACACCAATCAGAAAGGATTTATGCACCCCTATGTTCATAGCAGCACAATTTACAATAGCCACAATTTGGAAACAGCCTAGGTGCCCGTCAGCAGATGAGTGGATCAGAAAACTGTGGTACATCTACACAATGGAATTCTATGCTGCCATTAAAAAGAAGGAATTCTTACCATTTGCAGCAACCTGGTTGGAACTGGAGAGCCTTATGCTTAGTGAAATAAGCCAGTCAATGAAGGAGAAGCATCACATGATCGCACTCATTGGGGGATAATAAAGAACATTATAAACTGATGAACAAAAGGATAGATACAGAGACAATAAAGCTTCGAACAGACTGTGAAATTACAGCAGGAAGATTAAAGTTAGGTGAGGTAAATAAGAGATCAATCAAAGGACTTGTATCTATGCATATAATCATAACCAATGAACATAGACACTGGGGGGTTGGGGTATGCCTGGGAGGGAGGGGGGGCAATGGGAAGATATGTATAAAAAATTAATTTAAAAAAAAAGTGAAAAAAAAACAAAAAAACAAAAAAAATAGATTTGGCCCATGTTGGAAAGAAAGAACACAAAAGAGGGGGGGGAGGGAATGGGAATTTATTTTCATGTTTGTCTTTTATTATGTGAGCAATCAGAATTGTAAGTTTACACCTTCCTATTAGCAGGGAGGGATTGCTGCTAAACAGTGGGAACAAATACTGCGTTAGTAATATTGTATTCATCTGTGTTCAGTTGCACAGGGATATTTTTAAACCAGTTATTAACTAATTTATAAAGTGATTGAAAGATTAGATGGGTCAAGCTGTAGCTGAACTTGAAGAAAACAAGTGGATGTCTCATGCTCTGCCCATCTGTCTCCACTTAATACGGTTACAAATTTACGTTTCACGGGGATGCCTCTGATTGGCAGAAACTAAGTCCTACCTTCTAGTAGATACTATTTTGCTTCCTGTTCTATTCCTAACAGTTTTCTAAACAGTACCCAGTATCTAGAAGCTGCGTGATACATGGTTATTGAAGGAAAGAAAGGAGAAAGGATGCTGAGCAACAACTTAATGAAGATATTGCTTTAAAGGGGGCTTAAGAGTCTGGTAGAAGCATATATAAGATAAATTTAAAGTCCTTTTCAAATCCTGTGAGAGCAGGGGTCCTTGTCTTTATTGTTCATATTGTATTCCCAGCTGGACTGTGCCTGGCACAATTCTAAGTAATCAATAAATGCTTGTTAGTTGAATGAATGATTACATAAGTTGTCTTTTCCTCCTATCTCCATCTTTCTTCAGTGGCCAAAATTCATATACAGATTATCTCCAATTTTTTCATATCACATAGCTATTATATGAGGTAATTTTGTCATTTGATTTCCTTTTCCTAAATTAAGAATGTATACAAATGAAGATTTGAGTATTTTGTGTGTACAATCTCTTTAAACTGAAAGCTCAATTTATTTTGATGCTTAGTTAACTCAGTAGAAAGCTGGTATTCACAAGAAGATAGTTGTCTAAAGGTCCATTTTGATTTTTGTTGCACATAAAGTATCATTGAAAAGTTATCCCTGCAGAAGATGCCTTCCTTCTAATCACAGAAAAATAACATGTTAACTTTTAAAGCAAGGCAAATGCAACATGACTAATCAGAAAACAATGATCATATCAGTTTTCCAAATATCATGTTCTTGATGAGGCTTTATTTCTATGGTTTGGATGAAAGACAATAAGGAGAACTGATAGTTGTTTAGAAAATGCTTCCTTCTCTTGTTTCCATATCAATAATAGGGGCTTTTCATTTATTTTTGAAACTGAAATTCTGAACTCACAAAATAATAGCTCTCCTTTTTCTCTGTCCCCCACCCCTGACACCCACCATTTTCTTTATGAATTTGTCTCCTTAGGGGGTGTCATATAAATAGAATTACATATTGTGTCTTTTTGTGATTGGCTTATTTCACTAGGCATAATATCCTCAAGGTTCACTCATCTTGTAGAATATGTCAGAATTTCCTTGCTTTTTAAGGCCAAATAATATTCCAATTTGTAAATATAGCACATTTTGTGTAATCATTCATCTGTTGGTAGACATGTGAGTTGCTTCCACAGTTTAATGATTGTGAATGATACTGGTATGTAGTTACTATTTGCGTGGGATATCTTGTACCATCTTTTCACCTTCAAGGTATTTGTGTCTTTGATGTAAAGTGAGTTTCTTGTAGATAGCATATAGTTGGATCACTTTTTAAAAAATATGTTTTTTTAAAATTGATTTTAGAAAGAGAAGAAGGGAGAGGGAGATAAAGAAACATTAATTGGCTGCCTCCTACACAACCCTGAGCCCACAACCTGAGCATATGCCCTGACAGGGAATTGAACCAGCAAACTCTTGGTACATGCTCAATCAACTGAGTCATACTGGCCAGGGTGGATCATGTTTTTTAATCTATTCTGCCAATCTCTGTCTTTTGAGTGGAGAGTTTAATCTATTTATACTTAATTACTGGTAAGATGGACTTACTTTTGTCATTTTGCTATTTGTTTTTTATATGCCTTATAGCTTTTTTGTTCCTCATTTCCCATATTACTTCCTTTCTTGATTTTTAATTTTTTGTTGCAGTACAAGTTTTTTTTTTAGATATGTTTTTATTGATTTCAGAGAGGAAGGGAAAGGGAGAGAGAGATAGAAACATAAATGATGAGAGAGAATCATTGATTGGCTTCCTCAATCCCAGTACTGGGGATTGAGCCTATAACCTAGGCCAGTGGTAAGCAAACTGCAGCTCTGGAGTTACATGTGGCTCTTTGGCCCCTTGAGTGTAGCTCTTCCACAAAATACCATAGCCTGGGGCAAGTCTATTTTGAAGAAGTGGGGTTAGAAAAAGTTTAAGTTTAAAAAATTTGGCTCTCAAAAGAAATTTCAACTGTTGTACTGTTGATATTAAGCTCTGTTGACTAATGAGTTTGCCAACCACTGATCTAGGTATATGCCCTGACCAGGATTCGAACTGTGACTTCTGGTTCATAGGTTGACACATAATTACTGAAACATACTGGCCAGGCTACAGTAAAATGTTTTAATTCCCTTTACATTTCTTATGATGTGTATTCTATAGATATTTCCTTTGTGATTACCCTGGGGATTACATTTAACATCCTAAAATGATAACACTCTAATTTGAAATCAAACTAGCTTAAATTCAATAACATATAAAAACTCTGCCTTATATAGCTCCATCCCCACTGACTTTTAGTTATTGATGTCACAAAATTACATTGTGAATTTTTATATATTGTGTCCAAAAAACATAGACTAATAATTTTTTTGCATCAGACACTTAAATTATGCAGAAAACAAAATGTGGAGTTATAAATCAAAGTTAAGATGATACTGGCTTTTAGCCTAATAATTTTTAAGGTATAGTCTCTTAAATCATGTAGAAAACAGAAAGCATTGTTACAAACTGAAGTTACACTAGCAATAACTTTTATAACTGCTCATGTATTTAACTTCACTGAGTTCTTTATTTCTTCCTATAACTTTGACTTACTGTCTAGTATCCTTCATTAAACGGTATGACTCCATTTAGCATTTTTTGCAGGACAGGTTTAAAAAAACATGACAAACCTCTTCAGCTTTTATTTATCTAGGAATGTCTTAATTTCTCTCTCAGTTTTGAAGAACATTCTTGCCAACATAAGATTCTTGTTTTTAAACCTTTTTTTAAATATATATTTTTATTGAGAGGAAGGGAGAGGGAGAGAGATATAGAAACATCAATGATGAGAGAGTCATTGATCAGCTGCCTTCTGCATGCCCCCTACTGGGGATTGAACACACAACCTGGGTATGTGCCCTTGACTGGAATTGAACCAGGGATCCTTCAGTCCCCAGGCCTATGCTCTATCCACTGAACCAAACTGGCTAAGGCTTTTTTTTTAAATCTTTACTGTTGAGAGTCCCTCTTATTTTCCCCCATTGCCCACCTCCACCTGGCTCCCACCCTGCCCCAGGCCTTTGCCACTCCACTATCTGTGTCCATAGATAATGTATATATGCATATAAGATCTTTTTTTTAAAAAAATATATTTTATTGATTTTTCACAGAGGGGAAGGGAGAGGGATAGAAAGTTAGAAACATCGATGAGAGAGACATCGATCAGCCGCCTCCTGCATGCCCCCTATTGGGGATGTGCCTGCAACCAATGTACAAGCCCTTGCCTGGAATCGAACTTGGGACCCTTCAGTCTACAGGCAGACGCTTTATCCACTGAGCCAAACCGGTTTCAGCACATATAAGATCTTTGTTTAATCTCTTCTCATTCTGCCTCCCCACTTCCCTCCAAGAACCTGCAGTCTATTCTACTTCCATGTCTCTCATTCTATTTTATTCACCAGTTTATTCTGTTCATTAGGTTCATCTATTTTGATTTTTAGATCCAATTGTTGGATATTTATGTATTTATTGCCTTTTTATTTTTCATATTTTCTATCTTTTTCTTCTTCCTCCTCTCCTTAAAGAATTCCACATTTCATGTAATACTGGTTTGGAGGTAATAAACTCCTTTAGTTTTTTTTCTGGAAAACTCTTTATCTGACCTTCAGTTCTAAATGATAGCTTTGCTGGTAGAGTAATCTGGATTATAGGTCCTTGCTATTCATCATTTTGAATATGTCTTGCCACTCCCTTCTGGCTTGTATAGTTTCTGTTAAGAAATCAGCTGATAGTTGTATGGGTGCTCCCTTGAAGGTAACCAACTGTTTTTCTCTTGCTGCTTTTAAGATTCTCTCTGTTTTTAGCCCTTGGCATTTTAATTTTAATATGTCTTGGTGTGGGCCTCTTTGGGTTCATCTTGTTTGGGACTTCTTGTGCTTCTTGGACTTGTAAGTCTACGTCTTTCACCAGGTAACAGACATTTTCTGCCATTATTTCTTCAAATAGGTTTTCAATATCTTGCTCTGTTTCTCTTCTCCTTCTGGCATCCCTATAATGCAAATGTTGGTTGAAGTTGTCCCAGAGGCCCCTTACACTATTTTGGATTCTTTTTTCTTTTTGCTTTTCTGATTGGGTGTTTTTTGCTCCATCATATTTCAAATCCTTGATTTGATTCTCAGAATCTTCTACTCTATTATTGAATCACTGTATATTATTCTTTATTTCAGTCAGTGTATGCTTAATTTCTGACTGGTCTTTTTTCATTTGGTTAGCATTCTTACTAAATTCCTTGAAAGTATCACTAAGTCCCTTAAAGGTCTCAAAGAGATTTTTTGAGTAACTTTATAATTGTAGTTTTGAACTCTATATCCAGTAGTTTGCATTCTTCCATTTATTTCATTTGTGACATGTTTCTTTGTCTCTGCATTTTGGCTGCTTCCCTGAGTTTGTTTCTATGTATTGGGTAGAGCTGCTATGTCTCCTGGAGTTGGTAGAGTGGCCTTGTGTAATAGGTATCCTTAGCCTCCCCAATCACCTGAGCTGGGCACTCTAGGTGCACCCCTTTGTGGGCTTTGAGCACAGTCTTGTTGTAGTTGAGACTTGATTACTGTTGGTGTCACTAGGAGTAATTGACCTCCAGACTAATTTGCTGTGAGAACCAATTGCACTACAGAGCTGCTGTGCAGGAGATAGCCCTATGAAGTAGGACTCACTTCAGTGGGGCTTTGGTGCTCACTGAGTCTGCCCCTGGAGTGTGTCACTGATGGATATATAGAGTTGTAATCTGGTATGGTCTGATGCTGACCATTGGGTGCACTGGCTCTTGGGTCTCCAGGGAGATGCAAAGCCAGCTATTGCCTGAGGCCAACCAGCAGGCGCTACATAGAGATCTGCATATTCCTCTTATTTGTACTGGGTTTCGAAGTGGCCAGGCGAGGCCCAACTGTGAAGCAAGGTACACCGGTCCTAGTTCTGGATCTTGGGCCTTTTATTGATAGGTTTGGGGCTCCCTGATCCAGCTGCAACTTGTTTGAGAGAGTTTATCAAAGTCGGAAGCCTGAGCAAGCTTAGGCCATTCATATACAAAAGCCATTGCACACAGGTTGAGTGGGGCTACAAATTGGATGGGACGGGGTCTCAGGGAATCACCAGGGAGAGCAAACAGAAATGGCTGCCAGTCAGCCCTGCAACTAGGAAGGTCTGAGCACAGAAACAATGATCCCTCCGAGTGCCTCCCTTTGGGTCAAAGCTGCCCCTAATTCCTCCCCAATGCCAGATAATCCAGTTTCTCCTTCTATATGTTTGTGTCCCCACAGAGCCTTGCCCTGGTGCTGGAGCTCGGAGGAAGCAGGGCAATATAAATTCAGTTCTGCTGGCTCTCCAGGGGTGTCTATCACTTAGTCTCCATCCCCACTGTTATGGGGACTTCTTTTCCCAGCTCTGGGAGCCTGAGCTAGGAGTCTGGTGTGGGGCTGGGACCCTTTGCTCTTCACGGATGGCCTCCACAGAGATGATCTCCCTCCCAATTACAAAAGCAGTACAAGTAGGGGGCCGGTCCAGCCTGTTCTGGCCCTCTGTCCCTCCTACCAGTCTCATATTTCTTTATTTCTCTGAATGGAAGTTCTAAGACTTCCATTCAGCCAACTTTCAGGCAGTTATGGATGATGGTGGTTCAGTATTTTAGTTGTAATTTTGATGAGGTTATATAAAGTGGTGAGTACATGGCCATCCTGGTTCTCCAGGATTCTTGAAAAAATATATATTTTATTGATTTCAGAGATGACGGGAGAGGGAGAGAGAGATAAGAACATCAATGATGAAAGAGAATTATTTGCCTTCTGCACACCCCACTCTGGGAATCGAGGCTGAAACCTAGGCATGTGCCCTGACCAGGAATTGAACTGTACCTCTTGGTTCAAAGGTCAATACTTAACCACTGAGCCATGCCGTCCAGGCTGAACATAGGATTCTTGATGGATTTTTTTTCATTAAATATTTTAATTATGTAAGCCCACTATCTTCTGTCTTCAAAGTTTCTGATGAAAAATTTGCTGATTATTTTATTGAGGATCATTGTGAAGAGTCATTTTTCTCTTGCTGCTTTCAAGATTCTCTCTCTGTCTTAATTATAACATGTCTTGATATGAATTTCTTTGAGTTTATTCTGCTTGGAGCTCATTGAACTTTTTGGATATTTATAATCATATCTTTTATCAAATTTGGGAAGTTCTGGCATTATTTCCTCAAATTATCTCTCTGTCTCTCCTCTCTTCTCCTCCCAGGACTCCCATATGCATATGTTGATCTATATTTTTGGTGTTCCTCTGGTTCCTTAGACTATTCACTTCTTCGATATATTTTTTTCCATCAGACTCAATATTTTCAATTGCCCTATCTTTTTTCTGCCTGCTCAAACCTGCCTTAAAATCCTGCTACTGGCATTTTTTAGTTACTGTACTTTTCAGTTCCAGAATTTTCTCCTTTTCCTTTTCTATCTCTTTGTATTTTTCGTTTTGCTTATACATAATTTTCTTTTTAAAAATATGTTTTTATTGATTTCAGATAAGGGAAAGAAGGAGAAATAGAGATAGAGTTAGAGATAGAGAGAACCATTGATTGGCTGTCTTCTGCACACCCCATACTGCGGATTGAGTTTAAAACCTTGGCATGTGCCTGGCTGGGAATTGATCTGTGACCTTCTGGTTCATAGGTTGATGCTCAACCATTGAGCCATTCCACCTGGGCTATACCTCAATTTCTTCAGTCTCTCTACATCTTCCTTCAATTCTTTGAACATTTTTTTAAAGATAGATTTTTATTTATTTCAGAGTGGAAGGGAGAGAGAGAGAGATAGAAACATCAGTGATGAGAGAGAAATCATTGATAGACTACCTCCCACACACCCCAAACTTAGGATCAAGCCCACAACCCAGGCATGTGCCTGACTGGGAATCAAACTGTGACTTCCTGTTTCATAGGTTGACGTGCAACCACTGAGCCACACTGGTTGGGCTCTTTGCACATCTTTAAAACAGGCATTTTAAAATATTTTTTTTTTAGGAATTCCTTCAAGTGGTCTTTCTCAGGGATAGCTTTGTTGGATTTATTTTTATTTTTTATTTGTGGCCACACTTTTCTCTTTCATTGTATGCATTACAAATTTTTTTTTTGAAAACTGGACATTTGAAACTAATAATGATAACTTTGGAAAGCAGATTCTTCCTCTTCTCTATTTGTTGAATTTTGAGTTTGTTATTGTTTTTTATTTTTTATTTTTCTAGACCGTCTCTGTGCTTGTGTTCAACCAGAAGTGTAAACTTAAGGTCTTCTCAGGCCTTTTTTGAACCTGTGCCTTTCCCTAGGCATGCATGATGATTTTCTAAATTCCCCTATATATGTGTTTACTTTTTAATGTCCTGCCTTTTAAGGACTGGGGAAAAAAATGACTGATATTTAAAGACAGTAAAAAAAAAAAAAGAAAAAGAAAGAAAGAAAGAAAGAAAGAGAAAGAAAGAAAGGAAGGAAGGAAACTGAAAAGGGGAAGAAAAAACAAAAGAAATTGTAAAAAGACACTGGCCCTTTAAACCTTCTGAAAGACATTTCAGCCTGAACAGGAGAGGCTTATGACAGTGGAAGGAGTACAGCGATGATTCTGTGTCACACTTTGTGTTTGCACCTCCATCATCATCATCAGAAGTAGCAGATGGGAGCACATATCCCTAATATTTGGAGGCACAGTCCTTATTATCACCCTGATCACTCAACTTGTGTGCAAGCTGCTCTTGAAATGTGTGCACAGATGCCTGTTGAGGGGTCAGGGTTGGGACATGGAGAGTTGTTACCAGGAAATTGATGGAAATTATGTGCAATTTACTAACCAAGCTCTCCCCTGGAAGTTGGTAGCCTTCAATTGACTCCAGTTATAAAATTGTTATATCAGACAGATTCTGCCAGTACAATTGTTGCCCAGTCAGGGAGATAAATTCCTACTGCTTCCTATCCTGCCATCTTTCAAAAACTTGCCCTTTATTAAAAAACTAGAGATCTGGTGCACGAAATTTGTGCACAGAATGGGGTGTGTGTGGCGGGGGAAGGTACCTCAGCCTGGCCTGCAGGGATCCCTGTAGGATAGGGCCTAAACTGGCAGTCGGACATCCCTCTCACAGTTTGAGACCACTGGCTCTTAACCGCTTGCCTGCCTGCCTGCTTGCCCCTAACCACTCACCTGCCTGCCTGATCACCCCTAACTGCCTCTGCCTTGGCTCCCACCACCATGGCTTAGTCAGAAGGACATCCGGAATGCTGTCCTGAAGATTGTTCGACTATCTGGTCTAATTAGCATATTATGCTTTTATTATTATAGATAAACAGTAGCTTATTATTTCTTGAAATAATCTTCTTTGTTTTATATTTTAAAATATTTCCCTGCATAGTTTTGCGAATCTGTTAATCACTTGTCCCTGAACAGTTAAGCAATTTAAAAAATATGTATTTTACTGATTTTTTACAGAACAGAAGGGAGAGAGATAGAAACATCAATTAGCTGCCTCCTGCACATCCCCCACTGGGGATGTGCCCACAACCAAGGTACATGCCACTGACCAAAATCGAACCTGGGACCCTTCAGTCTGCAGGCCGACACTCTATCCACTGAGCCAAACCGGTTTCAGCATAGTTAAGCAATTTTAAAATAAATGCTGAATAATATATTATTGGGGAAAAAGGCTGATATTTTTGCTCAAAGCAAGACATTTTCTCATTAACATGTTAGTATATCAAGGAGCAGAATGTTGTATTTACAAATAAAAACCATTTTAAGTAAGGCAACTATACCTTTTGAAGGTGCCATCAATATTGTACTCTATGTCAAAGGTTCTCTTTTTTTTTGTGGGGGGGGGGTGGTGAATTACTTTTTTTCTTCTCATTGTTATTGAAATGATTTAAAAAAATTGCTGATAGTATTACAAATGCCCCCCATTTCCCTACCAGTTGCCCCTCTCCACCCAGCCCCTGCGCCACCCCAGACCTTCACCACACTATTGTCTGCATTATGGGCTATTCATATATCCATATATGTTCTTTGGTTAATCTCTTCCCAACCCCCATGCTTCTCCCCTCTGAGATCTGTCAGTCTGTTCCATGCATCCATGTGTCTGGACCTATTTTATTCATTAGTTTCTTTTGTAGATTCCACATATAATTGAAATCATGTGGTATTTGTCTTTCTCTGACTGGCTTATTTTGTTTAGTATAATAATCTCTAGTTCCATCCCTGCTGTTGCAAAAGGTAAAAGATCTTTCTTCTTCTTCTTCTTCTTCTTCTTCTTCTTCTTCTTCTTCTTCTTCTTCTTCTTCTTCTTCTTCTTCTTCT
>JAAGEH010000041.1:4555173-4610225 GCA_011751065.1 Lasiurus cinereus | reverse complement strand
TTATTTATTTATTTATTTATTTATTTATTTATTTATTTATTTATTTATTTTTAGAGCGAGAGAAAGGGACAGGAATGGAGAAATAGAAACATCAATGAGAGAAAAACATCATTGATTGACTGTCTCCTACACACCCCCTTCTGGGGAGCGAGCCTGAAACCCCAGGCATGTGCCCTGACCAGGAATGAAACCAGTGATCTGTTGATTCATGGGTTGACACTCAAATACTGAGCCATACCAGGTAGGCCCTGCTGATTTTTACAGCCCGAGAGGGAGAGAGATAGCTTTAAAGTGACCTGAGCTTTGGCCAGTGTGGAACAGTTGGTTGGAGTATCATCTCATGCATCAAAAGGTGCTTTTTTCAGCCAAGGCACATACCCAGGTTGTGGATTTGATTCCCAGTTAGAGCACATGTGGAAGGCAACCCATGATGTTTCTCATTTTGATCTTTCACTCTTTCTTTCTCCTTCTCCCTTGTTCTCTCTTTAAAAATTCAATGAAACATATTTTTATTGATTTCAGAAAAGAAATGGGCAGTTGGACATCTTTCTCTTAAGAAGTTGCATCTCTAGTGTGAAATTGAGACTAATGGTAACATGAAGGCAGTTCTTTTCTGAACACATGGATTATAGACTGAATAAAAGGCTTCATTTCCAAGAACTGTCAGTTTGATGCCTTTCTCAATAATTAGATTTACTAAAGAATTTTATAGAGAAAAAAAATGAAATTAAGCAAAATGTCCAGATGTCATCTCTTAAAAATGTTTTATTGAGGCAATAAACAAATGACATCAAGTACTAAAATTTTAATTAAAATATGATTTACAATGTTGCTATATACCACTAGAAGCATTCTATTGACAGGAACTAAGATTGCACTGCTTGTATCCTTAGGACACTTGAACGTCCCATTTGACTTTGTGACTTTCCCCACTAGTAGAGTGCTCTGATAATGTCTTTTCCATGCTCACAAGCATGAAAATTCTCAACACTTTAAAACACAATAGCAATATCAAGCATTGCCTTTCACTGCTGGCTACATCACTAAATAGATGTATGTTATGTTTTCTTGCCTTCTGCTTAGAAAAATCTAAGTATTGCATTTCTGTCAATTCATTGATTGAAGAGCTTCCCCCTTGGAATGTTGACAGCTGTTTGAGACCTTTATAAAATAATTTGATAACAGCTGAAACGGATTGGCTAAAGAAGATTTGGAACTATACAATTAGCATTCATCAAAAACACACATTTCCTTTGAAAAACCTTTCCAACCCAAAAGTTAACTACCAGGAAGCTGCTAATTCTTAAGACTCAAAACAGGCCTTGATAATGCTTAATTCTCTATTAGCTGACTTAAAATATAGTTAGTCTTGAATAAGTTATTAGTAAATGCTAAGTGTAACTACTGTTGCTTTAACTTTTGTTCTATATCCACCAGACAAACAGCCATGTGGTGGGCTTTCTCTTAATGGTACAAGGTACTGATAAATCTCTTGTACTTTGGATGTAATTCCAAAATATAAAGTGGAAATAAACCCAGTAACCCAGTTAATTATCTTTGTGGACATAAAAATATTCTTTGCAAGAAATGACGATGTATATGTGTTGTAGTCACCACTGTGTTAAGAAGCATTGAAACCCTTGAAATAAAAACTGGAATGTGAATAGTAGTCTGGTGTATCTGGGAGATTTTTTCTTCTTCCTGTACATTGTAAATGTTTTATAATTGAAAAATGCAACTCTATGTTAAAATGCTTTGAGTATGTAAAGTAAGCTATACCTCGCTAGCCTGGCTCAGTGGTTGAACATGGACCTTTGAACTTGGAGGTCAGGGTTCAATTCCTGGTGTGGGCACATGTCTGGGTTACAGGTTTATTCAGAGTATGGGGCGTGCAGGAAGCAGATGATCAATGATTCTGTCTCATCATTAATGTTTCTATCTCTCTCTCTCTCCCTTCTTTTCTGAAATCAATAAAAATACATTTAAAAAAATAAAGTAAGCTATAAGTGTACCTTTAGAACAAACTGGAATCACTAGTCTTACTTATTCTGAAACCTTCAGTTTACAAAGAACCTCCCAGGAACTAGGTTCCTATGGATAGATGAGTAAATACTACTGTGTATGCTACATTAACATTGCAATGTCATCAACAGGATCTTCAATTTTTTTCTACATTTTGTTTTCTAGATTTATTTCATTAGCTAGACTGTCCAAAGTAGTGTTGAATAACACAGTGAGTACACTCATCTTATTCCTAACATAAGTCAGAAAGCTTTTACATTTTCAGAATTGTTCACTATTGATTTCTGATAAATACTGTATAAAATACTTAAGAAAACTTTTTAATTTTATTAAACACTTAATAAATGGATACAAAATTTTATTAAATATTTTGTATCTATGAAAAAATAAAATCACCACAAGTTATTTAGCTTTTATTTTTGATTTAATGTCATATTACTTTTAGTTTTCCAATGTTGCTAAGTTAAAATAGGATCATTAGGGTGGAGGTCTAGTCCGATACAACTGGTATCCTCATGAGAAAAGGAGAGTAGGAGACAAGGTACAGAAGGAAGACCATGTGGAAACAGAGGGAGAAGGTGGCCATCTACCAGCCAAGGAGAGAGGGCTCAGAAGAAAGCAACTGTGCCCACATCTGGATCTTGTTAGACTTCCAGACTCCAGAATTTTGAAAAAATAATTTTTTTTCTATTTCACCCAATCTGTGGTACTTAGTTATGCTAACCCTGGCAAACTGATCTATTTCCCAAACTATCGAGTGAATAGGTTAGTAAGTGCATAAATCTGTGAATAGTTTATATGCATAAAGCAGGGAAGGCCAGGTACAAATCAGAGGCAACCCCTACAAAAGCAGGGGTTCATCTTGAGAAATCTTGGAACCTGTAAAACACAGGGGAGGGGTTGGACATCCACAGGAAGCTCAGGCCATGTTACCCAGACCCTATGGTCTATAGGCCTTCAAGATGCTTCATATCCTAGGAGACTGTTAATCACTTGGCAGGTGCTTGCTTAATGCAAACTCAGGCATGTGAGCCAAATCCTTCCCATCACCTGCTTTTGTAAGTAAATGTTACGGGAACACAACCCCAGCTATTTGCTTACACATTGCTGTGGTGCTTTCACACAAGATGGCAGCACGGACTACTAGCAACAGAGTGGTATGGCCTGTAAGATCTAAAATAGTTACTAAACTTTACAGAAAAGTTTGAAAAGTCTGAAATGAAGTGAATAGTAAAACAAAGTACCCCTTCTTCCCAATGATGGATTTGTAGACCTGAGTTCAGGGGAGTTCTTGTACACTTAACATGAAACTATGTGAGCAGTGATTTCTCAGGTGGCCTCATAAATCAATGATCTGGGGAATGAGAAGAGCCAGGCTTGGGGAATCTTGGTAAATTGCTTGGGGAACTTTCAGGAAAATGCTTGGGGAAACACTTGGGGAACCTTGGGAAATGCTGGATTTTGACAAAAGGAAGGGAATAGAGGTATGCTAATCAAGATGAGTGGCTGGATATATAGGAGTTAACTGAGGAAGGTCTGAGCACCAGAACTAGAGAAAATAATATCAGGGATTCCTACAGAAAGATCCCATGGCACAGGAGCTGCTGTGTAGAGTTTTGTTCTGGCTACACAAAACAGATTTCAGCTAAAATGAAGTCTCTCAGGCCTTGGTTACCTAGACAGGGTTGGCTCAAAACTCTGTGGAAGTTCTACCTTCTTTCCTCTCAAGATTTGTAAAAATTCTTGGGAACTTACATCCTTTTGGTCACCTCTGGCCCCAAACTCCTTCTTTAAGTGAGGCTGTCTTATCCATGTAACACCAATCCAGATATGATTGTTCAACCTCTTCCATGAGTTAGGTCTACCACACACTCACACCCACAGAAAGCATCCAAGAGAGTAATATATTTTACTAATAGAGGCCCAGTGTACAAAATTCTTTCATGAGGGGATCTGTGTCCCTCAGCCCAGCCTTCACCCTCTCCAGTCTGGGACCCCTCTAGGGATATCCAACCGCCCATTGAGGTCCGATCCAAGTAGAATTAGGCCTAAACAGGCAGTTAGACATCCCTCTCACAATCCAGAACTGCTGGCTCCCAACTGCTTGCCTGTTTGCTTTCCTGATTGCCCCTAACTGCTGCTTCTTGCCAGCCTGATCACCCTCTAAACACTCTCCTTATAGCCTGATTGATGCCTAACTGGTCCCCTGCCAGCCTGATTGCCCCTAATTGCCCTCCACTGCAGGCCTGGTCACCCCTGTTATCCCCTGAAGGCCTGATTCCCCCTAACTGCCCTTCCCTGCAGGCTTGGGTCTCCTGCAACTGCACTTTCCTGTAGGCTTGATCGCCCCTAACTGCCCTCCCTTGCAGGCCTGGTCCCTCCCAACTGCCCGCTTCTGCTGGCAGTATTTTCCCAATCATGGAAAATACGTCTTAAAATATTCTTTGCCTACTTTGCCAATCAGAAATTTTTTTCTGGCTGCCTCTTAGGGCATCCTCTCCAGCCTCAGACTGTCTTTTTCCACCACTACCTTCTCTCTCTACACCTTTCTTCTATTCTTTTCCTGTTCTTCAGAAGCAAAAAGAAATTCCTTCCTATGTTTTATACAGACTCACTTAGCTGTCTTCTTTGAATCTCTTTAAAGTTTCACCCCTGTCTTCTTAAAGCCAAAGATGCTGTCAAGAAGTCTGATGGACTTTGGTTCTCTGTATATGATTTGTTTTTCCCTCTTTTCTGGCACTCCTAATCATCAGCATGTTGACCCTTTATTACTTTCTGGTGTCTTATCTTATCTACTCATGAAGCCTTTCTTAATCTTATCTATTCATGGGAGGATTTCTTAATCTTATCTACTCATGAAACCTTTTTTCCCCCAGGGGAATACTCTCTGAGATTCATACCCTTCACCCAGTTTTCTTTATGTCAGCAATTATAGTTTCAATCATTATTTCCACTTGGTTTCTTTTTTCAAACCACTGCCTGTTATTAAATAGAATTTAATATCATATTTTCTAGAATGAAAGAAATATGAATAACATCACAGAATGAAAGAGTTCACAGAATGAGTAATAAAACCCTACATCTAAGTACAAGATAGTAAAATTAAAGAATCTCAAAGACAAAGAAGAAAATTCATGTATCTATTCAACTATACTTATTTTAACTTCTCATGGGTTCTATAAATCCATTTGGCAGAGTTGTTTAGTCTATTTTCTTATTTTACTCTTACATGAGAGGCAGCAGTCATCATCTTTAATGATGATCCCTTAGAAAACCAAAAACAGAATGCTAGCTCCTAGATATGATAAAGAAAACCTAACTTAAAACAATGGTCATTAGTCATCAGAGCCAAATATCAACAGTACAAAGACTAATCAACAGAGCCAAATATCAACAGTACAACAAAACTCATTAGTCAAAAGAGCCAAATATCAACAGTACAATGATTGAAATTTCTTTTGAGAGCCAAATTTTTCAAACTTAAACTTCTTCTAATACCACTTCTTCAAAACAGACTTGCCCAGGCCATGGTATTTTGTGGAAAAGCCACACTGAAGGAGCCAAAGAGCTGCATGTGACTTGTGACCGCAGTTTGCTGACCACAGCCTTAGGTCATTTGTGAAAGTATGATATTGGCTATTGTTTTAAGTTAGGTTTTCTTTATCATATCTAGGAGATAGCATTCTGTTTTTGGTTTTCAACCATATACATTCTAAAACATATAAAATCTGTATATTATAGACTAGTGGCATGGTTCATGAAATTCGTGCACTGGGAGGGGAAGGTGTCCCTCAGCCAGCCTGCACCCTTTCCAATCTAGGACCCCTCAGGAGATGTCCAACTGCAGTTTAGGCCTGATCCCAGGAATTGGGCCTAAACTGGCAGTTGGATATCCCTTTCACAACTGGGACCACTGGCTCCTAACCACTCACCTGCCTGTCTGCCTGATTACCCCTAATCGTTTCTGCCTAGCAGACTGATCACTCCTAACTGCTCCCCTGCTGGCCCGATTGCCCTAACTGCCCTCCCCTGCCATGACCTGCCTCTTCTGCCAGGACCTGCTTCCTCCACGTGAGGTGGTGGAAATGAGGGGACTGGCCTCCTCCATGTCACATGGAGCCATGGGACCCCCAGACCTCACTGTGTGGAGCAGCCATCAGACCTTGCCTCCGCTGTGCATGTGGCCATCTTGTGGTAGCCATCTTGTGACGGCATTGTCTACAAGGGCCATCTAGACTTTTATTAGTATAGATTATTTGTAAGTACTGCTTATTTGTAAGGATTGATTACCATGAACAACTTCTAATTCATACTTTCCAATTTACTAGTAAATAAATGTCTTGAATTCTTTTGTAGGAAAGAGCCAAGACATTTTTCTTTAAGCCTAATTGAAATTCGATAATTTTCTTTTACATTCACTTCTTAAAAAGCAATCTATACTAATAAAAGCCTGGGTGGCCCTTGCTCATGATGACGTCACAAGATGGCTGCTACAAGATGGCTATGTGCACAGTGGAGGTGGTGCAGTGAGGTTTGGGGGTCCTGTAGCTCTGTGCAGCATAGGGGAGGCTGATCCCAGTGTCTCTGCCACCTGGCAGGTCCCAGCGAGGTTGGTTGTGGCAGGGGAGGGCAGTTGTGGGTGATCAGGCCAGCAGGGGAGGGCAATTGAGGGCAACCAGGCCAGCAGGGGAGGGCAGTTGGGGATGATCTGGCTGGCAGGGGAGCAGTTAGGTATCAATCAGGTTAGCAGGGGAGTGGTTAGGGGGCAATCAGGCTGGCAGGCAGAAGCAGTTAGTGGCAATCAGGAAGGCAAGCGGTTAGAAGTCAGTGGTCCCAGATTGTGAGTCGGATATCCCCAAGGGGTCCCAGATTGGAGAGGGTGCAGGCTAGGCTGAAGGACACCCTACACCCTGCACAAATTTCATGCATTGGGCCTCTAGTGCAAATATAAGATTTCTCCAACCTACTAACCTTAGTCTAATTCAATATTATAAGCCTTTTTTTGTGTGAGAGAGAGACATTGATTGGATACCTCCCACATGTGCCCCAACCAGGTTGGGAACCTGAAATTGAGATGCATGTCCTGGACAGAATCAAACCCAAGATCTTCAGTCTACAGACTGACACTCTAACCACTGAGCACCCCTGCTAGGGCAGCTTTCATATCTTTTAAACTCCCTTTCATACTTTCCCTTCTCTATTGCTCTGCACTTCATTCTTTTGCATTTATTTGGTTCTATCTTCCAAGCAATTCGTTCTTTCCTCAGCTGTCCATCTGGTCTGCTGCTGAATGGTTCAATTGGATTTTAAATTCAGCAATTTTATTTTTCACTCCTGAAAATTATGCTTGTTTTTTTCAATATTGTGATTTTGTTATGTCTTCACACCTCTTTAAGAAACATCAAACATATGTATACTACATATTGGGTTTTTAAATTTAATATTTAAAGCAATAGTTTCTAAATATAGGTATATATCAGAATTACCTGAGAACTTGTTAAAACACATATTGCTAGACTCACCTCTACAGTTTCAATATGTCTGGAGTGGACTCTGGCAATGTATATTTCCAAATGCAATGTGACACTGATGCTGTTAATTTAGGGATCACATTTTGAGGAAAATTGATCTCAAGTATTTGTAGGTGAAACTTTTCTAGCCATTGTTGTCTCTCTCTGTCTCTCTTTCTCTGCTTGTGTGTGTGTGTGTTTTACTGAGAGCTGCTCATTTTTCTTGATTTTTTTTTTTTAGGAGTGAAATACTTGGGATATGGGATAAAGTTGTATTTCTGAAGAAAGGATTTGAGTTTGCTTCTGGCAGATTTCTGAGGAGACTATCAGCCCAGGATCACTGTAAATTAAATTCTTGGCTGGAGGCTTTTTGAAATCCCCTGTTTAGATGAATTCAGGTTATAAGGTCACAATAAGAATGGATTAAGTTATGCTACTTGACAACCACTTTTGAGATTGGTAAGATCTTTACAGTTCAATGTAGTAGGGTCAGTGTTAGTTTCAGTCTAACTCTGCAGTGAATGTGTAGCTCTTTGATGCCTCCTCCCTAGCTCCCACCATGGCCCTGTTTTCAACTCCTGCTCTGCTGAGTGAGTGGCCCCTGGGTGGGTTCACCAGGTGCATGGAGTGCCCTCCAGGTGAAAGCAGGCACAGGGCCCAGCTGGTCACTCTATGTTCTGGGAGTTGCAAACATTCTCTCCTTATCTGTCATTTACTTTGCACTTTGCCTATGGTATTTTTCAGCAGAGAGAAAATTAAATTTTAGTAGTAACACCTAGGAATTACTTTTCAATTTTCTTTAGCCAATACAGACAGTGAGCACACTTCTCTTGCTGCTGGCATTAGTCAGAATGCTTTTAAAATTTCAGGATTGTTTACTATTGATTTTTGATAAGTAATGTTTAAAATAACTAAGAAAATATATTTTTTATTTTATTAAACATTCGTAATCAATGGATACAGAATTTTATATTTATTGAAAAAATTAAAGTCACCACCTGTTACTTAGCTTTTATTTTTCCTTTAATAATGTAACTGTTTTAGTTTTTGTAATGCAGAAGCATCTATCAATTAAACACTAAATCTGATTTAGTTTACTGCTTGACTCCATTTGCTGATATTTTAGAATTTGGTTATGATTTTTATGCTGTTGTTTTTTCACATAGGACATAGGCTGTGTCTGCACAGAACTTGCCGACTGCGTTTAGGACTGCTGTTCAGCGTGAATGAGAAACGCTCTTCCTGGACCAGTGGTGCATGTGGGAGGCAGGCAGGGTCCTGCTCCTGTCCCGAGTCCCGTGACAGAACCGTGTGAGTTCTCTGCTTGGACCAGGGACCTCAGCTCTGCAGTCAGTTCATGTGGCCGAGCCTCCTCCCTCCTTCTCACTTCCAATCAGAATCTATGTGATGGTGTATCCGGCAGCACCTTTCCTGCTTCTGGAATCTTCACTTCAAACTAAGGTCAGTGCTGTCCTATCACCCAGCCCCCAGGAGTTATTAATTTTGCCCTTCACACTGCTTACTCAAGGTCCAGTGGGCAATCAGAATTCCACCAGTTATCTTAACACAGCGAATTTATTAGAAGGACTCAATTGAACAGATTCTGGAGGATATAAAATGGAAAAAAGACCACTGACTTACCCTAGAGACAGTAACTGCAGGAGGCAGCCACTGCTCCTCGTCCGGAAGGAATAAAGGGAACAGCTTGGAGTTGTTTCAATCTGAAGCTTGGTTGGGTGGGAGACAGACCTCTGAGAAGCGTGACACTGGTTACTGATATTTCAGAAGGGGTAACATGAGGCTGATGTTCTGGGAATGTAAAAAAAAACAAAAAACTGGAAACTGGAGCCAACTGTTTCTGGAATCAACTGCCAGCACTGGGATGAACTGCTCTTCTTGCTTCTGGTTTCCTCTAGCACTCCCTACTGGCAGACCTAGGAGAAGAATGACATGTGCAGAGTTGCAGCAGCACTAGCTTGAGAAGGGCAGTGGCTCTTGAGGTGGAGTGGCTTCATACCCTGCCTGTGCCACCGCCAGAGTTCTGCCACTGGGAGCCTCCCTTCTCAGCAGTTCTGCACTTCTATTTGACCTCTTATTTTCCCTCGGATATTGTGGTTCAAGGTTACAGATGTCTTCCAGTTTCATGGAAAATGGATTTGTCTTCTGGTTCTTATTCTTCTAATACTCTCAACTTATTCTCTGAGTACTGGAGGGTGATTTCTAAGGAGGGGACGTGCAATTCTCCTTTACTCCATCATTTAAAAACTGGAAGTTATAGATGTGCTATTGGCCCTGTGATTCCCTTGAACACTTCCTTGTCCTTCCCAGCTTTCTTTTCATCTTGGTATAGTATTTTATTATAACTTCCTTTTTCTGGTGTAATTGAGGACATAGTTGTTTTTAACCCCAGTAAGATGTTCAATTATTACTTAAACTGTCTTCTGATTTCTGTAGTCATTTTTAGAAATAGATTCTAAGTTTTCAGAATGGTGCTGTATATCCCTGACGAGCAAATAAAAAGGTGTGTGTGACATATATACACTTCCTCCAAGAATGAGAAAGAACCAACCCAAGAGTTGGTGCTTGCCCATTCACAGGGCGTGTAGATTTCCCTTGGCCCCAGGCAGTGATCATTGTCATTTTGCTGGACTCTCATTCTCATACATATTCCTGAGTGTAGACTGAAAATCACTGCACGGACCAAGTCCAAATGCTTGGCAGCTCTCAGTTTATGTCACTGGAAGGACAGGACGACCTGCTAGTTGTGTGCCCTTTCTCCAGCTTCTTCCAGGGATGTCAGAGCTTTTGACCCTGGGAAGACCCTCTCCAATACTGACATGGGGATCTGTTTGAAAGATCTATAAGAAATCTGAGGTACATGAGCTGGGAGCTTTGTTCTATGTACCAGGACTTACCTATCCTCACTGCTGAGGTTGCTGAGTCAGGAGTCACCCTGCTGCACTAGAGAATGGCCACCATATGTACAACCAGCAGAAGGCCTCCATGAGTTTAGACCCACTCAGCCTCACCTCCCTGACCCATCCCGAATGAATGACAGGTATATGGGAACATGTGCCTGGAGTCATGAGGCCTCATCTTTGCTGTTCCTGTGTGTGCTATATTGCCCATCCTGTATCCATTTTTGTTTGTTTTATTTTAAATTTTTTACTAGTTTTTTAAAGAGAGAAGGAGGTAGAGTGAGAGAGAGAGAGAAACATTGATGTGAGAGTGAAACATCCAGGGGCCACCTCCTGCACATGCCCCAACCAGGAATCAAACCCAAACCCAGGCAAACTTTTTGTGGCCAGGGCTGAACAGTTTTTTACTGGCAGAGGAGGACCTGTTAGAAATAATATTTCTTCAGCTAATATTCAAAATGCATAAAGAACTCATACAACTCAACAACTACAAATACAACAGGCACACAATCCAATTAAAAAATTGGGAAAGGACCTGAACACTTTCCCTAAAATGGCCAATAGATAAATGAAAAGATGCTCAACTTTACTAGCTATAAGGGATATATAAGTCAAAACCACAATAAGTTATCCTCATACCTGTTAGAATGGCTATTATCACTAAGACAGAAATAATAAGTGTTGGAGAGGTTGGAAAAAAAAGACAAGCTTGTTCATTACTGCTGGGAATGTAAATTGGAGCAGTCTCTATGGAAAATAGTGTGCAGGCTACTTACAAAACTAAGAATGGAGCTATCATATGACCCAGCAATTCCTCTTCTGGGTATTTACCCTAAAAATGTGAAGACTCTTATTTGTAAAACTATATGTCTCCTTATGTTCACTGCATCATTATTCACAATGGCCAAGACATGGAAACAATCTAAGTGTTTTTTGATGAATAATTGCATATGTACAATGGAATGCTACTCAACCATAAAAAATGATAAAATTTTTCCATTTGCAACTACATGGATGGATCCTGAGAGTATCATGTTAAGTGCAATAAGACAGAAGAGAACAAGGAGCTTATAATTTCACTCATATGGGAGATATAAAACTGAAAGTTAGAACCTAACAAACAAAACAAACTCACAAACACTACAACAGTGTGGTAGTTACTAGAAAGGAAAGGAGACTAGACTTTGGGGGGTGAGCACACAATGCAATATACAGATGATGTATTAATATAATTATACACATGAAATGTATATACTGTTATTAACCAATCTTACCCTGATACATTTATTTTTTTTTAAAAAAGGAAACAATCTTCTTTCAATGGAAAGTGCTGGAGGCTAATTCCAGCATGTCATAATAAATGCAAGAAGTTCATTAAAAGGTTGGTGGACCGTAATAATTATATTATTGCCTGCTGGAATGACTAAAAGCATTTCCTCAAACCTGAAAAAGATGCATATATTATTGCCTGTTGCCAGACAGCTGAGGGCATTTCAACCTACATGTTATTACCTGCTGCTGGCCAAATAGGTGAGCATCCAAGGGCAGTTCCTCCAACCTGACAATGTGTATTGTATACCAAACCTTAACCTTTGATATGTATATCTGCTTTGCCTTACGACAATTTGTTTTAATAAAAAGCTAGGGGTCCAGAGATTCAGAAAACTTGGTTACTGAAACTAGGTCTCCTCTTACTCCCCAAAATGCTTTTCAAATTTATATTTCATGTCTAGTCTCTTTATTAATTGACATGTAGCCCCTTCTCCAGATTCCTGAACCCTTCTAGATGCTGAGAAACTGCCCAGCATAAAAGAGAGAGGAGACAGAATCATAAGAGGGCTGATATGGGGCATACCTGTATTGCAGTTAGTACTTGTAACAGTTATCTGTTGCCATGTAACAAATTATCTCAAACTTTGGCAATTTGGATTGAGCTCATTGAGGAGCCTTTCTTGTCTGTTCCCACCTTGGATTTTCTAGACTAGGCTCACTCGCATGTCTAGGCTTCCAGCTGGGAAGGCGGGGACCACTGTGATGCCAGGGCCTCTCATTCATCAGGCCAGTGTAGGCTTTTTTACATGGTGGAACAGAGGTTCCCAGAAGCAAGAAGAGCAGCAGCAGGGCCTCTTAACACCTGGGCTTGGAAGGCACACAGTTTTACCTCCACTGCATTTTATTGATCAAAGAGGTCACAAGCATCCCAGCTTTAAGAGGTGGAGAAGAGGCTCCACTTCTTGACAAATGAAGCTGCAAATAATTTGTGGTTACATTTAGTAATCTGCCACAATGCCTGAAGACCTATATGCCCTCTTCTCAACTGCCCCAAGAGAATAAGACAAGTAACAGTAAATAGGGAACCAGCAGTAGCTAAGCCAGTGATTAAGAGAAGTAATTGACATCTCCTCTTTGACCACCTACAACATGCTGAGTAAGAGTGCCCAGGTAATTAGACAGTGCTGTCCTGAACCAAAGGGGTAAGAATAAAGATGATGCCACTTATATCAATGCCACTTACATCTTTTATTTTTGGTCCATAATATCAAATAAATAGACCTTTTGTTTCCTTGTAAGTACCCTATTCTAAGACTGTTTAATTTGGGCTTAGGAGAATTGAAATAGGCTTTATGTAAACAGCTCAAGTTGTTACCAAGGCGATTTTGCAATGAAGTTCAAGTCTAAATACTGATACTGTATGCAGACGATACATAATACTTCCCCTTTTGTTTGGCACTCTGTGTAGGGAAGGAAAGTGTTCATAGTGAGATTACCATCTCCCAGCTGTGTTTTTAAAATTCTTTGGTTGCCCTTGCTGTTTGGGCTCAGTGGATAGAGTATTGGCCTATGGACTAAAGGGTCCCAGGCTCAATTTCGATAAAGAGCATATGCCTGGATTGTGGGCTCAATCCCCAATGTGAGGTGTGCAGCTGATCAATTATTCTCTCTCACTGTTGATGTTTCTATCTTTCTCTTCCTCTCTCTTCCTCTCTGAAATCAATAAAGATATATTTTTAAAAATTAGTTTTTGTCATAAATTCTCTGCACTTGAGTTTAAGAAAATATTTGAGTTTTTCCTGACTGTGCATTTATAGCAAGGAATTTTTTTTTGAAAAGTCAAGTTCCAAATGTACTAAAATGGTCTTAATATAATTTCCATTTGTACAAATGAAGATTCAATGCAAAAGAAAAGTTATGACAAACATTTCAGGCTATTAGCCTAACTATTTAGGGCTGTTTACTTTGAAATGTTTTAAAGTTTTCAATAATAAAAACATATCTGCTGGAAATGATACATTTCTACCCATTTCTATCCACCCACTCAGAGGGGAAAAGCCAGTATATTTTTGTAACTTAAAAAAGTCAGTTAATTTCCCAGACAAATGCACGGTGGAATTTTCAAGGCATTTTCGAACGTTATACCTGTGAACTAGAGAACAGAATTAAGCTCCTTTGTGTCTTAGGAAGACAGAAAATGCCTACCACTGCTTTGGCACAATGAAACATTTAGTATGGTATGTATTTAAATTATAGATCTAGACCAGCATTTAGGCACATAGTCAGTCTATAATCACTGACATTACTGCTGGAAGAGTAGTGTAATGGAGTGTAATGTGATGATGGAAAGTTGCTCATTCTGTCTAGGTTTTACTACTCTACTGAATATTACCTACATTTGTTTCTCTGGGTAGATTACAGAATTGCACACATTTTTTAAAAATGATAGAAATGGCACACTAACCCTAGATTGTTTGGCTCAGTGGATAGAGTGTTGGCCTGTAGACTGACGGGTCTTGGCTTCGATTTTGGTCAAGGGCACATGCCTGGTTGTGGGCTCTATCCCCAATAGGGGGCTTGCAGGAGGCAGCCAATCAATGATTCTCTCTCTCTTCATTGATGTTTCTCTCTCTCCCTCTCTCTCTCTCTCCATTCCTCTCTGAAATCAATAAAAATACGTGTTTCTTTGTTTTTTAAAGAAGGCTCCAACGTTAAAAAAAAAAAGAGAGAGAGGAAGAAGAAAACAAATGGCATACTTTTTTTTTTTTAATGCTACAACATAGTTACAACTCATAGTTATCTTAGAAGGGGAATGTTCAAATACCTATAGTCCTCCCAGCTGAATTCATCAAGCATTTGAGCATGTTCTCTTGTCCACCATTGTTTCTGAGACTTCATGTGAGCCCCACATTCTCAAGAACGAACAGAATGCATTCAACACTACAGCTGACTCACCTTTATTCATTCTCCTTTAAGACACTCAAATCTCATTTTCCCAAGGAGATTTTTGTGAGTAATAAACAGAGAGTCACTTACAGCTGTTGTTGCTGGTCATGGTGAGGTACTGAGGTGCAAAGGAAAAGACTTTGCTGTTAGACACCTACAGTTTGGCTCAGAATCCACTGCCACCACTGCCTCACTGTTTAGTTACAGACCTCCTTGAACCTTAGTCTCTGCTTCCACATCATGAGGGCAGTAGTGGTTGGTGATAATTAGCGACAAGTTATGTCTTAAATTTCTGCAGAGAGCAGGTAGGTTACAAACAGTAGATGCTGTTATTGTATTTAGCATGGCTAGCACATGTCTGTTTTTGTGTGCAGTTTCCTGTAGTTATGTGCTTTGAAATTTTCTTTCACAATAGAAGGCCTTTATTTACACATTAAACTGGTTCTCAGACTGCTGGGCACATTGCTCGGGCACCGGCTGAGTCAGCAGCACCTGGGTGACTGTGCCACCTGTCCTCTCCCGGCATCCCTGTGGAGATGTCCTCCCCCGCTTGTACTTTTGTTTTTGATATTATAAAATCTAGTTGACTTGCCATAGAACAGTATATGATAAAATACGATGCTTTTCAAAATACTACTTTAAATGCACTCTTAAATGATTTAATTATTTTTAAAGTCATACTTTACATGTTATTTAGATACCTCATGTAAGTGGAACTGTGCAGTATTTGTCCTCTTGTTACTGTGTTTTTCGCCAAGCATAATGTCCTCAGGTTCATAGATATTGTTGCACAAGGCAGGCTTTCCTTCTTTTTAAGGCTGAACAGTATTTCACTGTGTGCATAAACCACATTTTCTTTACCAACTAGAGGCCAGTGCACAAAATTCATTCAAGGGGCTTGACCCTCGCAGCCCTGGCTGCCTTGTGGCCCCTCAGTCCGCCTCCTGCCCACTGGGCATTCTGGAAGGTCATTGGGAAGATCATTCCACCCGGTCGAATTAGAATATTACCTCTATTATATAGGATGCACCTATTGATGGGCATTTAGGTTGCCTCCACAGCTTGCCTTTTGTGAATAGTGTTGCAATGACTATGGAATGCTAATATGTTTCTGAGATATCCTAATTTCAACATTTTGGGATATATAACCAGATGTCAGGTTGCTAGATTATATGGTAGTTCTATTTAATTTTTTAGAAACCTCCACACTGTTTTCCATAGCGGCTACGCCAATTTACGTCCTCACCGACACTTGTTATCTTTTGTTTTTTTATAGTAGCCAAATTCATGGAAACAGAGGAAAATGGTAGTCAGCAGGGACAGGGGAAAAGGGAGGGGGACCTGCAGGATAGGCATAGTGTTTCAATCACACAGAGCCTGCCACACAGCGCTTGCCCATGGTGAACAGCATTGTCCTGTCCATTAATTTTTTTATAATAATAGCTTTTTCAATTTATTGAGCCCTGTATCTTAAACATTTTTTTAAAATTTTTTATTATTTAAAGTATTACATGTATTAATACATATATTTCCTTTTTCCCCCCATGGCCTCCCCTAACCCCTGTCACATGCCCTCATCTGACAAACACACCCCCCCCCGCCCCAGTGTCTTGTGTCCATTGGTGTGCTTATATAGAAGTCCTTAAGTTGATCTATTTCCCTCCCTCCCCAACACTCCCCAGCCTTCCCGCTGTAATTTGCCTCTGTATTTATCTTTTTATTCATCAGGTTATAATGTTCTTTATTCTCCATAAATGAGTGAGATCATGTGGTATTTTTCTTTCGGCTTATTTCACTTAACATAATGCTCTCTGGGTCCATCCATGCTGCTGTAAATAATAACTCCTTTTTTTATAGCAGCGTAGTATTCCACTGAGTAGATGTACTATAGTTTTCTAATCCACTCATCTGCTGATGGGCATGTAGGCTGTTGCCAAATCTTAGCTATGGTGAATTGTGCTGCTTTGAACATAGGGATGCATATATCCATTCTGATTGGTGTTTCTAGTTTCTTGGGATATGTTCCTAGAAGTGGGATTACTGGGTCAAATGGGAGCTCCAGTTTCAGTTTTTTGAGGAAACTCCATAGTGTTCTCCACAGTGGCTGCACTAGTTTGCATTCCCACCAGCAGTGCATGAGGGTTCCTTTTTCTCCACATCCTCACCAACACTTGTCATTTGTTGATTTATTGATTGCTATTCTAACAGGTATGAGATGGTACTGCATTGTCATTTTGATTTGTATCTCTTGGATAACTAGTGACTTTGAGTATGTTTTCATGTGTCTCTTAGCCTTCCTTCTGTCTTCTTTTGAAAAGAATCTATTTAGGTCCATTGGCCATTTTTTATTGGATCATTTATCTTCCTTTTGTTAAGTGGTATAAGTTGCCTATAGATGTTGGAGATTGAACCTTTATCAGTGATAACATTTGCAAAGATGTTCTCCCATACAGTGGGCTTTCTTGTTGTTTTGTTGATGGCTTCTTTTGCTGTACAAAAGCTTTTTATTTTGATGTAGCTCCATTTGTTTATTTTCTCTTTAGCTTCCATTGCCCTAGGAACAGTATTAGTGAAGAAATTGCTTCAACATATGTCTGAGATTTCTCTGCCTGTGGATTCCTATAGTATTTTTATAGTTTCCAGTCTTATCTTTAAATCCTGTATCCATTTTGAGTTTATTTTTGTGTATGGTGTAAGTTGGTGATCTAGTTTCATTTTTTTGCATGTATCTGTCCCCAGTTTTCCCAACACCATTTATTGAAGAGACTATCTTGACTCCATTGTATGTTTATGCCTCCTTTGTCAAATATTAATTGAGTATAGTGATTTGGGTCAATATCTGGATTCTCTATTCTATTCCATTGGTCTATATGCCTGTTCTTGTGTCAGTACCAGGCTATTTTGAGAACAGAGGCTTTGTAATACAGTTGAAATCTGGTTTTGGAGATCCTACCTACTTTGTTATTCTTTCTCAGAATTGCTGTGGCTATTCAGGGCCTTTTATTATTATTATTATTCCATATGAATTTTTGGAGAGTTCTTTCTAGGTCTGTGAAATATGCCATCAGTATTTTAATGGGGAGTGCATTGAATATATAGATTGCTTTAGGTAGCATGGACATTTTAATGATGTTGATTCTACCAATCCATGAACATGGTATGTTCTATCTGTTTATGTCTTCCTATATCTCTTTTTTCAATATCCTATAGTTTTCCATGTATAGGTCTTTTACCTCCTTAGTTAAATTTATTCCTCTGTATCTTAATTTTTTTGGTGTGATGGTAAATGCGATAGCTTTTTTAGTCTCTTTCTCTAAGTTCACCATTGGTGTATAGAAATGCCATAGATTTCTTGGCATTAATTTTGTATCCTGCTACATTGCTGAATTCATTTATTAAATATATTAGTTTTTTTGATGGTGTCTTTCAGGTTTTTTATGTACAATATCATGTCATCTGAAAATAAGGACAGCTTTACTTCTTCTTTTCCAATTTGGATGCCTCTTTTTTCTTCTTCTTCTGTAATTGCAATGGCTAATACTTCCAGTACTATATTGAACAGGAGTGGTGAGAGTGGGCATACCTGTCTTGTTCCTGATTTTAGGGGAAATGGTTTTAGTTTTTGCCCACTCAATATGATGTTTGCTGTGGGTTTATCATATACAGCTTTTATGATGTTAAGATGGGATCCTTTTATTCCCACCTTGTTGAGAGTTTTTATCAAGAAAGGGTGTTGGATTTTTCTATATCTATTGATATGACTATGTGATTTTATCTCTCAAATTGTTTATGTGATGTATCACGTTTATTGAATTGCAGATATTATACCATCCTTGCATTCCTGGGATAAATATTACTTGGTCATGGTGTATGATCTTTCTGATGTACTGCTGGATCCAATTTGCTAGAATTTTGTTGAGGATTTTGGCATCTATGTTCATGAGGGATATTGTCCTGTAATTCCCTTTCTGTTGCCTTTATCTGGTTTTGGTATTGGAAGTGTTCCCTTTGGAATAGTTTGAGAAGGATAAGTTTTAGTTTTTCCTTGAATGTTTGGTAAAATTCCCCTGTGAAGCCATCTGGCCCTAAGCTTTTGTTTGCTGGAAGCTTTTTGATGACTGCTTCAATTAATTCCATAGTTATTGATCTATTGAGATGTTTAGATTCTTCCTGATTGAGTTTTGGAAGGTTATATTTTTCTAGGAATATGTCTATTTCTTCCAGGTTGTCCAGTTTGTTGGAATAGAGTTGTTCATAGTATTTTTTAACAATCTTTTGTATTTTGGTGGGGTCTGTTGTTACTTCACATCCTTCATTTATGCTTTTGTTTATTTGGGTCCTCTTTCTTTGCTTCTTGGTGAGCCTAGCTAGAGCTTCATAAATCTTGGTTTTCCTTTGAAAGAACCAGCTCTTGGTTTTGTTGATCTTTTGTATTGTATTTTTTTTGTCTCAATGTTGTTTATGTCCACTCTGATCTTTATTATTTCCTTCCTTCTGCTCACACTGGGCTTTTCTTGTTGCTCTCTTTTTAACTCTTGGAGTTGTATGGTTAGGGAATTTATTACCATTGTTTCTTGTTTTTTTTTGCAGTAGGCTTGTAGAGCTATGAACTTCCCTCTCAAGCCTGCTTTTGCTGTGTCCCATAGATTTTGGATTGTTGTGTTTTCATTGTCATTTGTTGCCATGATGTTTTTTATTTATTTCTTGATCTCTCTGGTAACCCAGTCATTGTTTAATAGCATTCTGTATAGTCTCTATGTCTTTGATTTTTTTGGATTATTTCTATTGTAGTTCATTTCCAATTTTATGCCACTGTAATCTGAGAAGATGCTTGATATGATTTCTGTCCTCTTGAATTTGAAGAGTCTTTGCCTATGACCCAACATATGATCCAGCTTTTAAAATGATCCATGTGCACTTGAGAAGACTGTATATTCTGTGGCTTTGGGGTGAAATGTTTGAACATATCAAGTCATTCCATCAGGTCTATTGAGTCATTTAGGATTGATATTTCTTTGCTGATTTTTGTTTAGAGGATTTGTCCAGTGGTGAGAGTGGGGTATTAAAGTCTCCTACTATGATTTTATTGCTGTCAATCTCTTCCTTGATATCCTCCTGGACTTTTTATGTATTTGGGTGCTCCTGTATTGGGTGCATATATGTTTATCAGAGTTGTTTCTTCTTGTTGGATTGCTCCATTTATTATTATGAAGTGGCCTTCCTTATCTCTTGTTATGTCCTTCACTTTGAGATCTAATTTGTCAGATGTTAGTATTGCTACCCTAGCATTTTTTTTTCATTCTATTTGCCTAAAATATCTTTTTCCATTCGTTCACCCTCAGTCTGGTGCGTCTTTTTTTCTGAGGTTGGTTTCTTGCAGACAGCAGATATATGGGTCGTGTTTTCCTATCCAATCCATTACCATATGTCTTTTGGTTGAGTTATCCATTTACATTTAAAGTTATTATTGATAGGTACTTATTTGTTGCCATTTTTATTCTTTACCCCTGTGTTCTTTCTTTACTTCCTATTTCTTTCTTTCTTTTTCTTTTTTAACAGCAGACCCTTTAGCATTTCTTGCATTGCTGGGTTGGTGGTAATAAATTCTCTTAGTCCTTTTTTGTCTGTGAAACTCTTGATTTCACCTTCAATTTCAATTAATAGCCTTGCTGGGTACAGTATTCTTGGATACAGACCCTTCCTTTGCATGACTTTGTATATTTCATTCCATTCCCTTCTGGCCTGATGAGTTTCTGTTGAGAAATCAGTAGCTAGTTTTATGGGGATTCCTTTGTAGGTAACTTTTTGTTTCTTGCTTTTAAGATTCTTACTTTGTCATTGGTGTTTGCCAGTTTACTTATAATGTGTCTTTTGGGATTCATTTTACTTGGAACTCTATGAGCTTCTTGGATTTGTGTGGATTTTTTCTTCCCTATACCAGGAAAGTTTTCTGTCATTATTTCTTCAAACAGGTTTTCTATTCCTTGCTTAGTTTCCTCTTTTTCTGGAACCCCTGTTATGCACATGTTGTTTCATTTCCTGTTGTCCCAAAGTTCCCTAAGGCTCTTCTCCTGCTTTTAATTTTTTGTCTAGAAGCTGCTGTACTTGGGTATTTTTTCCTACCTTGTCTTCTAGCTCACTGATGTGGTCCTCTGCTTCTTCTAGTATACTCTTGATGCTTTCTATTGAATTCTTTATTACAGCGATGTCATTTTTCATTGCTTCTTGATTCTTCTTCATTTCCTCCTGGTTCTTACTCATATTGTCGATTTTGTCTTCCATTCTTTTCAAACCACCTTATGACCATTTCTCTGAATTCTTTCTCTGACAGGTTGCTTGCCTCCATTTCATTTACTTCCTTTTCTGCTGATGCCTGCTTTTTTTCATATACAGGCTGTTTATTTGTCTCCCCATGGTCTCTCTTCTCTGGTGTTTGGTAATGTAGTTCTTTCTTTCCTACATTGATTTAAAGGCACAAAATACAACACAACCAGGTACAATGCACAAGGCACTGAACAGAATTGTATTCATGGTATTAACAACCCCAAATAAAGGTGATCACCAGGGAAAGGCAAATTAGAGGATAGGAGAGAAACAAGAAGAGAAAAAAAAGAAAGAAGTGCAAAAATGAAATTGGGAAAAGGAAAAGAAAAGTAAGAAAGAAAAGACAGAGAGTAAGAAAGAAAAGGGGAACAAACTACATATATAGGGAGAAAACTCCAATAGGGCAGCCACTAATCCCAACCAATGCCAGTGACAAGTACCTGGAGATGAATATAAACTACAAACAACAGCTAATATCAAGCGAGGTGAGGGAAAACAGAAGCAAAATAACAAACAAAACAAAACAAACAAAAAACAAATCAAAAAAAGAATAAGCAAAAAATCTCACAAACAAGCATAAAAAATCAATATAATCAACATTCAAGCAAACAACAACAAAAGGACAGAGAGAAAAACAACAATTTTTTGGATAGTGAGGACAGAGAAGAGAGAGGTGTGTATGGACTTGAAACAGGGGATTGGAAATTAGATATATAAGTAGGGTGAAATTTTAACATTGTGTAAAAAGAAAGAATAGGGAAAATCTAAAGCAAGAAAAGGATAAGTGAAACAGGACAACAAAAGGGGAAAAGTTAGGAAGAGAGTGATGGCATAAAGGTAGAGTTGAGACAGAGTAAAAAGATGCTGAAGAAAAGATGAAAATAGAATGTAGAACACTAATCCCAAAGTAAAATAAAGAGAAAATAAATGACACTTAAAATAAAAAGATAAAATAGTAGTAGTAATAATACTGATTGAAAATAAAAATGTAATAATTAAAAAGGTAAAATCAAGTGAGGAAAAAGGAAAAAAAATATTTTCTTAAGTAAAAGATGAAAAAGAAATAAAAAATAAAAATAAAATTTAAAAAATGTGCGGTAATGAAGGTCATCCACTTCCTCTATTGTTCTGTTTGCCACGCCTGTTTCCCAATCAGGACAGTATTGCAGTTCCCTGTGTTCCACTTTTCCTCAGTGTTGTAAGCTAGTCCTGATTCTTAAGCAGGCCGTGTGTCTTAATTTCTTGTATTCCTTTATTTGTGATTACACAAGAGTCATTTTGTGATTCATCCTCTGGGTGGCGGTGTTTCTGGATTAACCTCTGGGTCTATAGGTCCTCTGTAGCCTGTGCTTAGATTCTGCTTTCCCTGTGTCACTCAATATTGGTTTGTGGGAGTGGGTTGCCCCAGAGCTGGTTCTCTGATGGTTATTCCCTGCTCTGATCCTCAGGTTCCAGAAAAACAACTGTCCCCTGCAGTCTCTTAGGTGTCCCCAATTGAGTGATCCTATTTCTTGGGCTTAGTAATCAGAAGTAAGGATTTAAAGAGGAAAAAGCATAAGTGTACGAACTACGAGGCTGCACGCAGTCTGTGCAGTCTATTTTTCCCCATTGTGTCTAAGCAGCTGGCACACTTTAAAAGATTTTAGGTTGTCCTTTTGTTTCAGATCAAAATCAGTTGCTTTTTAGAGATCCATTTTGTTAGCAGCTCTGAGGATCCCTTTCCACCTTCACGAGTCACACCAGCTCCAACAGCCATAGATTTTTCTAGGCACAGACTTTTCCTGGTCTCCAGCTCCCACAGTGCATGTGTTTCTCTGTCCTGCTGGAACCAGAGACCTCACCTTATCTAGACAAAATATGACCTTTCCATGGTGGAGTGTAGAACTCCTCTGAATCTATAGGTTTGCGCCTATTGGGGACTGGTATTCTGGGGTTTGCAGCTGTTTGGTGCGTGCCCTAATTGTAGATTTTCAGGCTCCAATAACATCCACTTTCCCCTTCAACATGGCGTGGTCTCTGGGTCTGAGCCAGTGGCTCTGGGAGGGAACCCAGCAGTTTCCCACCTTCTCCTGGAGTATAGCTGACCCTTTTTAACTCACCAACAAACACTTCCCATGCAACCCTCAGCTATTCTTTCTATTTGCTGTGGGACAAGGCTTGGGACACATCTTTCTATTCCGCTACCATTTTTTTTAGTCCCATTAAAATTTTCTTAAGAGGGAAGATTTTGTGCTAAATGTTCTTATACAATAAAAAGCCATCACCACATTAATTTATTAATTAGTCTATTTGTTAAAAACCCATGGAATGTATAACACCAAGAGTGAACCCTAATGTAAACTATGGACTTTGGGTGTTGATGATGTGTCAGTGTGGGTTCATTGGTTGTAACAAATGTGCCACATGGTGCAAGATGCTAATAGTGGATGTCCTGTGCATGTGCGGGACAAGTATTGGGAAACTCTGTATTTTTCTGCTCAATTTTGTTGTGAACCTAAAACTGCTCTAAAAATAAAGTCTATATTTAAAATGTTATTAGTACATCAATTCCTTGTCCCATCAGTGTCAGAGTATCATATCGGACTTGAAGTACTCAACGAACTAAACATAGGCAATGTTATATATACACTCCCTTCCTTTTGCCACTTCCCTTTGATATACTCTGACACTTTTCTGTTCTCTTTCCTGGTATCATTTGTCAAATGCTCTTCTGTCCTGTCTTAAACCCATTTTACTGATAATGCCAACAATGATTTTCATCTGGCTATATGCAATGTTAATTTTCAGTGGTTATCTTCCTTGTTGCAAGTGATAGTGTCTGTCACAGTTGATTTGTTCCCTCCTTGAAATGCATTCTTCATTGGCTTCCAGCGCAGCACAAGTGCCTGGGTTTCCTCCTCCTTTTGCCAGTTCCTCCACATTTCCCTGTTTTAAAAAAAATCTATCTTTATTGTTGAAAGTATTACAGATGTCCCCTTTGTTTGTTTGTGCCCCTCACCGCCACTGACACCCTCCACTTCAAACGCACCACTATTAGGCCTTCACCACCCTCTTGGTCTGTGGCAATGGGTTATACATACATGCATATACAGTCGCTGCTTCTTTATGTTGGAGTGCTCAGAGCACAGTCCTGGTGCCTCTGTAATTTTCAACCTGCACTCAGCTCCCTTGATAATCTCATGTAGTTTTATGGCTTTACATTTCAAATTTAAATCTCCAGTTTTTTTTAAATTAAATCTTTATTGTTCAGATTATTACATTTGTTTCTCTTTTTTCCCCTCCATAGCACCCCTCCACCCAGCTCCCACCCTTCCCTCTGCTCTTACCTCCCTCCCATTGACCTCATCCGTAGGTGTATGATTTTTGTCCAGTCTCTCCCTGTAAACCCCTCACCCCCTTTCCCCTGAGAATAACCAGTCCACTCCCTTTCTGTGATCCTGATTCTATTATATTCACCAGTTTATTCTGTTGATCAAATTTTTAATTCACTTAATTTTTAGATTCACTTGTTGATAGATATGTATTTGTTGTTCATAATTTTTTGGCTTTTACCTTTTTCTTCTTCCTCTTCTAAAGGAGTACCTTTCAGCATTTCATATAATACTGATTTGGAGTTGATGAACTTCTTTAGCTTTTTCTTGTCTGTGAAGCTCTTTATCTGCCCTTCAATTCTGAATGACAGCTTTGCTGGATAGATTATTCTTGGTTGTAGGTTCTTGCTATTCATCACGTTGAATATTTCTTGCCACTCCCGTCTGGCCTGCATCATTTCTGTTTAGAAATCAGCTGACAGTCGTATGGGTGCTCCCTTGTAGGTAATGAACTGTTTTTCTCTTGCTGCTTTTAATATTCTCTCTTTGTCTTTTGATCTTGGTATTTTAATTATGATGTGTCTTGGTGTGATCCTCTTTGGATTCCTTTTATATGGGGTTCTGTGTGCTTCCTGGACTTGTAAGTCTATTTTTTTTTTTTACCAGATGTGGGAAGTTTTCAGTCATTATTTCTTTAAATAGGTTTTCAGTATCTTGCTCTCTCTCTTCCTCTGGTACCCCCACAATTCTGATGTTGGTACGCTTGAAGCTGTCCCAGAGGCTCCTTATATTATCTTCACATTTTTGGATTCTTTTCTCTTCTTGCTTTTCCAGTTGAATGTTTTCTGCTTCTTTATATTTCAGATTTTTGACTTGATTCTCGCCTTTCTCTAATCTGCTGTTAGGACTCTGTATAATATTTTTTATTTCAGTCAGTGTATGTTTAATTTCTATTTGGTCCTTTATCATCTCTAGTTGGACCTTTTCCATCTCTAGTTGGCTTTTTTGCATCTCTAGTTGGTCCTTTTTTTATCTCATCTTGGCTCTCGCTAACTTTATCCAATTTTTCTAGCATATTCTTGAAAAACCTTATAAGTGTGGTTTTGAACTCTATATGCAGTCATTTTTTCCCCTCCATTTCTTTTGTTTGTGATCCCTTTCCTTGTCTCGGAATTTTCACTATGCCGGGGAAACTTCTGTGTTGAATTCAGCCTTATGATACCAGACTTGCAAAACAGAAGAAGCCTCTGTTGAGCTTGGGATGGGTGGAGTCTCAGGGCTTAAGGGACTGCCTTGCCTTCCAGTCGGCCCCCGCCCTCCACGGCCCTTGAGTCTCACGTGACTGGGTAATCACTAGAGCGGTCCTTGTGCGCATGCCCGCAGTGCCTCTAGACTGCTGCCTTTCCAGCTCCCCTGCACACCAGGACCACACGAGTCTAGGTCTCCAGGGTTTCACCCAAAACAGGGGTTTAGTGGAGGCAGAAGTGGCACAGTTGGGAGGGTCTGTCTCCAGCCCACTGGTGAAAGCCAGTAGCACAATCAGCAATCTGTCCTCTGCGCAGTGCTGTGTGCGCCACCAGGCTTCTGATCTTTTGCGACTCCCCTAAATTTCCGTGTACTTCTCCCTTTTCACAGTCCAAACTCCCCCCGTATGAGTTTCGGCTGGATCTGGGGTTTAGTGTCATAAGATAAGGGGTTCAATGCCATTGGGAGTCTCCGTTTCCCTCCTGCCAGAGAAAGCCAGCCAGGTACTCTGGCACCCGTTCTCTCAGCGCGTGTGTCTCCGTACCTCAGCTTTTTGCAGCTCCTCTGGGTTTCTGTGAGCCCCTCTCTTTCCCTCTAGCTGTAGAACTTTCACTCAGCCAGCTTTCCTGTCTTTCTGGATGATGTCCATTCTGTCTTTTAGTTGTAGTTTTGAATTTGTTGTGAGAGGCAGCAGTGTAGGTGTTTACCTATGCCGCCATTTTGGATTCTCCTCTAAATCTCCAGTTTTGAACCCCCCTGAAATTCAGATTGGTAAATCCAACTGCCCACTTGACCTCGACCTCTCCACATTGGTGTCCAGCAGACACCTCTAGCTCACTGCACCTCCAAGCGAGCGACTGACCTCTGTCCCTCCCCAGCTCTGTCCCAATTCTACTCTTCCCAGCATTTAGACCAAACACCTGGAGTCATCCTTGATTTCTCCCTATCTCATATGCCACATCCAACCCACCAGGAAGTCCTGCTGAAGCTCCCTTAAAATTATATCTAGAATCAACTCATTTCTCACCTCCCCCATGGCTCCCAACCTGGTCCAAACAACTCTTATCCCACTTGGTTGATGCAATAACCTCTAAGGGGTCTCTTCTTCCACTCCTGTTGTCTGGAAATATCAGTGGGATCATGTCATTTCTTCACTTAGAACCTCCCAGTGGCTTCAACCTCACTCAGAGTCAAAGGCAAGTCCTCTATAGGACCTACTGATCCACCAGACTGCACTCACATCTCCACCTCCTCTCCTGCTGGCCTCCTGGATCATTCTCCTCTAGCCACACTCACCCTTCTTTGCTGTTTCTCAAATATGCTGAAGATGCTCCCATGTAAGGCCTTTCCCTTTGTTCTCCTCTCTTGTTCTAGATAGTAACTGCTTCTCCCAGATATCCACTTTCCTTCCTCAGACATATTTCCAAATACCTTCTTGAAAGATCAGTTGAAGGCTGAGAACCAGGTGACACAGGCTTTATTAGAGGAAAGACCTGCTGGGCTATCTCAAAAAGAGAGAACAGCAGCCCATGCAGCAGTTACAACTCTTTTTAAGGAGAATGAGGAAGGCGCAAGGGCTTGGGGTACTTGGTGAGAGCTGGTTGGTTAGTCAATGTATATGTCCATACAAGATGTTTCTCCTGGGTTGGGGCCATATCACATTTACAGTAAGTCATTGCCATCCCAGGGTCGGGTGACCTTAGTAATCACATTCCAGGGAAAGGTGAGTCTATCACTTAATGAGACTTTCTCTGACTACATTATTTAAAGTGCAGCCCCCAGCTCTCCCTCCTCCTCTACTTTATTGCTTATGTCAGCATAAGAAAACATTCAAACCTATAAAAAATTTTTGTGAGTTTATTTGAGCCAAACTGTTGACAATTGCTGGGAAACAAAATCTCAATGTATTGGTATAACCCTCTGAAAAAATGGCAACTATTCACTTAGTTTTATAAATTTCCATTAAAGGAAGAGACATAGTGGGTTACATGAAATCCATTGGTAATAGATTAGGGAGGTAGGAGGAAGCAAAGCAGGGAAACCTCTGGGATTGGATAAAAAGTGAAGTGATAGACACATGCTTCTTTTACCCATGTGGGTTAACAGTGGACATTTAACACAATAACAGTAACAATGAGGGATTTTGTGGTTTCTGCCTGGTGTCATTAGTTATACCCTGAAGGGCTACAAGATACAAGTTACAAATTGTACCTGACATTGCACAGGTAAGTTGTCTTAGATGCAAAAAGACAATAGGCTCAGTCAAGATGGAGTTGATCTTTGTCAAGGAAGATATGGCCTAGGACAGTTGTTGGTAAACTCATTAGTCAACAGAGCCAAATATCAACAGTGCAATGATTGAAATTTCTTTTGAGAGTCAAATTTTTAAAACTTAAACTTTTTCTAATGCCACTTCTTCAAAATAGACTCGCCCAGGCCATGGTATTTTGTGAAAGAGCCACACTCAAGGGGCCAAAGAGCCACATATGGCTCGCGAGCCTCAGTTTGCCGACCACTGGCCGAGGACATGTGAATATATAGAACAAACAGCTTTTTAATTAAATGTTATAATTTTATACTTTCCTTTGTGGTTACTTTAGGTCTCTTGAGTTTGCAAGGCTACCACGCAGACTCTCCCTGAGTTAGGTTAGCATGTGGCCCCTTTTCTCCACACTTCCACAGCACTTCTCACCTTCTGTTATATACATATTCTAGCCCCCAGCTAGAATGTATGTTAGGAGACTTAAATGCAAATCTCGCATTAGTTCCTAGGCCACACAGGAGGCATGCAATTGGTATCTGAATGGAGGGATCAGTGAGTGAAAGTGCACATTTCTTTTGACTGAAGTGACCCCTTTCCTTCTCAAGCGAGTGGTAAGTAAGTAAGTGTGCTCTTGAAAATGTTTCCAATGCTAAGGCATTTTAAATCAAAATTCTTGGGATGATTTTGCTGTAAATATAACTAACATATTATGCTACAGTTTGAAATGTAAAGTAAACTTTATTTTTATCAGAAAGAAAGGTAGTTATTTGCATTAAGCTCTTGCTCACTGGGGTGGTGAAGGGTAATTGAAGGGCACATAGAAACTGAAAGGCAAGATAAGTCTTATTGGGAGAATCCAAGATGGCGGCATAGGTGAACACCTACACTGCTGCCTCGCACAACAATTTCAAAACTACAACTAAAAGACAGAACCGACATCATCCAGAACCACAGGAAAGCTGGCCGAGTGTAAGTTCTACAGCTAGAAGGAAAGAGAGGGGCTCACAGAAACCCAGAGGAGCTGCAAAAAGCCGAGGTATGGAGACTTGCGCGCTGAGAGAGCGGGTGCCGGAGTACCTGGCTGGCTTTCTCTGGCGGGAGGGAAACGGAGACTCTCAAAGGCATTGAACCCCTTATCCTACGACACTAAACCCCAGATCCAGCTGAAACTCATTCTGTTGATCAAAATTTGATCAACAGAATAAACTGGTGAATATAATAGAAACAGGAGCACAGAAAGGGAGTGGACTGATAATTCTCAGGGGGAAAGGGGTGAGGGGTGTACAGGGAGAGACTGGACAAAAATCATACACCTATGGATGAGATCAATGGGAGGGAGCTAAGGGTAGAGGGAGGGGTGGGAGCTGGGTAGAGGGGTGCTATGGAGGGGATAAAAGAGAAACAAATATAATAATCTGAATAATAAAGATTTAACTAAAAAAAAAGATAAGTCTTATTTTTTAGTTTCAGGCTTGATTTTATCAATTTGTCTTCCTTTTATTACTCACTGAATAAAAAATGAACTGAAACATTTTTTTTACAATAATTTCTCACATTTAGGAAGTTTTAAAATTTAGTAAGAAATGTGTCTTAAGTTTTCAAAGCTCTCGGTAAGTATAGAATTCTTAATCTTACTTTAATTTGAGTTCAGAATGGAATTTCAATGATGCTATTAGGGTTGGAGGCCACATGTTCTGGTGGGTAGGGATTTTGTTTGCTTGGTTTTATTTTTCTCCCCCGTCTGCCTTTGCCAATAATTGGCTCTGAGGTTTCCAGGAATTCTCATCACTTTTCTGTATTCAGGCTGCAGAATAGGAAGAAAAATTACTGCTCTTGTTAAGAATGTTCTCCTGTTTTATAAACTAATCTTGGGAAAAGTAAAAATACTTTAAAATCTGAGGAAGAAACTTATGAATGAGTGAAAAGAGCTATATGTGCCCTGTAGGGAGCTGGTGCCATCAGCCGGGGAAAGGAAGTTCTACTTGTGCACAAATTTTGTGCATCAGGCCTCTAGTAAATTTATATTCCCTCACCACTTTGGCCTCCTGTATTCCTCTTTGGCAACCCTAACATTTAGTGCCGAAACCCTGGAGGGTTCCATGGGGAAGGGGAGCCATCGCCCTGGCTTCAGTCATCCCGAGTTTGTTACTTGGAGAGCAGTAGGTAGTTTGACCTGGGTTTACCTCCCAATCCTACTCAGATTACTTGATGTCTGGCCTTGAGAAGGCCTCCCTCCATTAAGGGCTCTCCTGAAACAGCCAAGGAAGATGCCAGATCAGGAATCTCTCCTTCTCCATTGCTGACCCTCCATCCCATACCAGCCACTCCTCTCGAGGTGAGTGAGTGCAGAAAACTCAGACAAGGGACATGGTGAAATGTCACTCATATAGAGAAGTTTGGCCGGTGTGGACAGTAAATTCCTGATCTCCTCCATGATTGTCCCCTCCTCTAGATAAGAAATACTCTCCTTCGTTGGGCTCCCTGGGTACTTGTGCTCACCTCTGATCCCCAGCTTTAGTCTTTTCTCAAGCCCCTCTATAAGGAAGCAAAGGGACCCCTCACTGAGCCTTTAGATCCCAAGGCCAGCATTCTTACCTCTTGAATTAATATTTACTCATTAGTGTTCTTGAAAAACCACCTCTTCAAATCTTTCAAGAGAAATGAACATAGTTCTTATACAAAACGTGTAAATTCCAACTAAAATATTTTAAAGTCACTGCGCTGTTATCTTTGGCTACAAAATCTCTGGTACTGTGTATCTTCCCGCTCAGCCATTGCCTGACAGATAATAGTCACTCCAGATTGTTTTGGAAAGTACAAATAGAAATACTGTATTTCTCATTTGTATAAATGTACCTTTTCAATGTGTTGGCCTACTTTGTTAGTTATCATTGCATATGTGCTATATCTTGCTTTCCCTTCTTGAGAGCAGGACCACTGTTCTGTTCTTGTTTCCTGTTCCATTCTGCGGTGCAACACCTCCTTCAGTGTCCCCAAACCTTCAGCAGGGCATATTGCATACAATAGTTCGGTGCAGTAAAGGAGGAGGGACTATGTCTATGAAGAAAGAGGTTCTGAGGAAGCTGCCAAGACACAAAATGGGAGCCAGTGAGAAGGCTTGCCAACTGAAACAGAAGTGGGAATTTGGAGCCCTTCCACCTTTCTCCAGAATCCTTGAACATAGGGGAGAGCACTGGGTGTCCCCTAATATATGTGATGGGAGCTCCAGAAACTTTATCTACATATTAAAGGATAGGATGACCCTAGTGGCCTAGAGGACTTGATGTCCTTTCGGTTACATGTGGCTTACTGCTAGTTTTGGGCTGCAGTCCTGTCATGGGCAGCCTTACCTGTGTGCTAGCTCTGTAACCCCTCTGACCATCTTCGTGTGAATGGCATCTCTATCACTTGTTGGTTCTGAGACATTCTGCAGAGGAAACAAACCTAGATGAGGTGTTAGCCAAGACAAGAGAAACACCACTTTGCTTTCATTTGGGCTTGAACAGAGCTCAGTTTGGTGGTGGAATGCTTCTGAAGGCCTTGCGGCTCACAAAGCTGCTCTGGCTCCATCCTAAAAGGCCAGATGTCAATGAACGGCAAAGATCAGAAGAGCTAAAACTTTGGATTTCAAAAGTCGGACATATTTTAGAAATAGGTAGAAAATTAAATCATTAGTGAAGGAAGCTCACTGTTTAAAATATTTTGAAATTATTTTTTAAAATCTAGTGGTAAATTAACTAAATTAATCTGGAGGTTTCTGAATAATAAAGACATATTTTATGTTTGACACCAGTAAGCTGGTTTTTGTTTTTTTTACTTCCATTATTCCTTCTTATTTTCTCTCTGTCTCTTTCCTTTTTACTTACTCTCCCTTTTTTCTAATTTACAGACCAATCAGAAATAAACTGATACCGATAAAGTTTGCCTCTGAGCTCTTCTCCTTGATCAACTTGTTCTCTCCTGATCTGCGAGTTTTGTGGGTGTGTGGCTGTGAACACCTCTTCCCATCAGTATGTCCTCAATGCTTCTCTCTGCGCGGAGGCTGACATGCTGGTATTATTTACATTTATACTGGCTGAGAAGTAGCTACTATTTCAATTTGGAAGTAAAACAGTTGATTACTTCCTGAACTACTTCTTTAAATCAGGAAGCCTGGTAATAAAAGATCTTTTAAAAAATGCTCTTAAATTGCAGAAGGTGGAATTAACCAGCCTCCAGACACCAGTCAGGATTCCTGGGCTCAATTCTGAAATGCCCCCTTTCTGCTCCCTGAGGCCAAGGACCGGGGAAGGCAGGTGCAGTGAGACTGGCCAAGCTGTTTGCTAAAAGGTAAGATGTGTGCCCTGCAAGAACCACTGGCTTTCTCTCTGCTCACATTTCCTACACCGAGCGCAGCAAAGCAAGAAGTGGGCAGAGACCTAAGACACAGAGGTGCTGTTGAAGTTCCAAGGACAATTGTCCCATTTGGATTCTATTTTTCTGTTTTAAGTATTTAAACTAAACAAACAAACAAAACGCCAAATTATTTACAGTGATCACAGTGAAAACTTCCAGGCCCTTTTGATGCTGCGCAAAACATTTCCATTTTGCAGGGCTTTGAAGAGGATGGTATATTCTTCCTTTGTTTTTGGTTGATGAATTCTGTCCTTGTCCTTGCTGCATTTAGCATCCAGGCCACAGCGATTGCACAGGCAGTTTTCTCACACGGAGCGCTTGCACATGTCGCTGTGATTCTGGTCGCACTCCATTGGAGCTGTTCCAGCCAGGCTGCATCAGCAGAGGAAAGCACACCTGATTCCTGATGACGGGACTATTAGTTACTATGGAGGTGTTAATTCTGTCTCAGCCATTAAGTTACAAATCCTTGAACTCATGTACCTTAAACTATTGTTTTTGGAGGGATAGCCATCCTGCCAGCTACCCATAGAACTAGAGAAATTGTTACCACTGAGGTAATAAAGGCTTCTTGAGTATATTTGGTGTTTTTTCTTTATGCACATTCATATGTATCTAATTCTTCCTTATTCAGGTATTCTCCACAGCATCTATGTTAACTATATATTTAAAAAATAAGAATTAAAATATTTATGACATAAAACATACAGCCCTTGGTTTTAAAATATTTGGGCATATTTTAGGGAATTTCAACAGCGAGGTGAATTCCTTGCTGTAAGTTGGAATTTTCATTTCCACCCAGCACCTGGGGAAGGGAAGCACCTCCCTGATTCCATCACCAATTAGAGGCCTGAGGGAGGCGCTGTCAGGTCTGTTTGGTTTACACCAGAACGGCACCAGGCATTGTAAGTGGGTGAACCCACTCCACTCCCAGTGGCTGAGCTTTTCCCAGTTCTGGGATGAAATCCTTGTCCATGACCAGCATCTAGCTGACTGAGTCCGGTACCCTCTGTGAACCATACATCTCAGGGGAAGTAAAATTTTTCATGACTCGTGAGGTTGCTCTGAAGATTAAAAAGAAAAATAACTTACTAATTAAAAACACACACACTAATTTCCTCTTTATTTTCAGAAACTAGTGTTGAGGAACTGCAGCTAAAAGACTCAGTTTAGGGGCTCTCCCATGAGTGTTAAAAGGTGAGACCCAAAGAGTGAGTGATGAATTTTTGAATGGGGACCAGCAGATCTGGTGCTAGGTTAGGGTCCAGGCACAAAGCTTAAATAATACAGAGAATAAATTAGCATGACTTTGGACATTAATGGCCAACAGTCATGATGAGGGACAGGCAGCAGGGATGCCCCAGAGGAAAAGGTAAATTGAAAAACTACCAAACAAGTTGGGCCCCAAAGGGATAAACTTGACCTTCTCCATGGCATGGATGACTATAGCTTTTAAGAACAGCTATGGCAGGTATGGCACCACTAATTCATTCAATGGTATTTATTGAGTACTTATATGTTAGTTATCAGGAATAAAACAGTTATTTTATTTTATTTTATTACTAGAGGCCTGGTACATGAATGTGGGATTCGGCCGAAACTGGCTCTCCGACATCCTTCAAGGGGTCCCGGATTGCAAGAGGATGTAGGCCAGTCTGAGGGACCCCACCAGTGCATGATCAGTGGCCAGGGAGAAACTAGGGAGGTTGGCCAGCTGGGAGGGACTGCAGGAGGGTGCCAGGGTATGTCCAGCTCATCTCACTCAGTCCTGATCAGCCGAACCCTACTAGTAAGCTAACCAACCAGTCAGAGCATCTGCCCCCTGGTGGACATTGCACATCATAGGAGTGGTAGAGTGGCCTTAACATATTATTAGCATATTACTCTTAGACTGGTTGAACGGCCAACCAGACAACTGGACACTTAGCATATTAGACTTTTATTATATAGGATTATTTTTTAAAGAACTGTGAATTTATTAGTATGGAAAATCATATGGGCTAAGTCCCAAAATGGCATCAGCACCCAGGGATAGGGGTCAGAGATTTTAAAGAATTCTAGGTGGGCTTTTCTGGGCAGAGAATTCTCTGGGTGGGTCCAGATCCTAGAAAGGTCTGGAGGGAAAGAATAATGGTCTTAGCAAGTGGAATATCATCTTAGTGAAATGGAATATGGTGTAAGCAAAAGGGAATGTCTGCTGTGAAGTGGTCTAAAGGTCAGTTCCCAGGGGAAGGGAATCTATTCAATTATTTGATCAGACCTAACATGTCAGCTTTTTTGTTTTATGGAATAGGGACGAAGGTCTTATCTTCTATAGTTACTTCCTGTGGAGGGGTGACATCAAGATCACAGAGGGATGGACTTTGGTTGTACCCTGTTTCCCTGAAAGTAAGACATCCCCCGAAAATAAGACTTCCCCGATAATAAGGCCTCTCCCGAACATAAGGCCTCCCCGAATATAAGGCCTCCCAAGAATATAAGGCCCCTGAAGCTACCATAAGGCATCTGACTCCTGATTTAAAGAAACCTTGCACTGCCAAAACAGCTCCACCTTCAGTGAAAATTTCCTTCAGTGAGCTGGTTTGTGATGACAACTACTAGCATACCATATACAGGTAATAAATTTCCTTTTTTGTTGTTCAACAATAAATGTGTAACATATTCTTCTTCATGGAAAAATAAGACATCCCCTGAAAATAAAACCTAGTGCGTCTTTGGGAGCAAAAATTAATATAAGACACTGACTTATTTTTGGGGAAACAGGGTAGTTGGCTGGAACACTGTAGAGATTCATCCTGGTTGGAGTGAGGGGTCTTAGTAGCATAATTTCTCCAAGAGACTGGTTGAGTGACTTGGGAGGTAAAAGCTGGTCCTGAGGCAGCCACAGGGTCACTTGTCTGGTTTTGCTGCTTTTCTGGGCCGGGCGTTGAAATACAACTGAAGCCTAGATGTTATCTTTAGGGAGAAAAAGATCAGGGATCTAAGCTGATTAATCTGATGGAGACAAACTGTTTTATAAATTTTAGTATTGTTGAGGCAAAAGCTAGAACAAGAATCTTGACAAATAGTTTGGTGAAAGGAAAGAGACATTGACAAATAGTTTGGTGAAAGGAAAGAGACATTAGTTTGGAGGGTTATAGTCTAATATACCAAAATGAGGTTTATCCTCTTAGCTTCCTTTGTCCGTGGGTGTGGTCAATAAGTGGCACTAATTGGATTTCTGTTATCTATATCTCTGAGTAGGTTGATTTAAGCTATTTCCCTCTGGTTGGGAAAGACTAATGCAAATCATTTACTCTTAAATATCCTTGGTTTAGAGAAGATAGGATTTTCTAGATGGCTGCAAACTGCTATTTAACTATCTCAGTTTCCCTATTTTGCTTGTCTTGCCTTACTGGCCTGTCATTTATATAACTTCCTTTTACCATTTCTTCCTACAAACCTTCTATAACTTTCACAAACTTTCTTACAATTTCCACAAACCTTCTTACAGCTTTAATTCACATTCTTTTTCCTTCAAAATGCATGTCCATGCCTTAGGCCTTCTATTAGCAAAACCATACAATTTCCAACTAATAGCTTTTAGAATTCTCAATTTCCAATAACCATGAAAAGCAGACAACCAGTATTTTTTAGATTGACCCTTATGAACATATTTTAAGCTCACTCAGTTTCAAGACACACTCTCAACAAAGCACAAGTCATTACATTAATAGTCCCAAATCTACTTCATAGATTTTCTATAACAAAAGCTAAAATCAGGCTAACTTAAAACTCATTGAAATATTTAGATGTTTATCATTTAACCCAGCAATGCTCCAAAGCTCTTAAGTTACCAAAAATGTTATAAAATTATGTATAGGACTATGAGGCTCATAAAAGGCAGAAGGGGGCACAGGGAGCAGGCCCATAGCCTGTTCTAGGACTGCAGCTTCCAGGCCTCCAGTTGCTTAGATTTAAAACTGCAACATTTTTCCATGTTAACCTTTCCTAACATGCTAAAGTTTGGGTGATAATGAGTTCAGCTTCTGATAGTAGCAGGACTGCTAAGTAAGTGTTTGCAGTTTTGCAGTAAAAATATTGTTCTTTGGGGAGGGGGTTATCTATTAAGGTACAGTGTAGAAGAGAGGTGACTAATGGCTGTGAGACGAATCTGACAACCCCCATGACAGAGACCCAGAGACCGAGGAAGGAGCAAGGGTCTCAGAATAAGTAGTCCTAGTGTCAATTAAAAGGGAGATGGCCTTATCTGACACCACAATCATTACCTGGGGCTCTATCCTGGTGATATAAATCTGTGGGATCTTGTAAGGGCCTGGGCAACTTCAGTCTTTGGTGGCCAGTCCTAGATCTGGAAGCTCAAAACCAGATCCAGAGGGCGACCCTACTGGACTTCTGAAATCTGACCTGGAAGGACCAGACTGCAGTCTGATTTCCAGTGTCTTTCCCTCCTGCACCCTGGGCAGGCCCCAGGCGGGGGTCTCAGGTTTGGGTAGGACTTGGCCTGTGTCCTTTCTTTTCTTTTTATTTTATTTATTTTTGTTTGTTTGTTTTAACTATTTTATTTTATTTTTTCTCATTTTACTTTCTTTTTCTTTTTTTAATTTTTCTTTTTTTTAAATTAATTTTTTATACATATCTCCCCATTGCCCCCCCTCCCTCCCAGGCATACCCCAACCCCCCAGTGTCTATGTTCATTGGTTATGATTATACCCATGGATACAAGTCCTTTGATTGATCTCTTATCTACCTCACCTAACTTTAATCTTCCTGCTGTAATTTCACAGTCTGTTCGAAGCTTTACTGTCTCTGTATCTATCCTTTTGTTCATCAGTTTATAATGTTCTTTATTATCCCCCAATGACTGCGATCATGTGATGCTTCTCCTTCATTGACTGGCTTATTTCACTAAGCATAAGGCTCTCCAGTTCCAACCAGGTTGCTGCAAATGGTAAGAATTCCTTCTTTTTAATGGCAGCATAGAATTCCATTGTGTAGATGTACCACAGTTTTCTGATCCACTCATCTGCTGACGGGCACCTAGGCTGTTTCCAAATTGTGGCTATTGTAAATTGTGCTGCTATGAACATAGGGGTGCATAAATCCTTTCTGATTGGTGTTTGTAATTTCTTAGGATAAATTCCTAAGAGTGGGATTACAGGGTCAAATGGGAGATCCATTTTTAGTTTTTTGAGGAAACTCCATACTGTTCTCCACAGTGGCTGCAGCAGTCTGCATTCCCACCAACAGTGCACAAGGGTTCCTTTTTCTCCGCATCCTCGCCACACTTGTCGTTTGTTGATTTGTTGATGATTGCCATTCTGACAGGTGTAAGATGGTATCGCATTGTCGTTTTGATTTGCATCTCTAGGATGATTAACGACTTTGAACATGTTTTCATGTGTCTCTTGGCCTTCCTTCTGTCGTCTTTTGAAAAGGTTCTATTTAGGTCCGTTGCCCATTTTTTTATTGGATCCTTGATCTTCCTTTTATTAAGTTGTATAAGTTGGTTGTAGATTTTGGAGATTAAACCTTTATCAGTGATAGCATTTGCAAATATGTTCTCCCATGCATTGATCTTTCTTGTTGTTTTGTTGATGGTTTCTTTTGCTGGGCAAAAGCTTTTTATTTTGATGTAGTCCCATTTGTTTATTTTTTCTTTAGCTTCCATTGCCTTTGGAGCAGTATCAGTGAAGAAGTTCTTTCGGCATATATCTGAGATTGTGCTGCCTGTGGATTCCTCTAGTATTTTTATGGTTTCCCTTCTAATGTTTAAGTCCTGTATCCATTTTGAGTTTATTTTTGTATTTGGTGTAAGTTGGTGGTCTAGTTTCAATTTTTTGCATGTATCTGTCCAATTTTCCCAACACCCTTTATTGAAGAGGCTATCTTGGTTCCATTGAATGTTCATGCCTCCTTTGTCAAATATTAATTGAGCATAGTGGTTTGGGTGGATATCTGGGCTCTCTATTCTATTCCATTGATCTATAGTTCTGTTCTTGTGCCAGTACCAGGCTGTTTTGAGAACAGTTGCTTTGTAGTATAGCTTGAAGTCTGGTATTGAGATCCCACCTACTTTATTCTTCTTTCTCAGAATTGCTGTAGCTATCCGTGGTCTTTTTTTGTTCCAGATGAATCTATGAAGAATTCTTTGTAGGTCTGTGAAATATGTCGTTGGTATTTTAATGGGCAGTGCGTTGAATATGTAGATTGCTTTGGGTAGTATAGACATTTTAATGATGTTGATTCTCCCAATCCATGAGCATGGTATGCTCTTCCATCTGTTAATATCTTCCTCTATCTCTTTTTTCTGTGTCCTGTAGTTTTCTGCATAAAGGTCTTTTACCTCTTTAGTTAGGTTTATTCCTAGGTATCTTAATTTTTTTGGTGCGATGGTAAATGGGATTGCTTTTTTAGTTTCTCTTTCTATAATTTCACTGTTAGTGTATAGAAATGCCACAGACTTCTTAGCATTAATTTTGTATCCTGCTACATTGCCGAATTTATTAATTAAGTCAATTAGTTTTGGAATGGAGTCCTTTGGGTATTTTATGTACAATATCATGTCATCTGCAAATAAGGACAGCTTTACTTCTTCTTTTCCAATTTGGATGCCTTTTATTTCTTCTTGTTGTCTAATTGCAATTGCTAATACTTCCAGTACTATGTCGAACAGGAGAGGTGAGAGTGGGCATCCCTGTCTTGTTTCTGTTCTTAGGGGAAATGGTTTTAGTTTTTGCCCATTGAGTATGATGTTAGCTGTGGGTTTATCATATATGGCTTTTATGATGTTGAGGTATGATCCTTCTATTCCCACTTTGCTGAGAGTTTTTATCAAGAAAGGATGTTGGATTTTGTCAAATGCTTTTTCTGCATCAATTAATATGACTATGTGATTTTTATCTCTCAATTTGTTTATGTGATGTATCACATTTATTGATTTGCGGATATTGAAACATCCCTGCATTCCTGGGATGAATCCTGCTTGGTCATGGTGTATGATCTTTCTGATGTACTGCTGGATCCGGTTTGCTAGAATTTGTTGAGGATTTTGGCATATATGTTCATGAGAGATATTGGCCTATAATTCTCTTTCATTGTGTTGTCTTTCTCTGGGCTTGGTATTAGGGTGATGCTGGCTTCATAGAAGGTGTTTGGTAGTATTCCTTCTTCTTGAATGTTTTTGAATAGTCTGAGGAGGATAGGTTTTAATTCTTCCTTGAATGTTTGGTAAAACTCTCCTGTGTAGCCATCTGGACCCGGGCTTTTATTTGCTGGAAGCTTTTTGATGACTGCTTCAATTTCTTCCATAGTTATTGGACTATTGGGATGTTTGGCTTCCTCCTCATTGAGTTTTGGGAGGTTATATTTTTCTAGGAAAATGTCCATTTCTTGCAGGTTGTCCAATTTGTTGGAATAGAGTTGTTCATAGTATTTTTTAACAATCCTTTGTATTTCCACAGGGTCTGTTGTTATTTCTCCTCTTTCATTTCTGATTTTCTTTATTTGGGTCTTCTCTCTTTGCTTCTTGGTGAGCCTGGCTAGGGGTCCATCAATCTTGTTTATCCTTTCAAAGAACCAGCTCTTTGTTTTGTTGATCTTTTGAATTGTTTCTTTGGTCTCCAAGTTGTTTATCTCCGCTCTGATCTTCACTATTTCCTTCCTTCTGAGTACACTGGGCTTTTCTTGTTGCTCATGTTCTAGCTCTTTGAGTTTTAGGTTTAGGTGATTTATTACCATTGTTTCCTGTTTTTTGCAGTAGGTTTGTAGGCTACAAAGTTCCCTCTCAAGACTGCTTTCACTGTGTCCCATAGATTTTGTAATGTTGTGTTGTCATTGTCATTTGTTGCCATGATGTTTTTTATTTCTTCCCTGATCTCTCTGGCTACCCAGTCGTTGTTTAAAAGCATGCTGTTTAGTCTCCATGTGTTTGATTTCTTTCTATTGTTTTTATTATAGTTGATTTCCAGTTTTATGCCACTGTGGTCTGAGAAAATGCTTGATATGATTTCTATCTTCTTGAATTTGAAGAGACTTTCCTTATGACCCAACATATGATCTATCTTTGAAAATGACCCATGTGCACTGGAAAAGAATGTATATTCTGTGGCTTTGGGGTGAAATGTTCTGAAGATGTCAATTAATTCCATCTGGTCTAGTGAGTCATTTAGGATTGATGTTTCCTTGCTGATTTTTTGTTTAGAGGATTTGTCCAATGGTGACAGTGGGGTATTAAAGTCTCCTACTATGATTGTATTGCTGTCAATCTCTCCCTTAATGTCCTCCAAGAGTTTTTTTATGTATTTAGGTGCTCCTATATTGGGTGCATATATGTTTACCAGAGTTATTTCTTCTTGTTGGATTGTTCCCTTTAGTATTATGAAGTGTCCTTCTTTATCTCTTGTTATGTCCTTCACTTTGAGATCTAATTTGTCAGATATAAGTATTGCAACCCCAACTTTTTTTTCATTTCCATTTGCCTGAAATACCATGTTCCATCCCTTCACCCTCAATCTGTGTGTATCTCTTTTCCTAAGGTGGGTTTCTTGCAGACAGCAGATATGTGGATCATGTTTTCTTATCCAATCGGTTACCCTTTGTCTTTTGATTGTAGCATTTAATCCGTTTACATTTAAAGTTATTATTGATAAGTACTTATCTGTTGCCATTTTTAGTCCTTACCCCCGAGTTCCTTCTTCGCTTCCTCTTTCTTTTTATTACAGCAGACCTTTTAACATTTCTTGCATTGCTGGTTTGGTGGTAATATATTCCCTTAGTCCTTTTTTGTCTATGAAGCTTTTGATTTCACCTTCAATTTTGATTGAGAGTCTTGCAGGGTACAGTATTCTTGGATTCAGACCCTTCCTTTGCATGACTTTGTATATTTCATTCCATTCTCTTCTGGCCTGACGAGTTTCTGTTGAGAAATCAGTAGCTAGTCTTATGGGGGTTCCTTTGTAGGTAACTTTCTGTTTCTCTCTGGCTGCTTTTTAAATTCTTACTTTGTCGTCGGTGTTTGCCAATTTAATTATAATGTGCCTCGGTGTCGGTTTGTTGGGGTTCATTTTGCCTGGGACTCTGTGAGCTTCTTGGATTTGTGTGGGTTTTTTCTTTTCTATATTGGGGAAATTTTCTGTCATTATTTCTTCAAACACGTTCTCTAATCTTTGTTCAGTTTCCACTCTTTCTGGAACCCCAATTATGCGGATGTTATTTTGTTTCATGTTATCTCAAAGTTCCCTTAGACTCTCCTCTTGCTTTTTAACTTTTTTTTCTAGAAGCTGCTGTACTTGGGTATTTTTTCCTATCGTGTCTTCTAGCTCACTGATGCGGTCCTCTGCTTCTTCTAGTCTACTTTTGATGCTTTCTATTGTGTTCTTTATAGCAGTGATGTCATTATTCATTTCTTCTTGTTTATTCTGCACCTCCTCTAGTTTCTTCTGCGTTTCTTCTTCATGCTTCTTCACCTCCTCTAGGCTCTTACTCATATTGTCAAATTTGTCTTCCATTCTTTTCAACCACATTATGATCATTTCTCTGAACTCTTTCTCTGGTAGGCTTATTTGTGGTTCTATTTCGTTTACTTCCTTTTCTGGTGAAACCTGCCTTTCTGTCTTTTGTGGGCTGTTTCTTTTTCTGCCCATGGTCTTTCTTCTCTGGGTGTCTGGTTATGTAGTGCTCTCTCCTACATTGATTGCAAGGCACAAACTACAACACGACCAGGTACAGCACACAAGGCACTGAGTAGAGATGTATTCAAGATGTTAATAATCACAAATAAGGTGACCACCAATGAAGGACAAATTAGGGGTAAATAGAGAAAGAAGAATAGGAAAATGCGGAAGAAAGAAAAGAAAGAAGTGCCAAAATCAAATTGGGAGAGTGAGAAAAAAAAGATAAATAAATGAACAATAAAATAAAATAAAATAAGAAAATAAAAAGGAGAAAAAGGAGAAGGGAAGAGGAAGAGAAAAAAGTCAGAGAGAAAAGAAAGTGAATAAGAGAGAAAAGAGGAACAAAATATAGATGTCAGGCGACAACTCCAATAGAACAGTCACTGATCCCAATAAAGGCCAGCAACCAGTACCTAGAGATTAATGCAAATTGCAAATAGCAACTGGTATCGAGGGAGATGAGGGAAAAGAGAGGTAGAAAACAAAGCAAGCAAAAAGCAAAATAAAACGAGTAGAATAAACTAAAACAGTCTCTCAAAAAAATTTTTTTAAAAATTGATATAATCACTTTTCAGGCAAATAGCAACAAAAGGACATAGAGAAAAAACAACTTTTTGGCTAGTGAAGACAAGAGGAGAGAGGTTTGTGTGGACTTGTAGTAGGGGATTTGAAATTAGATATATAAATGGGGTGAAATTTTAACCAGGTAAAGAGAAAAATAGGGAGAATCAAAAGTTGGAAAAGGGAAAGAGAAACAAGACAGCAAAATGGGGAAAGTTAGGAGGAAAGTGTTGGCATAAAGGTGGAGTTGAGTTGGAGTAAAATTATGCTAAAGGGAAGATGAAATTAGAATGTAGAACTCTAATCCCAAAATAAAATAAAGAGAAAACAAAATGACACTTTTTTTTCCAAAAACGGTAAAGTACTAGTAGTAATTAATAATACTAGTTTAAAACAAAAATGTAATAATTATAAAGGTAAAATCAATTGAGGCAGAAAGAAAAAAAATTCTTTTAATTAAAATATGTGAAAATGAAAAATAAAGAATTAAAAATTTAAAAAAAAGAAAACGGGGAAAATAAAAAGTAAATAAAAAATAAATAAAAAAGAAGAAAAATAGAATGGTCCTTCACTTCCAGTATTATTCTGCTTGGCACTCCTGTTTCCCAGTAGGGGAGGTGTTGCAGTTCCCTGTGTTCCCCTCCTGGTGTTTTAATCTCTTTATTCTCTTGTGGTTATGCGAGAGTCAATTTGTGTGTCATCCATTGGGTGGCAGTGTTTCGGAATTGATCTCTGAGACAAAGCACAGGACCTCTCTAGGCTGTGCTCAGATCCTGCTACTCTGTGGTTCCCAAAACCAATTTGTGGGAGTTTTGCAGCCTGGACACTGCAATAACTCCCAGGTTGTCCCTCTGCCCCAGAGAAAAAGAGTCGTTTTCCGGAGCTCTCCTCTGTCAACAGCTCAGAGGGTCTGCCTTCACACTCAGGGATCACGCCCTGACCACCTCTGCGGACCTCTCCAGAGGCAGCTTTCCCGCAGCCCGGCTCCCGTAGTGTGCATGTCTCTGCCCTGCGGGGATAGGAGACTGCACCCTGGCCCAGGCTAAGTCTGACCCTTCCGCGCGCGCGCCCTGTGCACCCCCTACTGCGGATGTGCCCACAACCAAGTTACATGCCCTTGACCGGAATTGAATGTGGGACCTTTCAGTCCACAGGCTGATGCTCTATCTGCTGAGTCAAACCGGTTTCAGCTCAAATTTCTTAGTAAAGGCAGACAGGTTGGTGGAAAAAGACCCAAGATGCCTCTAAATATGTGCAAGGTAAGACATGGAAAATGGAATATGTACCTGGACTATACCCTTGGCCTCAGCCACCTCTCAGAGAGGGAGAAATGGGGAATAAAGGCTAGGTTGTCTAGGAAGGAGTAAGAGGGGGGCTTACTAAGGAGGCTGAGGGCGTGGACAAAGAGGTGGAACCTGAAGACAAGTGAGCAGTTGGAAGAGGGCCATAAGAAGTGGGTACAGGAGATCTGGAGGGGAAACGGAGAATCAAGTGATTGGAAGGGTAGAAGGGAGCGTCTAAAGGGCTTGACTGGTTGAGGAGGATGGGTCAGAAGGCTCAGGGTGTAAAGGTCCAGGGTTGTCAGAAGGGGTCTTTGAGTAGAGAAGTAGGATTTGAGAAGTAGAGCAGGTTTGACACAGAAGGATGGTTACAGAGTGTAAAGAAGGCCTAGATGTAGAAGATCTCTGACCATTTCCCATTGCAGTGACAGAAATTGTTTAAAGTCCTGGAGAATGTTAAAATTGAAAGTTCAATTCTTGTGTGAGTAATTTATATTGTGGACAAAGTGCTTTGGCTGGACCTCCGTGGAAAGGCCAAGTATGTTAAGATTACGGAGGAGACATTCCAGTGGAGTGTTTTTTGTTTGCTTTGTTTTTTGGTGATTTTTTTTGGTGGTGGGAGCAGGGAGAGTGGGAACAGAAAAGAATTCCCCAAAGTGTAAATTAGGAAGAGGAGGTAAGCAACAAAGGGAGACCTGGGAAGCTAGATAAGGTCTGGAGTGAGGAGGACAGTCTAATCCGAGTGGCGGGTTCCCTGCAACTAGGAAGACTGTGGTTCCAGGGCTGAAGCTGGACTGGAGAGGATTTCTGGCCTAGAGCTAGGTTGTTTTTGTCTGAGATAGCAAATCAAAAATCTGGAGGGGTGACCCAATTGTTACTTACCAGAGATTAAATTAACTGGTGCTGAGTGTGGGCTCAGGGATAGGAAGGAGAGGTTCTCTTGGCTGGTTCAGGAGGCTCTCTTGGCTGGTAAGGGAGGAAGGCCTAACTGTTGAGGCCAGCCATAGGCCGGCGATCGTGTCACCTGAGTAGGATTGGGAGGTAAGCCCAGGTCGAGTTGCTGCTGCCTACTGCTCTCCGAGTAGCAAACTCCAGGGGATTGAAGCTGTCACCACCACGCTGTTTAGAGGGAAGACAACGGGCATGAGACCAGTCATCCGGATGGAGAGTGAGTGAGCAAATACTGATTTCTTTCTTTTTAATGAACTGCTGCCTACAGGGTCCCCTGCCTCTACTCCCGCTGCTTTTAGAACAGATGCACAGAGTACCTTTTCTCGAGGTGGCATCTCCATTCCACTTGGACTGCTTGAGCTGCTTTGCTAGCCTACACCTTTTCACTCAACACTTTTTCAGGAACCACTCACCTTTACTATTATTTTCCAGGCAGCCCAAGGCTGGGCCCCCTCCCTTCCCATCATGCATTAGGCTTTCCTCATCATGTCGATCCAGAAAAATACCCAAAATTCCATAGTAAGTATGGAAGTTGGGCTAGGAGACTGTGAAAATACCACACTAATGTTAGGAGAAATGTAAATGGAAAACACTTACCAGGAGGTGCCTTTTATAGCATCAATATTATTATACTAACACAAGTAAATTGTATTTTGATGGTGGACAGTTGAAAATCATATCCTACATGTATGAGGTATATAATCAACTTAATCAATTGCTGATCCCAGGACAATTTCATCCCAGTGTATTGGAAAAATGCAAATAACATTGAGTTTATTCCATTCTTCTTAGTAATTTAAATGCCACTTGGTTAAATGAACTTGAAGACAGATTTGCGTTACTTGTAACACTTTCTTCCCTTTCCGTACCACGGCAATGGCTTTATATAAAAAGTAAGTGGTTATATTCAAAATATGTTTACAAATGAGGATCTTTAATGGCATGATTTTGGGGCGGGGCAGTGTTCTGATGTCAATTTTATTTTCAAAGTCTTATTAAATGTGCTGATTATTAAGCTATTACCTCCTCTCAAATCCACTTCTGTATTATGGGTATTTATGGCACCAGGGCTGGGACTCTGCAAACCACACTTTGGCTTTGCCAGCTGCGTCCCTGGTTCACTTTGCTGGGAGAGGGTGCTAGAGGAAGATGATGTGCTTTGGAGTGAAAGGGGGTGCTGGTTCCTGCTCCTGTACTGTCACCCCATCCTCACTCATCACTCATGCAGCAGCTCTTTATTGAAGTGCTAACCTTTGTAGTTTCCTAGCACTCAGAGCCCTCGATATCCCACCCGGCAGGGGTGGCTGCCTAGGGGAAGGCCCTGTGACAACATGGAGAGGAGAGAGGACAGCCACCCAGTGAGCCAGGAAAGCTTTAGAAGCCTCTGACTCTGGCTCTGTACTGATACACTGACGCAGCTACCCAAGAAGCCCCATTGGGAGCGCAGCCCTGTCTGACAGAGCTCAGGTGCTGTCCCAGGTGCCCTTCTGGGCTTCCTCCAGGTACACAGTCAGCTCCCAAAAGCAAGCAACCTAAGGAACAGAAAGTAGGAGCTGCCAGTTCCTTAAGGCTCAGAAATATCAGCCACAGAGCCCAGGCTCAAGGAAGGGGACACAGATCTACTCTCTCGAGAGGAGAATTCTCAGAGGATCCAGGGGCCACCTTTACAAACTGCTGTAAAGACAATATAAAATAGAGCAGGAGCTGCTGTTCCCAGAGAACTGCCTTGTACATCTGATGCCTCAAACCCTTGAAATGGTAAGCAGGAGAAACTGATCCTTGGTTGGGGCCGAAAGCAGTGTGTCCCGAGAACTGTGTGTGAAGGTAACAAGAAAGCAGACTGTGACTACTGCACGGGTGACTGGGGACTGACAGTTACAGACACTGCTTAGAATCCATATCACGCGATTACCTGCACCAATAGAAGTGTCTTCCTTCTCGGGAATGCTATTGCCTTGGTCTCCTCATCAGAACTCTATTTGTGCTTCTGCCTGAATCAAAGCTTCCCAAATAGCTATTCTTCTTAATCTCAAATAAGTGCTGTTGCCTTGCTTTGAAAGGCCTTTCGTTCTCGGGTTAACACTGGCCCAGTCAGCTCTCGGGCCAGATTATTTATAGTATGTTCCTCTCATGTGCACTCCTGGCTCCAGCTCTCACACACACTCCTACAAATGCAGGCACCACAAAGCTTTAATGAGTTGTTTACATGCTTGCCCATCCTCTGAACTTTCTTCAAGGCAGATAGGGTGTCTAATTCATCTTTGGATCCCTTGTTGCTGGTGGTCTTACTACACAGCATATAATGTATAACCAGTAAGTGTTGAACCACCATAAATTATACTGTACACACATAACAGTAAATGGGTTGTAATCAACATAAATGGAGAAAGGAAAATATCAGCTAATGGTCAGATTAAATACTGAGTTTCATTACACATTTTCCAAACAGATATCTCCCTCTTTTCAATTCATTATGACTACCTTGAAAATCAAAAATTAATTTGAGCCCAGCTGGCATGGCTCAGTGGTTGGATTCTGAGTCAGGGCACATGCCACGGTTGCAGGTTCGATCCCCAGGAAGGGGGCATGCAGAAGGCAGTCAATCAATGTTTTTCTCTCATCATTGATGTTTCTATCTCTTTCCCTCTCATTTCCTGTTATATAATAAAAATAATACATAACAAATTATATTTAAAAATTAATTGGAAAAAATTTGGAAATAGAAATGGAATCAGCAGAAGTCTGCTCTCAAGTCTTGTTAGGGGAGCAAATAATTATATTAATATTAATATTCACTATCCTGTCTTACCTGCTTATGTTCATTTTATTTTTTCTGTACTTTCCTGCTGAGCTGAGTCAGAAAGACCCAATGTCCTCAGGCAACTTTCCTCAGCAGGCAGGTAATTCACTACTCCTCCGGCCCTGTTCATCTCTCATCAAAAGCACTTCTATCCAACACGTAGAAAATATAACCAAGGCAGTAGGTCAGTCCTGGCCCCGAGCCATCATAAAAGGGGGAGGAATATGTGCATCAGAAAGACGGGGCAAAAGCTTTGACTTAGATTAAAAATTAAAAACAAAACAAAACCCAGGAGGCATTCCTGCCAGCCCTGGGACTTCCCTAAATTGGCAACAAAGGAAAGAAGTTCTGCACTTGGACTGTTGTGGTGTCAGCCGCACCACTGCAGTCTGGAAGGGAGTCATGTGCGCCTCACTGTCAGTGCAGAACATGGTGCAGGACCGCATTTCCAGGAGGATGCTCTCAGATAGGGTAAGGTCCAGTGGTGAAGGCCCCAGAGGGTCAAGAGAAAGAAAGCCATTATTCATCCACCCACTCTCTCAAGAACAAGTACGTATGTAAGACCTAATCTGTACGAAGCCCTAGGAACTGCATGGAGCACAGGACAGCCAAGGCTTCCACCGCAGGGACCTGAGTTCCAATGAGGGAGACACATGGTGCGTATTAGGTTAAAAATACACACACTGCTTGTTGTAGTGAGTTCTGTAAAGATCAGTGTGAAAAGTAGGTGGAGGGGCAGTATTTTAGGCAAGGTGGTCAAGGAAAACCTTTGTGAGGAGGAAACATTTTAGCGAACATGTGAAAAGTGAGAAGGAGTCAGCGTATGTTTAATTTCTAGTTGTGGATTTGCCGAGGCACATCTTTATGCCTTTTCCCTTGGTCTGGAATGCCCTTCTCTTTTCTCTTTGCCTGGTAGAATCCCATTTATGTCACCACATCTGAGATCCTCTTCCCATCACAGCAGAATCAGTGGCTCCCTTTTCTGCTCTTTGTTCACAGGCTCCCTGAGTCCTGAAAGCTCTGTGTTCTGGGGAATTGTCGATTTTTTCACTTCCTGGACAAAGTTGCGGCCATTTCAGACAGGTACCATTGCTTTATAATCAAGTATAGTTTCTTATAATTGAGTATAATTTCAGTACTTAGCAAACAATAAACATTTGGCAAATGAATGAATAAATGGAAGAATGGACTACACAGTACAAATATAATACCTGCAGTCACCTGGTGGATTTGGGCTACTGGAAGAGATGTATCAATTAAGGACTGAACTCTAGTCCTGACCTTTGAGAATTAAGTTGTCTGAAAAACTATTTGTGGAATATTGCTTATAAAAAGGCCCATCGAGTATTTGTTGATGAGTGTTCACCACTGGTCATGAGTCTCATCTAAAGACACTGAGGTTTTGTGTGGCAGTCACTGAAGAAGCACTGGAGATTCTTGTTGAATGTCAGGGAGTCAGGGTACTGACCTCTGGTAGAAATCCAGATTCTATATGAAGAAGGTTTTGAAAGGAGGTTCCTTCCCGATTGCTGACAACAGGGTGTCCATCCCTTCTAGGAAGAGGGAGAATAGCTTTGCCAAAGAGCAGCTTGGATGGGTCAGACAAGTATGTAAGAGCAGCCGCAGATTACATTTCAGGTCACTCTCAGATTGTAGCTGCTCCACCTGCACTTCCAATGGCCTGTCTCTAGCTGTCTCACTGAGCAAAGCATTAGGGCAGGAATGGACCTGTGTGGCCACCAGAGTAGTCCTGGAGGTAGCAGCATCCAGAACCTATTGCCTTGTTTCCAGGCTGGTTTTCTTATCACTTTGGCATGGTGTGGAGAGTGGGGATCTGGCTCTTTGCTCAGCCTTCAATCTCTATCACCCACTGACTCCCATAGGGGGGTCATCCTCCCCTTTTATTTTCATAACAAGGAATGAGATTGACTTATCAACTCTCTCTCTCTTCCTTTTTAATTAAATCTTTATTATTCAGATTATTACATTTGTTTCTCATTTTTCCCCCTACATAGCTCCCCTCCACCTGGCTCCCACCCTTCCCTCTACCCTTACCTCCCTCCCGTTGACCTCATCCATAGGTGTATAATTTTTGTCCAGTCTCTCCCTGTACACCCCTCACCCATTTCCCCTTGAGAATTATCAGTCCACTCCCTTTCTGTGCTCCTGATTCTATTATATTCACCAGTTTATTCTGTTCATCAGATTTTTAATGCACTTAATTTTTAGATTCACTTGTTGATAGATACGTATTTGTTGTTCATAATTGTTTATCTTTTGCCTTTTTCTTCTTCCTCTTCTAAAAGAGTACCTTTCAGCATTTCATATAATACTGGTTTGGAGTTGATGAACTCCTTTAGCTTTTTCTTGTCTGTGAAACTCTTTATCTGCCCTTCAATTCTGAATGATAGTATTGCTGGATAGAGTATTCTTGGTTGTAGGTTCTTGCTATTCATCACGTTGAATAATATTTGCCACTCCCGTCTGGTCTGCATTGTTTCTGTTGAGAAATCAGCTGACAGTCGTATAGGTGCTCCCTTGTAGGTAATGAACTGTTTTTCTCTTGCTGCTTTTAATATTCTCTCTTTATCTTTTGCTCTTGGTATTTTAATTATGATGTGTCTTAGTGTAGTCCTCTTTGGATTCCTTTTATATGGGGTTCTGTGTGCTTCCTGGACTTGTAAGTTTATTTCTTTTACCAGATGTGGGAAGTTTTCAGTCATTATTTCCTTAAATAGGTTTTCAGTATCTTGCTCTCTCTCTTCCTCTGGTACCCCCACAATTCTGATGTTGGTGTGCTTGAAGCTGTCCCAGAGGCTCCTTATATTATCTTCACATTTTTGGGTTCTTTTTTCTTCTTGCTTTTCCAGTTGAGTGTTTTTCTGCTACTTTATATTTCAAATTTTTGACTTGATTCTTACCTTCCTTTAGTCTGCTGTGAGGTCTCTGTATAATATTTTTTATTTCAGTCAGTGTATGTTTAATTTCTAGTTGGTCCTTTTCCATCTCTAGTTGGATCTTTTTCATCTCTAGTTGGTTCTTTTTCATCTCCTCTTGGCTCTCCCTAACTTTATCCAACTTTTCTAGGATATTCTTGAAAAACCTTATAAGTGTGGTTTTGAACTCTATATCCAGTCGTTTGTTTTCCTCCATTTCTTTTGTTTGTGATCCCTTCCCTTGTCTCGACATTTTCACTATGCTGGAAGAACTTCTGTGTTGGATTCAGCCTTATGATACCAGACTTGCAAAAACCACAAAAGCCTCTCTGTTGAGCTTGGGATGGGTGGAGTCCCAGGGCTTAAGGGACCGCCTTGCCTTCCAATCGGCCCCGCCCTCCATGGCCCCTGAGTCTCATGTGACTGGGTAATCACTGGAGCGGTCCCTGTGCTCTTGCAGTGCCTCTAGACTGCTGCCCCTCTGGCTCCCCTGCGCTCTGGAACCACACGAGTCTGGGTCCCCAGAGTTTCGTCAGAAACTGGGATTTAGTGGAGCCAGAAGTGACGCAGCTGAGAGGGTCTGTCTCCCGCCCACTCATGAAAACCAGTGGCACAATCAGCAGTCAGTCCTCTGTGGGCAGTGCCCTGCACGTCACCAGAGTTTTGATCTTTTGCGATTCCCCTTAATTTCCATGCACTTCTCCCTTTTCACAGTCCAAACTACCACTGTATGAGTTTTGGTTGGATCTGGGGTTTAGTGTCTTAGGATAAGGGGTTCAATGCTGTTGAGAGTCTCTGTCTCCATCCCTCCAGAGAAAGCCAGCCAGGTACTCTGGCACCCACTCTCTGCATGCACGCGTCTCTGAACCTCAGCTTTTTGCAGCTCCTCTGGGTTTCTGTGAGCCCCTCTCTTTCTTTCTAGTTGTAGAATTTTCACTCAGCCAGCTTTCATGTGGTTCTGAATGATGTCTGTTCTGTCTTTTAGTTGTAGTTTTGAAATTATTATGCGAGGCAGCAGTGTAGGTGTTTACCTATGCCGCCATCTTGGATTCTCAACTCTCTCTTTTAAGTTGAAAAATTTTTCTTATTGATTTTTACAGAAAGAGGAAAAGTCAGGGAGAGAGAGAGAGAGAGAGAGAGGGACATAGACGTGAGAGGGCAATATGGAATAATTGCCTCCAGCACATTCCAATTGTGGATAGTGCCTAAAACCTAGGCATGTGAACTAACCTGGAATCAAACCAGCAATGCTTCAGTGCACAGGGAGGATGCCTAACCAACTGAGCTACACCATCCTGGGCTACCAACTTTTTTTTTCCAATTTTTTTCTAATATATTACATATATACATATCTTCCCATTGCCCCCCCCTCCCAGGCATACCTTAACCCCCCAGTGTCTTGTGTTTATTGGTTATGCTTATATGCATCCATACAAGTCCTTTGGTTGATCTCTTATTTACCGCACCTCTCCCTAACCTTCCTGCTGTAATTTGACAGTCTGTTTGATGCTTTATTGCCTCTGTATCTGTATTTTTGTTCATCAGTTTATAATGTTCTTTATTATCCACAAATGAGTGAGATCATGTGGTGTTTCTCCTTTATTGACTGGGCTACCAACTCTTAAAAATCAATCCTTCAAGTAAAGAAAACAAACAAACAAACAAACAAACAAACAAAAAACAATAGCTTTATTGACAATACTTAGTTTATTCCACATACCAGTGAAATATGTGTAAGGGCATACTCAGAGTTGGGTAACTGAGCAGGACTTAATAACGGGATTCTTTAGAAAGAAGAGGGCAAAGTTTAGGAAAATCATTAAGGGATGTTGTAGTATCCATAGCTACCGACAACAACTGTACCACACTTGAGCTTGAATGGACACAAGGGGGAGAGCTTGTCAGATGTGAGTGTATATTTGTATGTGTGCATATGTGTGGAAAGGTTGCTCATAGAGAATGACTGCGAGTTAGTTGTGGCCTTTTGTAGAAGGCCGTAGCACAGCAGGGAAGATACTGAGGGAATAAATGCCCATACTCCACGCTTTACCCTCCCCTGACCTCTTGCTGATGTCTTCTAATGGTCAAACCAAATGGAGTCCATTGAGGGAGTCTACACAGGTCAACCTCCCTGATCACTGAGCAGGTTGAGAAGGCTGAGGAATGGATTTGGATGAGCAAATAAAAGACTTCCCAGCCTAGACCTAACTGGATACTTTGTCATATTTGCCAGGATTTTTATAGGCCAATACCATGTGTATTCTTAGCCATAAGAATTTGGGGGTCAAATATACTTTCTGCTCTTCCCAACACCCAGGACTTTAAGACTGAGAGAAAGGCACTTGTAGGGTTGAAGTATCCTGTTTTGAAAAGGAGGTTCTCTGGCAAACAGGCATCCATAACAGTTACCTGTTCTGACTAAGTAGTAATACTTGCCTTAGTCCTCTTTCCTGGTAGTACACAATAATCTTGACGTTAGCTTTTCTCAGGACCTTGTCTTAAGATTATTCTTGCAAACATTTTGCTCCCTCCAGTTGGGTGAATCCTTGATCCTGCCTGCATCTTTTCTGTCATTGAAACTTGATTTGATATTTTGCTTCTCTGGTATCTGACCCAAGCACTCTCACCATCCCATAAATGGTTTGATTTCAAGACTTTTCTATTCATGGACTTTATGCTTTAGATGTCTTGCCTCATCCCAGTCTTCACCTATTCTAATTCATTCTGGGCCTGGGGCCTAGAAATAAGGCCATTTTTTTAAGGATCACCAAAGTGCTTTAGAGTCAAGTCTATATCAATCTCAGATATAGATTGTTAAATCTATATAGATAAAAGTACTTCCTCATCTTTGCTGGGCCTTCTTGCTTCCTTTTCTAGGTAACTATTAAATCTATTAGCCTCTGGGAGATCCAAGATGGCGGCATAGGTAAACACCTATACTGCTGCCTCGCACAACAATTTCAAAACTACAACTAAAAGACAGAACGGACATCATCCAGAACCACAGGAAAGCTGGCTGAGTGGAAGTTCTACAACTAGAGGGAAAGAGAGGGGCTCACGGAGACAGAGAAGAGCTGCAAAAAGCTGAGGTATGGAGACGCGTGCGAGGAGAGAGCGGGTGCCGGAGTACCTGGCTGGCTTTCTCTGGCGGGAGGGAAACGGAGACTCTCAAAGGCATTGAACCCCTTATCCTACGACACTAAACCCCAGATCCAGCTGAAACTCATATGGGGGGAGTTTGGACTGTGAAAAGGGAGAAGTGCACGGAAATTTAGGGGAGTCGCAAAGGATCGGAGGTCTGGTTGCACACGGCACCACACGGAGGACAGACTGCTGATTGTGCCGCTGGCTTTCGCGAGTGGGCGGGAGACAGACCCACCCAACTGCGCCACTTCTGATTCCACTGGGCCCCTGTTTCGGGCGAAACCCTGGAGACCTAGACTCCTGTGGTCCTGGTGCGCAAGGGAGCCGGAAAGGCAGCGGTTAGAGGCACTGCGGGTGCGCACACAAGGACCGCTCCAGCCATTACCCAGTCACGTGAGACTCAGAGGCCGTGGAGGGCGGGGGCCGACTGGAAGGCAAGGCGGTCCCTTAAGCCCTGAGACTCCAGCCCTCCCAAGCTCAACAGAGGCTTCTTCGGCTGAATCCAGCACAGGAGTTTCCCTGGCATAATGAAAATGCCGAGACAAGGGAAGGGATTACAAGCAAAAGAAATGGAGGGAAAAAAAACGACTGGATATAGAGTTCAAAACCACGCTTATAAGGTTTTTCAAGAATATGCTAGAAAAGATGGATAAATTTAGTGAGACCCAAGAGGAGATGAAAAAGGACCAACTAGAGATGCAAAAGATCCAACTAAAGATAAAAAAAACAACAACAACTAGAAATTAAACATACACTGACTGAAATAAAAACTATTATACAGAGTCCTAACAGCAGACTAGAGAAAGGAAAGGATCAAGTCAAAAACTGGAAATATAAAGAAGCAGAAAACATTCAACTGGAAAAGCAAGAAGAGAAAAGAATCCAAAAATGTGAAGATAATGTAAGGAGCCTCTGGGACAGCTTCAAGCGTACCAACATCAGAATTGTGGGGGTGCCAGAAGAAGAGAGAGAGCAAGATACTGAAAACCTATTTAAGGAAGTAATGACTGAAAACTTCCCACATCTGGTAAAAGAAATGGACTTACAAGTCCAGGAAGCACACAGAACCCCAAATAAAAGGAATCCAAAGAGGACCACACCAAGACACATCATAATTAAAATACCTAGAGCAAAAGACAAAGAGAGAATATTAAAAGCAGCAAGAGAAAAACAGTTCATTACCTACAAGGGAGCACCCATACGACTGTCAGCTGATTTCTCAACAGAAACGATGCAGGCCAGACGGGAGTGGCAAGAAATATTCAACGTGATGAATAGCAAGAACCTACAACCAAGAATAATCTATCCAGCAAAGCTATCATTCAGAATTGAAGGGCAGATAAAGACCTTCACAGAGAAGAAAAAGCTAAAGGAGTTCATCAACTCCAAACCAGTATTATATGAAATGCTGAAAGGTACTCTTTTAGAAGAGGAAGAAGAAAAAGGTAAAAGACAAAAAATTATGAACAACAAATACATATCTATCAACAAGTGAATCTA
>JAAGEH010000041.1:4531842-4545173 GCA_011751065.1 Lasiurus cinereus | reverse complement strand
TGTTATTTCTCCTCTTTCATTTCTGATTTTCTTTATTTGGGTCTTCTCTCTTTGCTTCTTGGTGAGCCTGGCTACAGATCCATCCATCTTGTTTATCCTTTCAAAAAACCAGCTCTTGGTTTTGTTGATTTTTTGAATTGTTTCTTTGGTCTCCATGTTGTTTATTTCCACTCTGATCTTTACTATTTCCTTCCTTCTGCATACATTGGGCTTTTCTTATTGCTTTCTTTCTAGCTCTTTGAGTTGTAGGATTAGGTAATTCATTACCATTGTTTCCTATTTTTTGCAGTAGGTTTGTAGGCTACAAACTTCCCTCTCAAGACTGCTTTCACTGTGTCCCATAGATTTTGTATTGATGTGTTGTCATTGTCATTTGTTGCCATGATGTTTTTTATTTTTTCCTTGATCTCTCTGGTTACCCAGTCATTGTTTAATAGCATGCAGTTTAGTCTCCAAGTGTTTGATTTCTTTGTATTGTTTTTATTTTAGTTAATTTCCAGTTTTATGCCACTGTAATCTGAGAAAATGCTTGATATGATTTCTATCTTCTTAAATTTGAAGAGACTGTTCCTATGACCCAACATATGGTCTATCTTTGAAAATGACTTATGTGCACTGGAGAAGAATGTATACTCTGTGGCTTTGGGGTGAAATGTTCTGAAGATGTCAATTAATTCCATCTGGTCTAGTGAGTCATTTAGGATTGATGTTTCTTTGCTGATTTTTTTTTAGAGGATTTGTCCAGTGGTGACAGTGCGGTATTAAAGTCTCCTACTATGATTGTATTGCTGTCAATCTCTCCCTTGATATCTTCCAGGAGTTTTTTTTTTTTTAATGTATTTTGTGCTCCTATATTGGGTGCTTATATGTTTACCAGAGTTATTTCTTCTTGTTGAATTGTTCCCTTTAGTATTATGAAGTGGCCTTCTTTATCTCTTGTTATGTCCTTCACTTTGAGATCTAATTTGTCAGATATAAGTATTGCAACCCCAGCTTTTTTTTTTTCATTTCCATTTGCCTGAAATACCATCTTCCATCCCTTTACCCTCAATCTGTGTGCATCTCTTTTTCTGAGGTGGGTTTCTTGTAGACAGCAGATATATGGATCTTGTTTTCTTATCCAATTGGTTACCCTATGTCTTTTGATTGGAGCATTTAATCCATTTACATTTAAAGTTATTGATAGATACTTACCTGTTGCCATATTTAGTCTTTAACCCAGAGTTCCTTCTTTGCTTCCTATTTCTTTCTTTCTTTCTTTCTTTCTTTCTTTCTTCCTTTTTTTTTTTTTACAGCAGACCCTTTAACATTTCTTGCATTTCTGGTTTGGTGGTAATATATTCCCTTAGTCCTTTTTTGTCTGTGAAGCTCCTGATTTCACCTTCAATTTTGATTGAAAGCCTGGGTACAGTATTCTTGGATTCAGACCTTTCTTCCCATGACTTTGTATATTTCACTCCTTTCCTTTCTGGCCTGATGAGTTTCTGTTGAGAAATCAGTTGCTAGTCTGATGGGGGTTCCTTTGTAGGTGACTTTCTGTTTCTCTCTGGCTACTTTTAAGATTCTTACTTTGTCGTTTGTGTTTGCCAATTTAATTATAATGTGCCTCGGTGTTGGTTTTTTTGGGGGTTCATTTTGCTTGGGACTCTGTGAGCTTCTTGGATTTGTGTGGGTTTTTTTCTTTCCTATAGCAGGGAAGTTTTCTGTCATTTCTTCAAACAGGTTTTCTATTCCTCGCTCAGTTTCTACTCTATCTGGAACCCCAATTATGCGGATCTTGTTTTGTTTCATGTTATCCCAAAGTTCCCTTAGGCTCTCCTCTTGCTTTTTAATTTTTTTTTCTAGAAGCTGCTGTACTTGGGTATTTTTTCCTACCTTGTCTTCTAGCTCACTGATGTGGTCCTCTGCTTCTTCTAGTCTCCTTTTGATGCTGTCTATTGAGTTCTTTATAGCAGTGATGTCATTTTTCATTTCTTCTTGATTATTCTGCATTTCTTCTTGCTTCTTCATTTTTTCTTGGCTCTTCTTCATTTTCTCTTGGTTCTTCTTCATTTTCTTTTGGCTCTTACTCACATTGTCGATTTTGTCTTCCATTCTTTTCAGCCACCTTATGACCATTTTTCTGAACTCTTTCTCTGGCAAGTCTAATTCTTCTTCTATTTCGTTTACTTCCTTTTCTGGTGATACCTGCTTTTCTGTCATATGTGGGCTGCTTCTTTGTCTGCCCATGGTCTTTCTTCTTCAGGTGTCTGGTTATGTAGTTCTCTCTCCTATGTTGATTTAAAGGCACAAACTACAACACAACCAGGTACAACATACAAGGGTCTTTCCGTGTGGCATGTGGAGTTCCTCTGAGTCCCACTGTCTGCGCCGATTGGAGAGCGGTGTTCTGAGTCCCCCGGCTCTTCGGTGGGTGCTGCATTTGTAGCTTTTCAGACAGCCGTAGACATCCACTTCCTGCTGCAAGATGGTACAGTCTCCACGTTCCCGCTGGTGGCTCTGGAAGACAAAAACGCTGTGGCAGTGGGGCTGCCTGGTCAGGGGAGTCCCGTCCAGCAGTCCCCCACATTCTCCTAGAGGATAACTGATTCTTAACTTGCCAACAAACACTCCCCATGTGACTCTCAGCTGCTCTCTCCATCTGCCCATCAATAAGGCTCCAGACACGTCTGTTTCACTCTGGCTTAACTGTGACATTTCTCATTGTCATTTCTGCTTTCAATTCGTTGTATACAAGTCACAATCACAAAGGCAGCAGGAAATATGATTCTTTCCCTTTGTGTTTTTAATCCCTACTAGGCTGGTAATGCCAACCTCAGCAGCCACTCCCCACATACACATCCTTTACTTGCAGTTTTGCTTCCGGTAGTTTTAAAAATATTAAGTGCCATTTTTAGTTTTTTGAGGACACTTCATACTGTTCTCCACAATGGCTGCACTAATCTTCATTCCCCCCAGCAGTGCACCAAGGTTCCTTTTTCTCTGCATCCTCACCAACATTTGTCATTTATTGATTTGTTGATGATAGCCATTCTGACAGGTGTGAGATGGTACTGTATTGTCATTTTGATTTGCATCTCTCGGATAATTAGTGACTTTGAGTATGTTTTCATATGTCTTCTGGCCCCCCTATTATGCAGATGCTGCTTTGTTTTATATTGTCCCAACGCTCCCTTAAACTCTTCTCCTGCTTTTTAATTTTTTTTTCAATAACTGTTCAGACTGAGTGTTTTTTACTACCCTGTCTTCTAACTCACTGATTCAGTTTCTGCTTCTTTTAGTCTACTGTTGAAACCTTCCATTGTATTTTTTATTGCATTTTTTATTATATCATTCTTCATTTCCTCTTGATTCTTACATATGTTGTTGGTTTTCTCATCTAGTGGTTTAGGAACTTTATGATCCTGATTCTGAATTCTTTCTCTGGCATATTGCTTCCTTCCATTTCATTTAGTTCCTTTCCCAGCAATACCCCCCCTCTTTTCTTTCTTTGGGGGGTTGTTTCTTTGTTTCCCCATTTTTGCTGACTCTTTCTGGCCCTGGGCACCCTGCTTGGGGTTTGAGAGGTTGAAGACCCTATCAGGCCAATGGTCTGGAAATTGTTATCCCTGAGGTTGGATCTGCCTTGAGTCTGATGCCTTTATTATCTTTGCTCTGAATTATATCCTCTTCTCCCATGGATCTGGTCCCTCAGTTGTCTCCTTCAGATGCTTGGGGTGGTGGGTGCATGTGTGTAGTTCATCTGGTATGCAACTCCATGTGAGGACTCAGAACCCTCTGACATGCAATTCGCTGTGCAGCCCTGGGACCCATGGCAGTTTGGCACCCTAGGTCCTTCTGCCAGTGTGCTTGCCGCACAGTCCTGTGGCCCTTTACTGGGCACATCAGATTGCTCTGGGTTTCCCTGGCAGTGCTCTCTTGTGGCCAAGAGTGGGGCATATGCTAGCTTACTCGAGATCACCCTGACAGTAAGTCCCTGCATTTGAGTTGCTCTGGGTCACACAATCCCCACTTTCCTGTGGCCTGAAGTGTGGCACACACTGGGTTACTCTAGTTTGTTCCTCCCCGGTGTGGAGCAGGGGTGGGTTTCTCTGGGTTTCACAGTCCATAATCTCTTGAGGCCTGGAGTGGGGCACATACTGGGTTGCTCCGGGTCACCCTGGCAGCAGGTCCCAGGGCTTAAGGTAGCGTGGGCACCCGGCGGCTCTGGCTCAGACTGGAAGCACAGTTATGAGGTCTGGGGTGGGGGTGGGGCAAAGGGGTCCCCCTAGCTTGCACTCACTGTGGGGTTCTGGAGCCAGATCTTGAGACACTGTGTCCCAGCAGGCTGGTTAAGAGGCTTGGCAGAGGTCACTCTGGTAAGTACTCACTGCAGACATCTAGGAGCCTGTCATGAGGTACTGTGTCACTCATTGCCAGGGCATGTTATGGCTGACAAGCAGCATTCTCTAGGCATCTTTTGCCCTTCCTTTTTGAAAATTGTCTCATTGTCTGTGTATAATTTGTTCTGATTTCTTTCTTATTCTCATTGGTAACCCATTCATTGTTTAATAACACACCATTTTAGTCTCCAGGTGTTTGAATGTTTTTGAGTGTTTTTACTAGTTGATTTCTAATTTCATTCCAGTATGATCTGAGAAGATACTTGATATGATTTCAATCTTCTTGAATTTGTAGAGACTTGTTTTGTGTCCTAAATGTGGTCTATCTTGGAGAATGACCCATGTGTAATTGAAAAGAATGTATTTTCTTCAGCTTTGGGTTGAAATGTTCTATAAATGTCAATTAAATCCATCTGATCCAGTGTGTCATTTAGAGTCACTCTTTCCATGTTAATTGTTTTCCCAAAAGATCTATTCAGTGACCTCAGTGGGGTGTTAAAGTCCACTGCTATGTTGTTGATCTCTCCCTTAAAGTCTTCTAGAAGTTTTTACCAAAAAAATATATTTGAGGGCTCCTATATTGGGTGCATATATATTTACCAGGGTTATTATCCTCTTGGTGGATTGATCCTTTTAGTATTATGCAATGACCTTTGTTGTCTCTTGTGATGGCCTTCATATTTTTTAAATATATATTTTTATTGATTTCAGAGAGGAAGAGAAAGATAGAAACATCAATGATGAGAGAGAATCACTCATCAGCAGCCTCCTGCATGCCCCTCACTGGGGATCAAGCTCACAACCCAGTCATGTGCCCCTGATTGGAATCTAACCTGGGATCCTTCCGTCTCAATCCATTGAGCCAAACCAGCCAGGGCAGATGGCCTTCATTTTGAAGTCTGTTTTGTCAGATATGACTATTGCTGTTCCAGCGCCCCCCCTTTCTATTTGCAGCAAAAAAAAATTTCCCATCCATTCTTTATTTTCCTGTGTGAGTCTTTTGTTCTGAAGTGGGTCTCTTGTAGACAGCATATATTTGGCTCATGTTTTCTTATTCATTCAGCTACCCTGTCTTTTGAGTGGCACATTTAATTCATTTACATTTAAGGTTTTTATTGATAAGCACTTATTTATTGCCATTTTAATTCTTAATGCCTCTGTTTCTCTCTCTTTCTATGTCTTCTCATTAACAGCAGTCTCTTTAGCATTTCTTGCAATGTCAGTTTGGTGGTGACAAAGTCTTCTAGCTTCTTTATTGTCTTTATTTCACCATCTATTTTGAATGATAGCCTTGGTGGATATAGTAATTTGGTTTCAGATCCTTAGTTTTCATTACTTTGAATACTTAATGCTATTCCTTTTAGGTCTGTAGATGTTCTAATGAAAAATAAGCTGACAGACTTATTGGAACTTCTTTGTAGGTAACAAATTGCTTGACTCTTGCTGCCTTTAAACTTCTCTGTTTTTAAATTTTTGGCATTTTAATTATGATGTGTCTGGGCATGGACCTGTTTGGGTTCTTCTTATTTGGGCTTTCTGTGCCTCCTAAACTTGTGTGAACTTCACCAGGTTAGGGAAGTTTTCTGACATTATTTCTTCAAACATGTTCTATATACCTTGCTTACTTTCTTCCCATTCTGGCACTCCTATGGTGTAAATATTGTTCTGTTTCATGTTGTTCCACAGCTCCTTAAACTGTCCTCCTGTTTTTTAATTTTTTTCCCCTCTCTTTTTGGTTCTCTGATGGAGTGATTTTTTTGTACCCTGTCTTCTAATTCACCTATCATATCTTTAGCCTCCCCTAATCTGCTGTGTATTTTTCCACTGTGTTCTTTATTAGTGCTATGTCATTTTCCATAGCTACTATATCTTTTTTCATGCTGTTGAGAATCTTTGCCATCACTGCTCTGAACTCTATGTCTAATACATTTCTTACCTCCATCTCATTTAGTTCATCTGGAGAATCCTCTTGTTCTTTCGTTTGGTGGTTTTTTTGTCTCCCCATTTGGGCTACTTGTTTGGGTTTGTGACTATGTATTAGGTAGATTTGCTATGTCTCCCAATCTCTAGTGCAGGATGGTGTCAAATGCTATTTCTGACTAATGAGATCAGGCACAGACTCAAAGTCTTCAGGGACCTGCCTCTGTCTGCAGACTGATTGGATTCAGTCTTGAGTATCCTCAGACAATTGTTCACAGGTGGGCTGAGAGATTTGCAACAGTGTGGGGCAATTGCTTCTGCCTGGAGGCTAGTTGTTATTCTCAGTCTGTTAATGGGCCTCAGAATCTCTGCACAGTGAGGCATGGGGTTTTACAATAGGATAGGACAACTTCCTTCTCCCCATCTCCTTCCCTCCCAACCCCAGGACAAAATCTGACTGGATGGCAAATGTCCACCTGAGAAAGATGTCCTCTGCATAGTGACAGAATGATTCAGCACAGGAAACTGGGGTTCTGCCTTCTGAGCTCTAACCCTAGAGTCCCTACCTATGACGTTTGCTCACACAGCTCCAGTCTACTCTGCCCTCTGTCTTCCAGAGCCCAAGGTGAGTAGCTGTATATGAAATTTTGTTAGATGGCCCTTTAAGAAGATGCCTGAATTTCCAGCCATCTCTTTCTGGCAGATAGCATCCTGCTGCTTTTCACAGCCAGATGTTATGTGGGCATCTTTATCAGTTCTGGTGCTCTCTGCTGGGGGCCCCAGCTTGGGGTTTAGACTTCAGAGTTCTCAATGGGAACCCTCACAGCTGAGATATCTCTCTGTACCTTTAGTTGCTGTCTGTGGTAGCCTGGCCAGCCCTTTTGCACTGCCATACTTCCTACCAGTCTCTATGCAGTCTCCACTTTCTGCCTTTGGTTATCAGGGTTCTCTCCAGCTAGTTAGTTGTAATCTCAGTCCTGGGAGCATGTCAGTGTAGCATCCCCTTACTTCACCACCATTTTTTAATTTTTCAACAATGAATATTTACATGTTCAAATTCTATTCAACACCTCTAATCCTGACTGTGTCTTAGCACTTTTCAAGAATGCTATCAACCTCATGATCATTCCTGACCTTCTATATTGGTTTGGATGGTTTCCATTGCAACATAACCCTCAAGTCAAACTAGCTTTAAATAATAAATATTTTTAATTTCCAAAGCAGGAGATTCATAAAAAAAAAAGGGCTCCAGAGTTGGTTGATTCAGCAGATTAATAGTGCCATCAAGGATCCAATCTCTTCATGTAGCAACTAATATCACCCATTTTAAGTGCTCCTCCAGGCATGACATTATTCAGAGAAAAGATAAGTTAACTGTCACTTCCTGTGGCTCTATCTGAGGAGAAATGACCTTTCCCCAGAAGCTTTTCAGGAGGCTTCCTTTCTCTAGTGACTCATCCATGAGTGTTGGGTCCCAAGCCTACACCCAAGTCAATTATTAGCATGGTTGGCTTTTGTGATTCCTCTGAAGGTGAATGGGTTTGGAGGGATCAGATACAGAGCTATGTATTTGTATGGTGACTTCAGCTACCAAATTCTTATTACATTTACCCAACAACATTTCTATGATATACATAAGGTAGTTATTATTATTCCCATTTTATAGCTGAGATGAGGGAGGATTATAGAATAGTGTCTTATTTTCAAGAAACGTTTTTGCAAGAAATAGTTGAAATAGAATATCACTATTTTAAAACTCCAAATTAAAGAATCAGTTTAGGCAATGATCACTAATGGCTTTACTACTAGTTTAAGTAGGCATTACATATTTCATTTTCTAGATTAGAGCTATAGTAAATGTTTTTCTTGAGTACACAGTTTCAATTTGCTTTTTTTCTCCCATCTGGTCACCTGTTTCTCCTCATGTGGAGTCATATGTCAGAGAGATTTGGTAGGAAATCCCTGTGAATTTGAAGAGATAGAATGTTCAGATATAGGAGCCACAGGAGACAAGATGGTCAAAGGTGATGAAATTGAAAGAAGGCTATCAACAGCAAGAGGTTAAACATTCAACCTGATTTCTTTTCTTCCACTTTCCTTCCTTCCCTGTCCCCAGTGTGCAACATCTGTGGTCCCTGCTCCTGGGCCTTTCTGAAACCTGAGGTTTGATATATATGTGCAAGTGTGCCAGATATCAGGTTGTTCAGTGGATTTAACAGGTAAAATAACTCCTGTGATCTCTTTCTTTTTGAAGTGTTTGTGAGTCCTCTGCCAGGTAGATAGTAAGCGTGCTTGGAGATGATTTTTGAGTGCAGGCCGTTTTGTCATTCACTGAAAACATCACATTCCAGATTGTTTTTCACTACTGAGAAGGGTTCAATGACTCTTATTCTTAGTCACACAGTGCATAGTTTACACTTGAAGTTGCTTATTTGACTGGAAAAAAAAAAGCATGAGGGACACTGATGTTGCAAAAGAGTGATTAATAAGAAGCATTAAATGAGTCTGCAAATTCCTTTTAAGATTCTCTGCTTGATCTGCACAATATCTTATATTGCACACAAACATGCCACTAGCTCTTCAAAATTCAATGTTCAAATGATAAAATTATATCCAACTTGGTTTTTAAATGACTGAGAGTTAAAAATGCAAAACTATTTATACGCTCAATGTGTTATTTGCAACCATTTTGCAACTACTAGTGTAAAATGTTCTCCCTCATCTTATCATTGACAGAAAAAAAGCAAAAATTATAAAAATAAGCCAGTTAATTTTTAAAGGGCAATAGGCAAGATTTCTAAATATCAGGCCAAGAAGTGGATTTTTAATACATTTGATACAATAATGTGAGGTTAAATTTCCACATACAGCCCCAGCTAGTTTGATTCAGTGGATAGAGTGTCAACTTGCAGACTGAAGTGTCCCGGGTTCAATTCTAGTCAAAGGCACATGCCCAGATTGTGGGTTTGATCCTAGTAGGAGGCATGCGGAGGCAGCTGATCAATGATTCTCTCTCATTATTGATGTTTCTTTCTCTCCCTCCCTCTCCCTTCCTCTCTGAAATCAATAAAAACATATATATAAAGTAAAATCTCCACTACATTTTAATATACATTCTGTTTCCAAGGATGAGACAATATATCATTTACACATTTTTAAATTTTGTTAAATCTTTACCTGAGGATATTTTTCCATTGATGTTTATTTATTTAATATATTTTTATTGATTTCAGAAAGGAAGAGAGAAGGAGAGAGAGATCAAAACATCAATGATGAGCAAGAACCACTGATGAGCTGCTCCTGCACACCCCCCTATTGGGGATCAAGACTACAAACTGGGTATGTGCCCTTGGCTGGAATCAAATGCAGGACCCTTCAGTCTGCAGTCTGATTCTTTACCCACTAAGCCAAATCAGCTAGAGCTCCACTGATTTTTAGAAAGAGTAGAAACTAGGGGGAGAAATAGAGGGAGAGAAACATTGATGTAAGAGAGAAACATTGATTGGTTGCCTTCCGCACACACCTTGACCAGGCCTAGGGATTGAGTCTGCAGCCGAGGTACATGCCCTTGACCAGAATCAAACCTGGGACCCTTAGTCTTCAGGGTGACTCTCTATCCACTAAGTCAAACAGGCTGGGGCTTTAAAATGAATTCATTAACAAAACGTGCTTTTTCTTAAATTGTTACTTTAAAGTAAATAAACACTCTATGTCATTTACATCATGACAAAATTTAGATGTGATATATTATAGATAACTAAAAGCCCCCATGCATGAGATTCGTGCAAGAGTAGGCCTTCCTTTCCCCAGCTGCTGGCACTGGCTTCCCTCTGGCACCCGGGACCCGGGCTTCCCTCACAGTCCTGGCTTTGTCCAGAAGGTCGCTCAGAAGGATGTCTGGTCTAGTTAGTATAGAATGCTTTTATCATTATAGATAATACTTAAAGATTGTAAAATATGAATCTTAGGATATCTTTTTAATAATATTGATATAAAATATTTTTAACTTAAAAATCACAAAATAGTGAAATTATGAGGAAAGCTACTAAGAGACTATAAGGGATTGCTATGAAACTGCTGTTCTGTTGCTATGAACGGAGTTTGCAATATAAAAGAAAAAGACAGGAGCTGCTGCCGGGTGCTATTGGTACAGCCGCCCTGGGGATTCCTTCTCCTCCAAGACTTTCCTCTGGTCTGCAGAGGTCCGCGTGCCGGTGCATCACAGCTGTTTCTTGAGCTGGCTCCCAGGACTCTACGCTGAGCAGGACACCTGTCCTGAGTTTCAGGGACCATGTAGGATGCACCTGGGCCCACAAAGGTCCTGTAGGACATCAGGCGCAAAATGGGACTAAGATGACTTTCTCTTTTGATGAACAGTAACTGCCTCAATGAGTTGAGTGATATTTTTCTTTCAAACTGAATAAAGTGCATTAGTAGAAAAACTGGAGAATCTGAAAGAAATTTATAGTTTAATTAATAGAACTGTGCTCCTTTAAATTTCTTCATTTTGTTCAATGTGCCTAGAAGATGTAAACATTAGGGGGAAGTGGGAAGAGAGAATATGGTGGTTCTTTATAGTACCTCTCTATAAATCTAAAATTATTTTAAAATAAAAGTTTTAAAAATAAATAAAGTGCTGGAAATATTCCTTTTATAAGGAGTGCTATAGGAGTTGGGCTGAGAGGTTTTGACGCCACATGGAGAGTGTCTGCCCAGCTCAGATTTGATGCCTCGATTGAGGAAGTACTCTGTGCAGACAGGCTTTGAACAATGTCTGGCCAGGCCCCCGCAGATCCGTGTGGGAGCCCTGTTATCGTCTGTCTGTGCCTGCAGTTTCGAGGCAGAACCCTGGTCTCTTTATGTCCTAATAACACTCCCTCTGCGGCCACCCATTGAATTGGATCCCTACTGCATTTCACACTTGGATTAGTTCAATCATGCAAATTATGTCAAGCCTAAAAGAAATCAGGCTGTGGGCAAATAAGAAATGCTAATAAAAATGGAAAATACAACCATTGCTGCCCATGGTCCTCAGATTCACATACTTTGACTGGGTGAGGAGGGGAAGAATAACAGGTCTGAGTCATAAACATAAATAAAAACCACAGGGATAATTAGAATCCTAAATCTTGATTTACCTCTTTTGGTGGAATAGGCTAGTTCCAACAAGGTTAGCAGGATAAAGTTTCCCATGCTACACATTCCTTGAAATGCTTTTGTTTGTCCTTAACAAGCAGAGATTTCCACCAGCCACTTTGTGGATTTCTTCATCATCTTCCTGTATAGTGCCTGACTCCTCATCCTCCCATCCCCCGCCCAGCTCATCCCTGTACCCGGAGGGCCTCTTTGCAGACCCCTCTCTCACACCTCTTTCTAGTGACTTCTCAGACAGACCTCCTCATCCACTTGGAGCTCTGTCCCATGTTGTGCATGTCACTAGCATTTTCTGTTTGATGTGCTCTTTGGAGTTCACGCAGCTTCTTTCACTTGAAAGGTAAGCTCCCTGTGGAAAAGACAGGCCTCCAGCCCCTCTGCCAGGCCTGCCTCCTGGTTTATACTCACATCTGGCCACTCAATAGTGGGTTTTAGAAGGTGTTACTTGGAGTTTAGGTGGAGGATGAGAAAAAGGACCAAAATGGTCGAGATTATCAGAGCCTCTAACTCCTATAGCAGTCGTTTCTTATCCACAGTTTTGTTTGCAGAGGTTTCAATTATCTGAGGTCAACCACAGTCCTGAAATAGTAAGTGTGAAATTTTATGAACAATTCATACATTTTTTCATTGGGTACCGTTCTCAGAAGTGTGATGGAATCTTCCGCTATCCTTCTCTGTCCTGCTTGGACATGAATCGCCCTCATCCAGTGTCTCCACGCTGTGGATGCCTGCTCCCCCTTCCCCTGAAAGGTTACTTAAGTAGCCAATGAAGTTATCAGATCAATGAAGTTATCAGATCAATGCAGTTACTCGTGCTCAAGTAGCCCTTGATTTACATAATAGTGTCCCAGCTTGCAAGAGGAGCAGTGCTGGCGACTCTGCTGTGCCTGAGAAAAGCCGCAGAATGTGTCTCAGTGAAAAGGTGCACATATGCAGGAAAAACACTGTATGTATAAGCTTCAGTACTATCTGTGGATTTAGGCACCACATTGCTGAAGGTCTTGGAACATATCTTCCGTGGATAAGGGGGCACTACTGGATCTCGGACTTGCTCCATGCTTAGACCATTTGGTTTCAATTATCCACGGGCAGAGAACATTAAGCAAAGGAAGGGCCCGCTGTTTGTGTTAAACAAAACCCAAATTTTGAAAGAACAGGAATACCCAGGAGGTGCTGGGACCTATGAAAATGCCGAGGCTGGTTCCAACAGCTCCTCACCCAGTGGCTGAGCCCGGGTGTACAGCAGGGCCACCTGGGCCCCACAGCCTCCTAAAACCCTCTACTCAGCCCTGGGCTCCCTTCAAAGATGAGCCTACTCTGCTCTAAAGCTACTGGCTTAAGGTTGCCCACACAGAAAACTTCCTGCACCCACAAACGGATTTGGTGTAAGGTTATTGATTTAAAACTTCTCTGTTTCGTTCACAGCATCTGGCTTAGTCCAATAGTCTCCCTGAGCAATGGAGCAGGTTGGCCCACCAGGACGTTTCTCCAATCCCCCCACACACCCCCCCCCCTTTGCCTCCTGCTCCTTGCCTGGTGCTTGGCACTGTGGAGGGAGAGCCGGGCACTGAGCTCATAGCACTGCCCAACAGTGCTGGTGCCTGCTGCTCAGGATGGTCCCAGAACTACTCATGGTGCCTCCAACAACTGGCACTGTACTCAAGTGACTTGTGTGCATGATCTCCTCTAATGCTCATGAGATCCTAGGGTAGATGCTAAATTGTTGTCCTTATTGACCTTTTACACACAAGGAACCTCGGGGTTTGGTAGACACAGAAATGTGGCTCAAGAGTCCAAGCTGAGAGTCAGCAGGCAACCCGTACAAGTCCTGGGCCTTTCTCCCCGCAGGGAGCACAGAGGGTGCTGGGCCTTTCT
>JAAGEH010000041.1:4506000-4531832 GCA_011751065.1 Lasiurus cinereus | reverse complement strand
ACTGAGGGTCCTGGGCCTTTCTCCCTGCAGGGAGCACAGAGGGTCCTAGGCCTTTCTCCCTTACAGAGCACGGGCGCTGAACCTGGACTCTGATATATGGGTCTGCTCCCAGCCCAAGGACTGCTGTGTTGCTGGCACTTTCCCTGGGCTCCTCTGAAGAGTCTGAACTGACTAGAGCCATGGTTGGTAAACTGTGGGTTACAGAGCCACATGTGGCTCTTTGGCCCCTTGAGTGTGGCTCTTCCACAAAATACCATGGCCTGGGTCAGTCTATTTTGAAGAAGTGACGTTAGAAGAATTTTAAGTTTAAAAATTTGGCTCTCCAAAGAAATTTCATTCGTTGTACTGTTGATATTTGGCTTTGTTGACTAATGAGTTTGTGGACCACTGGACTAGAGGGAAGAGGTGGCGATTATACATGTATGTCCAAAGGCAGACAGAAAGAGGCCACCTTGTCCCCTTGAATTGAGTCAGAGTGCCAGGATTTTCAGAAAAGAGCCAAAATCATAGACTTTACTGTCATCCAGTTTTGCCTTTCTGCTGCTGCTGAAGCAGGCTCTCTCTCAGGTATGGGCCATAAAATCTTCACCAAAACTATTTTTATTTTATTTTATTTTAAATATTTTATTGTTTTTTTTTTTTACAGAGAGGAAGGGAGAGGGACAGAGAGTTAGAAACATCGATGAGAGAGAGCCATCGATCAGCTGCCTCCTGCACACCCCCGATTGGGGATGTGCCTGCAACCAAGGTACATGCCCTTGACTGGAATTGAACCTGGGACCTTTCAGTCCGAAGGCCGATGTTCTATCCACTGAGCCAAACCGGTTTCGGCAAAACTATTTTTATTTTAAACCAACTCACTCACTTACTGTCCCCATTCAAGTAGGTGGGCTGAAAATAACTTCCAGGCCCCCCACTCCAGGTGCTTGACATCTCATGTCCCCTTGGAAAGGAGAGAGATGCAGAGCTCAGCAGTGAGCTGCCTGGCAGCCACTGGCTAAAACCAATACACACAGGCTCCTGACAGATACAACCGAAGTAATGAGCTATGACCAGAAGTTTGATTTTTCTGTCAAGTGCTCCCATCCATTTTTAATAAACAGAAGAAAAACATAAACTCTGTCACCTGCTCTCCTCAGTTTCACCGCACAGGTTGCTCTTGGTACCATGAGTGCTGAGCTGAGTTATGGCTCTAAACAGTTGATAAATGCTTTCACAAGCCCCTTTCATCGGCTCCTCTGGTGACCGACTTAGCTCCCTGGTTCTGTTTCTTTGCCTCTGTTTGATATGAGCCACTCGGTGCTTTGTCAGGGGAAACTGTCAAGTATATCATCACATTTACAACTAAATGGCTTCAATTTATTGTCACTGGCGTAAAAAGCAAGCACCACTGTTTTCCCTCTCAGCCACGCTGTGCGCTCTTTGCAGAGAGAGGGCTGTCTCCTGTGAGGACTGGGCCAGGGAAGAGGGAACCTGTGGCAGCAGGTGTGAGACCAGGTCTGATCACCTGGCAGCGCCTGACAAGGCCCTTAGCCTGGGGGTGAGAAAGCTGTACTTTGCTTCCATGAAACACTTCTTATTGACCCAGTTCCTCCTGATTGGAACTTGCTTTGTCCACATTGGCTGAGAAATTGTGTGGCCCAGGATAGGAGAAGTACAGGCCAGGATGTGTACAATGCTTTTCTTTTTCTTTTTCCTTTGGTTTTGCAAAAAACATCCTCGGATTTATGGGGGACACTTTAGTTTCTGAGATGGCTGCTGGGAAAGACCGACTGCTGAAACCAAACTGACCACAGGATGTCATCGGCGCTCCATGCAAATGCCAGGCCAGGGTTACTTACCTGGTAATGCAGGCTGTGTCTTAAAGAGGCAGACCAGAGCGTGCACATGATCACCCCTGCACTTTCCAACGAGCAACGCTGGCCTGGTCCAGCAGCCTTGGGTCTGGACGGAGTATGCCCTTGAGGAGGCACCACGTACAGTGAGCCCGCAACCCTACAGCCTAGCACTGCTCTTTAATTGTCCTAAGAGAAGTCACCCTGAGCTGAAGTTAATGACCAGTACCAGAGCTCACCATTTTTACTGTAATTTTCTTTGAAAGCTTCGTGCTCAAGCAATGTGGTGACCAATATGACACAATTATATGCTGCTCAGCTACCTTCCTTGGACTTGGGGATTCAGTAACTCTCCGAAATAAGAATCTAAAAGAGCCCAGAGGAGAAACATTTGAAAAGGACTTAAATAGACACTTAAACTTATTAAGGAAAGAACTTTAAAAATAGAATTCAGTTCAATAATGAGCTCAATTCTCTCTTTTTATTTTTTAAAGCTTTTAATTTTTAAATGTATTATTTAAGTTTATTTTTTATTGTTTCCAGCATTACAGATGTCCACTATTTCTCACCTTCTACTCTCCCCATCCACCCAGCCTCTTCTTACCCCAGGCCTTGCCCTCACTCTTGTCTGTGTCCTTGGAGCCCTTTCCTCTCTTGCACTGAGGCAGGGTGACACGATACGGAGCAGAAAGGCCGTCATAGGTAAGACGTAGAAGGGACAGGCCCCAGAAGAGAACATAGTGGGAGGCCCAGGGCCATCAGCCACTGACCACTGTGGAGGCAGCATGTTTCTCCATGAATTCATGGCTCACAGGACCCCTAAGAGAGACAACGGTGACTGGGGTGCTGGGTCGAGCAGCCCAACAACAGGGCAGCTTGTCCACCTCCTCCTGGCCTGGATGCAACTGCTGCAGGAGGATACCTGTTGGCTCCTGTCATCACAGTTTTGTGAGTTGAGTGAACAAGAAGATCACTACCCTGATCAGTTCCATGGTGACATCAGAGTCTTCACCTTTGCTTGTGTATAATGTGTCTGCAGATTGGGAGAGTCTATTCCTCACGAGAAAACAGCCAGAGACTCACAGGGCTTGGTGTATTGAGTTCGCAAGGGACTGCTTTCCCATTCTTTTTTTAATGTATTTTTATTGATTTCAGACAGGAAAGGAGAGTGGGAGAGAGATAGAAACATCAATGATGAGAGAGAATCTCCTACTGGGGGTCAAGCCCACAACCAAGGCATATGCCCTTGACTGGAATCGAACCCAGGACCCTTCAGTCCACAAGGTGATGCTCTATCAACTGAGCCAAACCAGGTAAGGCTGCTTTCTCATTCTTTCATTTGTGTATCCATGTGCATAAATCTGAATTAATGTAAGCAATGTTTTTATTGGTGTGGAGGCTGTTATTCCTGAATTGTGCCTCCCCCCACCCCACAAAAACTATGTGTTGAATTTCTAATGCCCAGTACCTCAGAATGTGATTGTATTTGGAGATAAGGTCTTTACAGAGGTGGTTAAATTAGAATGAAGTCAAATGGGTGAGGCTCATCCAATATGATGGTGTTCTTATAAGAAGAGATCAGGACACAGACACACAGGAATGTCCTATAAGGCACAGGGGGAAGGTGGCCACCTACAGGTCAAGAACAGTGACCTCAGAAGAAAGCAGCCTGCTGACAACTGGACTCAGGCTTCCAGCCTCCAGGTTGGTGAGGAAATAGATTTCTATTGCTTGAGACCGCCAGTCCGTGTAATCCATTATAATAGCCTTAGCAACATACGACAGAGGCTGCCTCAGCTTGGGATAGTCTATTCCTCATGAGGAAATAGCCAGAGACTCACAGGGCTTGGTGTATTGAGTTCGCATAGGACTGCTGTCATGGAGCACCAGTCTCAGGCTCCGTGGCTAAAGGAGTTCAGATGCAAGGACTTTCGTTTGCATCTGAACTTGAAATTAAAAACTGAAAAAAAACAGCAGCGAGATATTCATTGACTCCTCGCTCAGCAGAAATGGCCTGCTGAGCAGGGTTGGAGAAGCGCAGAGTCTGGGTTTGTGGGGGGTCCATGACTGGAGCTCTAGCCTGACTGTTGGTGCACCCTATTCACATGAAATCAGAGAATTGGGCCTTATAAATTCTCTGGTCCTTTTAATTTATGGCTCTGCTATAGCATTTATTTCAATCTAGACCAATTCAGTTTGCACTGTGTATTTGGGTGTGAGCCTGCCCCCCAAAAACAGGGCTCCACATTGTGCTCTGGGGCTCACTCTACACAAGTACTAGTGTCCCCAAGAGGCAGAGTGTGGTGCCCACCCCCTTGGGCTGTGGTGGAGACTGATGCCTGAGGCCTTGTGCCCCAGTGTGCAACCTGCCTGGGTTTGCACGGTGAGCGGACAGACTAGCCTAGATCTGCTTGTCTCAGAGCCAGTGCTTTTCCACTCAACACTATGCCTTACACAAACACCTGGAGAAAGTATAAAAAAGATAAGCTGAGAGATAAGTATTCTAACGACAAAGGTTGTTGCTACTCTATGAATGGATTTACCGTGGTGGCTCCTTTAATTGGGAAGCCCCTGTGAATTGGAAATATGACTGGCTTTATGAAATTCAATTTTCAAGTCTTTGCAACTCATGTGAAAGGGAGCACACAGGATTCAGAGCACACCAAGTGAGTAAAGAGCCATACTGCAAAGAGTTGACTGGGGCCGCGTCGGGGCCTGGGGAGGGTGCCTCCCGCTCCAAGTGTGGGCTCTGTGTCCCCCACTGGTCCTGCCCACCTGCATTCGGCCTCCCCACAGTCAGGCCAGTGCAGAACCATGATTACCCCCTCGCGCAGGCCAAGACACTGAGCACAGCAGGATTGCGGAGCTCACTGGAGGTCAGGTCCCTCCTGACTAGAGGGACCATTATGAGCTACACAAGGAAACAAGGACTTTCCCTTGCATCTGAACTTGAAATTAAAAACTGAAAAAACAGCAGTGAGATATTCATTGACTCACAAATAGAGAAAACATATGGACCTTTGAAATTGTTCAATAACTGGAAACTATTTCAGACGAGTTTTGCAGTTTTGAGGGGCCAATCAATAGGAATACAAGGCTTATTTTTAGGTCAGCTGCTGCATTTGAGACAATGCTTTCACTCTGATGTGAGAGGAAACATATAAAGGAGGTGTCATTTAAACATTTTATAACAAATTTATGTCTAACGTACATATCAAGAAATCCATGTAGTTTTGATAATTGTGGGAAATTAAAACATCCCATTTTAGGGATGAGAAAAATATTCAGGTCATTCTTTCTATTCAACCACTTAATTATGTAAATGTCTTTTTCAAAATACTCTATTACAGTCTGAGAGAAAATGAGTGAGTGTTCCATGCCAGGTCTTCTTCATAATAATAAGCAAAACGTAAATGTGATTTGGTGTTTAAATAAGTTTTCCTCTTTTGGGGTTCACCTGGGACTTCATTTTGCTTAATTACTCTGTTCATCGCTGGCACGTTTCACATCTCTTCGGTGCTTGGGGATATGGATTTCCTGGGGCGCGAGAGAACAGCGTGGGGCTGGACATCGGCTTGTGTGGTGGAGATGGTGTGCTGTCCCCTTCTGTGAACAAGCCTTCTCCCACCGTGTGGAGAGAGTTCCCAGGCTGTGGGCACCTGCCTGCCTTCGCGTCCACACATCTCACTCTGCGCTGACTCAAAGCAGCTTATAAACATCACAGCTCATGTAGGCTCCTTTCGGCCATGGCCTGCCCTGGATTGGGTTTAACTTCTGTAACTGAATAAGTGTAGGTACTTGCTTGATTTTGCACATTCTTGATGCACAGAGCAGCTGCCATTGAGTCCTTCCTCCCTTCCTTCAGCTGTGTGTGTCCTCCACAGCTGCCATCCCTGGCAGGAGAAGGCAGGCCCAGGGGTTGACGGGTGAGGGCTGAAGGCCAGGAAGACCACCTGCCTTTCCTGATGTCCCAGCAAGATGCTCTCACTAAGGAGCAGAGGCCCCTAATGAAGACTGAGGCTGGGCCTCTCTTTCTAAGAGACTGAGCCCTTTCCCTTCTGGGTTCTCACTAGCCTGCGGGCAACCCGCCTGCTTCCCAAATGGATGATTGCTGGCTCACTGTGTGACTGGCAGTCCCGGTGCCAGTGGCCATGAATAACCTTGCTTTTGTGTGTATTTATTTTATTTTGAATTTCTCTACCTCCAAACCCTACTCCCTGCTCACCGCCCCATGTGGTAATGTTTCTTGAAATGTTAGAGTCTTTCTTCCTGTGCCCCTCCAGTTCTGGAAGCATTTTGTTTCCCTACTGCTTTGTGAAGCTGGTGCGGAGGCCAGATCCTCTGGGCTTTAAAGTCAATTAATTATTAAACAGGAAGGGAGCAGCACTTTCAAGCAGGCGCCAAGTAAGCACACTGACACTGCGCCTGGCACTGTGGCTCCTGCCCTGCACTGCGGTTTGCTGAAGGCAGCGGGAGATTTCCCCTCTCATTTTCATCGAGCATTTCTGTACGTTTGCTGTAGTTAAGATTTGGCAGCAAAGGGCTGGGCAGTCAGTCTTCATCACCTCGTGACCATTTGGGCCAAGAAAAAAACAAAGAGAATCAGAAGTACGTACTTTCTCAGCTCATAAATCAGTCTGAGAGTGCCTGTTCCCACTGAGAGCAGGCTGGGCTTTCTCTGATACATATGCACATATGTGGATATATATGTAACTGTGATATAAATGTCAACTAGTTCCTATCAGAGATGGCAGCTATGAAACATTGTCCTGGTTGCCTTATCATTGTTATAATTTAGGGATTAAGTTGAAGATACCAAAACTTGTATTGAAAAATACTAATTAAGATGCCACAGAATTTTTTAATTTCCTGTCTGGGAATGAATCCTTTTCAGTCACAACTCAGTGGAAGGCTGAGCTTCTGGCCCCGAAGCGGGGTCTGCGGGGTCTACAGGGCCTGACAGAGCGCGTGAAGGAGACGGTGGCAGTGTTTTCTAGAGAAACCTAAGCCTGTATCCAAGGTGTGGGGGTAAGAGCCTAAAAGGGCCACTGCTCACTGCAGGTCCCACTCCATCTGTCCCCACTGGGCTGGGCCATGGCCATTCCCAGTCTCAGCCGGCTGCCTTCCCACAGGAAGCTGCTGGAAGTGTGCTCAGCCCCATTAAGTCTCATCCTGTGGCTGCACAACCTGTGGGCCCGGGGGTGGGAGGAAGCACAGGGATGTGGGTATAGCTGGAAGCCTCCTCAAGAGGAAGAGAACAAAGATTTGGTTAAAAATTTAGAATCATGCATATACATTCAAAACAAGGCAAAAAACAATGAGCCCAATACACACAGCCCACCGCAGCCCTCCTAGCAGCTGGGAGGTGCAGAGTGAAGAAACCTCATGCTCACATCCTTCCTATTCCCAGAAGTTTGTGAAAATAGAGATCTCTGTGAGCCTTGCTATTCAAATATTATTTTTACATTCTTTTCTTCACTATAGAGATTAGAAAATGTATTCGAGCTCACAATTCTTATTTTTAAAAATATATGAAATTTTTACTTAATTTGTATTGCATCTTGACTGGGGGATTTCATTCAGCAAATACATTTAATTACAAGAAACAAAAAGTGACAGCCATTGGCTTATTTAAAAAGATTAGACAGAAAAAGCCAAATAAATTTATAAGTGTAAGAATTTAACTAAACTCACAATTTCAATAATCTCTCTTACATTTTCCCTGAATTGCCTTTTCTCACTAGGTCACCCTCTGACCCCCCCTACTGGGGTTGTATGGGCCTACATTCTCAGGGTGTCACTCTTGGTCATATCATTTAGGATTCGATGATGGCCACTCTGTAATCATTATGGATCACTATAATAAGTAACTTAAAACCCAGGTTATAAATGACATATTTGTCATCACCAATACTTGGAAATATATTGATTAAATGGATAACTTATATATCATTTGATCTGTTCTTTATGTTCCATTTTCCTTCCAGAAAATATATTATAAGCTGGTTTTAAAATTAAGTGATAAGATTTCTGTTTTTTGACAAACCAACCATTCTAGTTCTTTTTGTTTAAAAATGAGTTAATCCTCTCATTCCTCACCCATGGAAAGGCTGTAATACAAAGTTTACAAAAATATTCATTGAAAATACATTCCATAAGCTGGCCTGTGTGATGCCCAGGTCACAGCTCATACTTGGAGAGTGCTTGCAGCAACGGGGCATGTGCACGCAGCCCACAGCAGCGACTGCACAAAAGCAAACACGAGGAGAATGCAGGCAAGCTCCACACGCGTGCTTTTCAATCCCTTGCTCCTCCCCCCCGCCCCCCCCGACACTTTAAGGGTAACTCATGAGTTGTGTGTGTCCATCCACTTATAGTTTTCTGAGGACTTCCTCCCCTTGTCCTCCTAAAGGAAAGTTGGGAGGTGTGTGTCTGTATGATTTGTGTCAAATCTGAGGAATATTGATTTCACTATTTAATAAGCTGTTGCCTGAGCAGATAGTTGTCACCTTTTCTTACTTGATACTCCCACTGCCAGCGCCAGGTAGTGTGGGCTCCAGCCACGTGAAAGGCTCTGATTCTGGGCAAGACCGTGGCCACAGGAGTGGCCTCCACAGGTGTAAGGCCACAGCCGTAGGCAAGCTGAGCTCTGTCCAGAGGTCGCTGAGCTGTGCATAGCCAGATGGCTCCAATTTGAGGCCTCCACTCAGTGCAGGGACTGTATTGAGTTTCTTCCCTGAAACCAACAAAACCTACTGCCGCATTTTGCTTGGATTAAAATATTTGTCCCTTTTTCACAGGGCAGGAGGAGGACTCTGAAGCCTCCAAAGGAAGGAAATCATTACAGGCCCACAGAAGTAGGGCATGTGCTACAGCTGCTCGTAGTTTAAGAGGAAGAAACATGGGACCTCAAACCTGGAACACAACTCTTTCAGAATGCTTGTGAGCCGCCTAAGAAAAACATCCTCCAAGGCTTATCTAATAATCATGGTCCCTAATCATCTCAATGTGTGCTCACTTTCCTTCCCGCTCACACCTACTCCCCCGCCAGCGAGATGCCAAAACGAGCACAGAAAAATTGAATGAAGGGATTTAATAGTTTGTGTTAAAGCTAATATGGCCCCTTAGGAGCTGTCATTTTTATAAACAATGAAGATATGTTACCCTTTTCTTTGGTGTAAAGCCATTCCATGCAGGACCTGTAAACACTCAGTAATGACTATAGAACTTGCATGAAAGACAATTAAGGCGCCACTTAAAAAGTCTTCTTTCCTCACATATGCGGTTTCTTGCTAAATAAACTCATAAGGCTCATACATGTATAAGCATATGCTTGTATTAGAATAAAAAATAAGACGTGTGCATTTCATTAAAAAAAACAAAGAACAGACATCTTATAAGTGTTTTGGGTTTTTATAAGGTTGGAGAATATCAGAAATGATTAAATTAGGACCACACTTTCTGTTCTTTAGTTCATACCATAATGATAGAAAAACCACTATTTTGTGGTAGTTTAAAGAACATAAAATTAATAGTTCACAGTGCCACTAAAGACACAATGACAACCTTTAAAAGTTGTAAATAAAAAAGTTTCTACAAAATCTATGTATTACAAAAATTGCATGTTCTGCTCTGATTCAGCTATTTTTTGGAAGTTATTTTTTAATGGCAGTGGGCGCCAAGCAGGCAAGACTTGAGAATTGTATACTTTTGAGACTAACTGAATGTACTTGAGAAATTAAAATCTACTTGACTATACTTTGTAAACAGAACTTGTTCCCTTATTCTCCCTTTTAAAGACAAATGACTCCTTTGTATAAGTTCTAGGTTTGGCAGAATTTGATGAGACATTTGCAGAGGGAAGGGTGGGAAGGAGTTCAGGGAAAGTTATTCTGGTTTTCTGTCACCTGGGGAGCCTCTGTTCAGGGAAGGACAGCCTCAGGAAGTGCTAGCTGTCCACGAAGGCCAGGAACAAAGGCATTTAAAACAGATGACAAATCCCTCCTAACAAAGCAAAATCAAATCGCAGATCGATAGGGTCAGCTGGGTTTAAACTGCTGCCTTAAAAGGAGTTTAAAAACCTTTTTTTGAATGATGGGCTGGAGGCTGAACCTTCTATGCGCTGGAGCAAGCTCCTTCTGGAAAAGTCTTCCCTGACTCTTCCAGGGACCTCTCATGGGATGGGCCAGGGTGTGCTCTTCCATGGCTGGAAAGGGCTAGCCACGTGATTTCCAAGAAGGGAACCTCGCTCTCTGATGCATGGCAAGTGCTCTCAGACATCTTAGCGACTAGTCCCAAAACTCTGCAAGTTCCTAGAGTCTCCTGCGAGCTCTCTGTGAAATGTCCGATTGGGTGGGTGCTGTTGCTCTAAAACCAACTTAGAAACTAAAGAAACTCCTCAACAAAGAAAGGCCCCAGACACCAGGTCACTCAAACCACACACATGTGCGGGGCAGACTGTGGATTGCTTCTAGATGAAGGCCATGTGGGGATGTGGGGGTGTACCTCCCAGCATCACACTCAACTCAGAGGCCCAGCTCAGCATTGACAGAATTCAAACACGGTTTTCAAAAACAAGGGGAGAGAGGAAAAAAAGAAACAATGAGCCAGGGGTATTCAGTGTGTTCACATGTGCTCCAAATGGCACAAAGATAAGCAAAAGGGGTTCTGGTACCTTTTTAAATGACTTCATCATTACAAACAAGAATGCAAAGATAGTCCAGGTGTTATCGGAAAGACAGGAAAATAAGATTAATTTCTTAAAAAAAGAATACCCTCTTCAGAACCAAGATGGCAGCATAGGTGAACACCTAAGCTGCTGCCTCATACAACAATTTCAAAATTACAACTAAAAGACAGAATGGACACCATCCAGAACCACAGGAAAGCTGGCTGAGTGAAAATTCTACAACTAGAAGTAAAGAGAGAGACTCATGAAGACTCAGAGGAGCTGTAAAAAGCTGAGGTATGGAGACATGCTCATGGAGAGGATGAGTGGAGGAGGGTCTGGCTGGCTTCTTCTAGCAGGAAGGAGACAGAAAATCCAGACTGCATTGAACCCCACTTCTGCCTACAATGAATCCTAGCTCCTGGCGAGACTCATACAGGGGAGTCTGGACTGTTGTGAAAAGGAAGGAGTGCAGAGAAATTTAGGGGAGCCATGAAAGACAAAGGTCTGGGGGCATGTGAAAGTGCGTGTGCTGACTGCTGATTGTGTTGCTGGCTTTCTCTAGCGGGAGGAAAACAGAACCATACAACAGCACTGAAAATCCAGGTCCAACTGCACTGAACCCCAGTTTCGGGTGAGACCCTGGGAACCCAGACTCATACAGGTCCCTAGAATGCACGGAAATTCAGGGGAATTGAAAAGACAGAGGTCTGGAAGCTCACGAGTGTGTGTGCATGCATGAAAGGCAAAGATCTGGAGGCAAGCACACATGCGCAGACACAGCTGATCCTCATTACCAATTGGCTTGGAGGTCAATTCCCCCCACTGATACCAACAACAATCAAGGATTAACTACATGCCAAGACCAGTTTGGCTCAGTGGATAGAGCGTTCGCCTGCAGACTGAAAGGTCCAGGGTTCGATTCCTGTCAAGAGCATGTATCCTGGTGGCAGGCACATCCCCTGTAGGGGGCGTGCAGGAAGCAGCTGATCGATGTCTCTCTCTCATCAATGTTTCTAACTCTCTATCCTTCTCCCTTTCTCTCTGTAAAAAAATCAATAAAAAATATATTTAAAAAAAAAGAAGAATTAACTACAACAAGACTGTACACACAATTCACAAAGGGGTGCACCAAGAGTGTCCACCTCAGGTAACTGGGGAGGCAGAGCTACTGGGCCACATAGGACAGCTAACACACAAAGCTACTCTACCAATTCAGGGAAGCAGCGAAATATGCGGAGACTAAAGAACAGATCACAAACAAAAGAAATGGAGGAAAACAAACAACTGAATATAGAGTTCAAAATGACAGTTGTAAGGTTTTTTTAAGAATTTCCTAGAATAAATGGATAAATTTAGCGAGACCCAAAAGGAGATGAAAAAGAACCAACTAGAAATTAAACATACACTGACAGAAATAAAAAAAATATTATACAGAAACCTAACAGCAGACTAGAGGATCACAAGAATCAAGTCAAAGATTTGAAGTACAAAGAAGCAAAAAACACTGCACTGGAAAAGCAAAAAGAATTAAAAAAAAAAGTGAAGATAGTGTAAGAAGCCTCTGGGACAACTTCAAGTGTACCAACATCAGAATTATGAGGGTGCCAGAAGAAGAAACAGAGCAAGATACTGAAAACCTATTTGAAGAAATAATGACTAAAAACTTCCCCCATCTGTGAAAGAAATAGACTTACAAGTCCAGGAAGCACACAAACCCCCAAACAAAAGGAATCCAAAGAGGACCCACCAAAACACATCATAATTAAAATGCCAAGAGCAAAAGACAAAGAGAAAATATTAAAAGCAGCAAGAGAAAAACAGTTAATTACCTACAAGGGAGCACCCATATGATTGTCAGCTGATTTCTCAACAGAAACTATGCAGGCCAGACAGGAATGGCAAGAAATATTCAACGTGATAGATAGCAAGAACCTACAACCAAGATTACTCTACCCAGCAAAGCTATCATTCAGAATTGAAGGGCAGATAAAGAGCTTCACAGATAAGAAAAAGCTAAAGGAGTTCATTAATACCAAACCAGTATTATATAAAATGCTGAAAGGTATTCTTTAAAAAGAGGAAGAAGAAAGAAATAAAGATAAAAATTATGAACAACAAATACATATCTATCAACAAGTGAATCTAAAAATCAAGTGAATTGAAAATCTGATGAACAGAATAAACTGGTGAATATAATAGAATCCGGAACATAGAAAGGGAGTGGACTGATCATTCTCAGGGGAAAAGAGGTGAGGAGGGGTGCAGGGAGAGACCAGACAAAAATCATATACCTATGGATGAGGACAATGTGGGGGAGGTAAGGGCAGAGGGTGGGATGGGAGCCAGGTGGAGGGGAGATATGGGGGGGGAGGGGAACAATTATAATAATCTGAACAATAAATATTTATTTTAAAAATCATACAGAAAGTGGGAAAGCTAAGATTTAAACCGAATTCACACTTTTTCCAACAAAGAAGTTTCCTATGGGAGGGGGGAGAATACCCTCCCCTATATACACCTAGGTTAACTTGGTACTATCTTTGAAGTTAGGCCTATCATCAAATCAGTTTATACAAAAGAAAGGTTGAAGTCGGTAGAAACATTTGATCTTGGCTGGGCTCTCTGCTTCTCTCTATGAACATCATTTGAGTGCGGTGCGTTGTAATTTCAGCAGCAGAAGTGGACCAGAAGGTAAAGGTTTCCTGGGTGGAGAGCTCCTGGCCAGTGCCCTTCAGGCAGCCCATGTCACACACACAGCTTGAGTGGAGAACAGGGATGACCCTGGCAAGAGCCAGTGCGTGGGCCCCAGGCCCAACTCTTTGCCTTCTCTTGGCCTCCTGCCCACAGCGTTCACCTGGAGCAGCCATCCCACATTGCTGCAAAGTGCTGGGCACCCTCTCCTCTGAGAAAGCTCCCCTTTTCTGGGAGCCCTTCTGTTGCTCATGTGGAAGTGATTTTTCTTGCCTAAAACGTGGCTTTATCCTCCATTTATGGATATGTACGTCATCTCTCTAAGAAGATGGTACCCTTCTCGAAAGCAAAGGCTAGTAAGTCTTTATATTCTTCTGTCCTGATGCTCAGTAAATATCAGTGTACTGTTGGATGGTTGATAAGGAAGCTGAGATAGATGGCCATTGACATGCTCAGAAATGGCGTGGTATGGTTAAACTTGCCCAAGGACTCCGCGGTTCATGATACTTTGCAAGTATCACTCTAAGCAGCCTCTATCTATAGATCATAGAAGCAAAAAGCCTTTTCAGAAAAGCCAACTTCGTTTCACAGCACAGCAGATGCTTCCTCCCGAAACCATGGGGAGTGCGGGGCAGCCATTTGGACTCCTCTTTCCAGGGAAGGTGGCCCTCCTGCCCATTTCCTCTCTTGAGCTAAAACTGTCCGCTGTTGGCAAAAGCAGCGGTGCTCAGTGCTCATCTATCCCTGGAAGTGTTTGAGAGGCACAGGCAGGTGGGCGACTTGATCCGCTTCTGGTATGACAGACATTCTCAGCTCCTTAGCCTGGTTTGCTCTGCATGACAAACACTAAGGACACATTTGCTTCTTGTTCAAAATGTTTGTTATCTGACCTACCTTGTAAACGCCCCCCCCCCCGCCTCCACCCCAAATTTCTTCAGTGAGAGCATTGTTTTCTAATATTGTGAATAACCGCCACAAAATTTTACATGAGCCCTGCTGGGAGCTCAGTTGGTTAAGTGTCATTTCATACACCGAAAGGTAGCAGGTTCAATTCCCAGTCAAGATGCATAACCAGATTTCGGCTTCAATTCCTGGTTGGTGTGTGTGCAGGAGGCAACCAACACATGTCTCTCTCTCTCTCTCTCTCTCTCTCTCTCTCTCTCTCTCTCTAATATCAATAAAAATTTTACATGAACACAGTAAAAATGTGGATATCTGCCTTTTACAGTTCAAAATTTGTAATGGATACTTGTAAATTAAGTTCTCAAAATTCTAACAATGTTCAATTGTCTTTTTGCTTACAATTCTTTAATTTGTACCAAATGGACCTATTTTCTATTTCTGGACATGGAAAAATCCCTAGTATATGGAGGAATGTGTATTCTGTGAAGTGTTGATCACTGAGACTCAAAACTTTTGCCTTTGGTATTGGTATGACATGAGGGTGAATCTCACCCATTAACTATCTGGTTTATTGACGTGTCACTGAAGTTCTTTTTGCATGTCACAGAAATAAGACAGTTCATCTCTTTAGCTCAAAACCATTCACTGAGCACCTGCTACCTGGAAGAGAGGGACTGAGCAGCTCTCCATAGCGTATCAGTGGGGAATGTGATTGTGCTCAGCTTCTCTTCCTCATGTCAATAGTAGGAACCAGGGCCAGCACATTTCATGTACACACTGGAGTGCCGGCCCCTCAGTGATCCTGTTAAAGACAGCATCATTTCCAGGTCACTGCTACCTCAGGCAATACACTCACTAGTAGGTGAATGGAAGTCTAAAATCTAAACTATTACTTGGGCGTTTTTAACTCTGTATCAGATAAATGTTTATTTTACACTAAATTGACATCTTTGAGATCCTGTAGGCAGAGGCTGAACATGTGTAATTGTAGTATGTGTCACTATTTCTAATCTTTGGTTTGGGTGACTGGCTGAAATGGATTTAATTAAGTAAGAACATATATAAAGTGAGAGTAATCAAGATGTGAAAATGCCAGTGAGATCTAGAATTTTCTATGGCCCACTGGAACAATTATACCTGATTTAAAAATTTACTCCTCCCTCCATAATTTATCTTTATGGAATTATCTGCCTTGATCTTCACAGACAGATACCATGTTTTCAGCAAACTTAGCTTCCTTTTGCTCTTGACTTGTTCATTCTGGCCTAGAAACTTTCCCTGTATCTTCACTACCCTGGAATCTCCCCAACTTGTAACCTTTTACCTTTTCCAAAACCAAATTTTTGAAGTTTCATTTAAGTAAAAACTCCAAGAAAGTACTGGTACGCATTATTCTTTGTGAAACCAAAATTGTTTAATCAAACCTAAGATTACTTTATCTGATGTCAAGCTATGCCACTCATTTCAGTGAAGTTCTAGAAGCTCTCCACAAAAACTTCAATATAAAGCTAGTTGCTCCATTTTCAGAGGTCTTCTTGGCTCTTCAGTATTTATTTCTTCAGTTTTTGCCATGTTCATCTTTTTGTCTGGAACAAGAGCTTGTGTGTGTGTGTGTGTGTGTGTGTGTGTGTGTGTGTGTGTGTGTTACAGATATCCACATTTTAACTTGTGATTGTGAACTCCTCCAGGAGGACAAGAATATTTCCTTTTTCTCCTCTTCCTCCTCCTCTTTTGCTATTATTATTATTTTTTTATCATGTGTCCTATTCTTACTGAATATCTATGATCACAGAAGTCTTTCAATAAATATTGTCAAATTACTGGAATTTTTTATTTAGGTGAAATTCTCATGACTTCAATAAAAACTTGAGCTGGGGAAGAAAAATAGAATAAATATGTTCACAAAGCAGTCTAGTTCTGATTAATCAACTCTGTAGCATGTACATTTAATAAGAAAGCTTAATTAAAAAATGAAAAAATGAGAACTTTTAAATGTTAATTTTGTTCAAACTTTCTAATTTTAAAATATTTTAATAGTATAGTGTGTCATCAGATGATGTAGTCTCAAAGTTAGTTGAGACTTTTTTGTATGTGCATATTCTCTGTGGGTTTTTCAACCAAAATTTACCAAAGATAGCACTTGATTGGTTTATATTTTACAGGTATAGAGAGAATTTTTAACTTAATTTTTTAATTTAAACTCTATAATCTAGGAATTGGGCTAACACACACACACACACACACGTGCGCGCACACACACACTTAGAAAAATCAAAGGGCATCACTATTCACCTTACTTTCAAGAAAGCTCACTTTATTTAGGAGATAAAGAATTTCTGCATGAATGCATAAGAAATCTAAAAAGAAAATGCAATCTTCCACAGGAATAAGAGGGAGCTAATGTGCTCCCATTAGATGTCCTGGGAAGTCTTTTGATTTTGATTTTTGGAATCCATTCATATATACAAAGTAAATATTGCACTAGGTTTTAATGGTCCAGGCAACAGTCCCAGTGTCTAATTTGGAAGCAAAGGAATGTACAAATTCTAGATGAAGTCAGGAATGGGATCCTATTAATCTACTAACAGGTTTCTGGAGGGGAATTTCAGTAAACTTCAGCTCATTATATTGAGGTAACAAGTGCAACTCTACAAGTATATCCAGTAAAATTCTCGATTAACTAGTAACAAGCCCAGCTCCTTGTACATCTGACGCCATTGTATTAACCTAGAGGTCAGCAAAAGAAAGAAAACAATGTACTATCATTTTCCTAAGTAAAAGAAATGAGTGAAAATCTAAATCACCCAAATTATGCCTTAAAAAGCCATATTATGATAGAAAGTAACAGTGGAAACTGCCTAGTTGGTTGTCTGAATGAAATACAAATTTATACAACAAAAAGACTAAAATAATGAAAATGATAGATCAGTGTATTGATACATAATCACTGTCTAGGATGCAGAACTTAATGAGCAACTTGATTTTGAGAACAATTACTTGTAATTAAAGCTGTGCTGGTTACCCCCTCCCACCCCCAAACAGAGAAATCTTTTGTGTATTACACCAATTAATTACTTTCCCCCCCCCAGCAGGAATAGGTCTTAAATATCTATGCAACTATTTACATCTGACCACATTCAGAAATGAAATGAATGTATGCTTAGCAGCATTCTTAGAATGTGATTTGTGACTCACACTTTTCAGTCAGTTTTCCTTAAACACATTAAAAACTAAAACATGTACAAGACTTGAATGTAACAAGGCTAGTAAGATTCCTGTTTTCTTCATGATTAATAAAAACAAATACCTAGACATAATTAATAAAAACAAATAGCTAGATAGTTTGTAAATCACTTTCTTTAGTTGTTTTCCTTGCCTATATAATGAGTAAATTAGAAATAGTCACACTCAAGGGAGGCAAGATTATTGTAATCTAGGGAAGTTCCAAACACCAGATTGGACTTTTGGCTAACCTGCAGAACACTCGACTTGAAAAATTAGCTGAAAAATAGCTGATCTGAAATATCATGAGTGGGTAGCATGGAGAGGGAACAAGAAAAGATGCAGAGTAGGTCAGGAGTTTGACCAGTTCACTCAGCACTGTATCTGAGGATCTAATTCTTCTCTGAAAGAATATTTGTCAAACATCAGGATGGCATCCAGACAGAGTGCTCTGGGAAAGAGGAGTGATCCCTCCCTGCCCCCGACCTTAAACAAAGAGGAGGCACCCCTTTTTCACCTGTTCCAGCTCTTAGCTATAAATCTGTACCCATGCTGCTGGGCCTGGTGGCACAAGGGACTCAGATCTGGCCTGGTAGAAACCTGGGAAGAAGCCCCACCTAACCCTGTTGAAAGTTTAAAGAGTCATGTAGGGCTGGATGTTTTTTTAAATATCCCCCTCTTACTTGGGGTGGTAACAAGGGGGTACCCCATGCAGAGCTGGGGCATCAGAAGAAAAGAAAGTGTCAACCCACCTCTTCTACAAGCAATGGGAACCACCCACAATATGGGTCTATCAAAACTATCCTGACCAGGATCTGAATACCCCCACAGAGCCCAATTCCATGGTGGAAGGGAGAGCAGCTCAGAACAGGGACATTCAAAGTAGGAGACCTAGGCAGTCCCAGCCTCAGACCACAGAGACTCTGCCCACCAGACTACTTGAGGACACCCCTGTCGGGCTTCAGCCAGGTTGTGCAGGGCCAGACAAAGACAATAGCTCTACACTAGAGAACTTCTGAAAGGCCTGGGACCAACACACCAACATGCAGATTCAACAACAGCAGAGCAAAATCCAGTGAGCTCCACAAAGAGCAAATCCAAAGCACCTGTAAAACAGTTGGCATGACATGGTCAGGGCTGAGACTCACAGTCAGCAGCCTGAGGGCTAAGCTCACTCAAAAATGGGACAACTGAAATCAAGACCCAAATTCAAAAGGAGTGCCCACACAAGGAACCTTCCTAGAACACCCAGATCAGAAAAACAAGGAGACTATACCCCTGGATCCCACAAGAAGGCAACCCCACCAAGACTGGGAGCATAGCAGTCTTATCCAATACACCAAAACAAACCCAAAGAAACAAACAAAAAAAATGGGGAAACAAAATAGCAGGCCCCAAATGAAAGAACAGGCGAAATCTCCAGAAAAAGAGCTAAATGAAATGGAAGCAAGCATTTATCAGATATAGAGCTCACCAGGATCTGAATACCCCACAGAGCCCAATTCTGTGGAAGGAAGAGCAGCTCAGAACATGGACATTCAAAGTGATAGTTATAAGGATGTTCAACTTACATAAGGAGAATAAGAAACTTAATGAGTGATAAAGAAACTAGTAGGAATGACATCAGCATGACAAAAGATGTCAAAATCAGGAATAAAAAACTGTTGGAAATGAAGAATGACATAGCTAAAATAAAGAACATTCTGGAAGGAATCAACAGTAAATTAGAAGAAACTGAGTGCATCAATAGTGAATTATAAGACAAGTAGAAAAAATTACTCAATTAAATCAATGAAAAGAAAACATACTTTAAAAGCATGAGGATAGTTTAAGAGAACTGAGGGACAACATGAAACAGAGAAACATCTTCATTTAGGGATGCCAGAGGGAGAAGAAAGTGAGCAAGGTATAGAAAACCTGTTTGAAGAAATATTGTCAGAAAACTTCCTTAACCTGGGGAAAGAAAAAGTCACGTAAGTTCAGGAAACAGAGAGCCCCAATCAAAATTAATACAAAGAGGCCTACAGAAATACACAGCATAATTAAAAGGGCAAAGGTTAAAGTCAAAAAAAGAATTTTAAGGGCAACAAGAGAGAGACAGTCAGTTTTCTACAAGCAAGTTTTCATAAGTCTGTCAGCTGATTTATCAACAGAAACACTATAGGCCAGAAGAGAATGGCCTGAAGTATTAAAAGTAATGAAAAGTAAAGATCTGAAACCAAGACTACTCTATCCATGAAGGCTATCATTCCAAATTAAAGATAAAATAAAGAGCTTCCCAGACAAAAAAAAAGGAGTTTATTACCACCAAACTACTATTGCAAGAAATGCTAAAGAGACTATTGTAAAAAGAAGAAAGAGAGAGAGAGAGAGAATGCAGTATAGGCAAAAGGAATAAAAATGGCAATAAATCAGTTCCTATCAATAATACCCTTAAATGTATATGAATTAAATGCTCTAATCAAAAGACATAGGGTAGCTGAATGGATAAGAAAACATGACCCATATATATGCAGTCCACAAGAGATCCACCTTAGAACAAAAGACTTGCACAAGATGAAATTGAAAGGATGGGAAAAATTTTTCCATGCAAATGAAAATGAAAAAATAAAAATCTGGGGTAGCAATACTCATATCTGACAAAGCATATTTCAAAAAAATGACCATAACAAGAGACAGAGATAGTCACTACCTAACACTAAAGAGATTGATCCAACAAGAGGATATAACTCTGTAAACATGTATGCACCCAAGATAGGAGCTCTGAAATATGTTTAAAAAAACTTCTAGAGGAATTTAAGGGAGAGATTGACAGCAATACAGCCATAGTAGGGGACATTAACACCCCATTGACATCACTAGATAGATCTTCCAGACCAAACAACAACAACAACAACAAGGAAGCAGGGACCTTAAATGACAGAATAAGTCAGATGGATTTAATTGATATTTACAGAGCACTTCACCTCAAAGTTATAGAATACCCACTCTTCTCAAGTGCACATGGAACATTCCCAAAGGTAGACCACATAATAGGACACAAGATAAATGTATACAAGTTGACCAAAACTGAAATCATACCAAGCATCTTCGTGGACCACAATGACATGAAACCAGAAATAAACTCCAATTTAAAAAAAAAAACACAAAAAACACCCTCAATCTCATTCAAACACATGCAAGCTAAATAGCATGTTTTTAATGGGTTACCAATGAGACCAAGGAAGAAATACAAAAACTTCCTAGAAACAAATGAAAAGAACACACAACAGCACAAATCTATGGCACACAGCAAAAACAATCCTCAAAGGAAAGTTCATAGCATTACAGGCCTACAACTACAGGCCTCTAACCCTACAACTAAAAGAATTAGAAAAACAAGAAAAGCCCAGAGTAAGTAGAAAGAATAAAATAATTAAAATCTGAGTGGAAATAAATGGCATAAAGACTAAAAAACCCAACAGCATTATAATAGATCAATGAAAAGAAGAGATAGTTCTTTAAAAAGATAAACAAGATTGATGAACAATTTTAAAAAAACAAGAGCCCAGCTGGCATGGCTCGGGGTTGAATGTCAATCTATGAATAAGGAGATTGCAGTTCAATTCCTGATCAGTGCACAGGCCAGGGTTGAGAGCTCAATCCCCATTGGGGGACATGCAGGAGGCAGTAGATGAATGATTCTCTTTTGTCATTGATGTTTCTCTCTCTCTCTCTCCCTTTCTCTCTGAAATCAATAAAAATATATAAAAAAATTTAAAAAATCATTATTTAATAAAATATATTTTTTAAAAGGAGAGATAACCTGAGAACCAAGATGACAGCATAAGGTATATACCTGTATGTGTTGCCTCACACAACCACACTAAAACTACAGCTAAAATAAAAAATGATTATCCCCCAGAACCATGGGAAAACTGGCAGAGTGGAAGTTCTACAACTAGAAGGAAAAAAAAAGTGCATTGAGACCTGGTAGGACATGCAGAGGCTCAGAAAGGTAGAGGTTTGGAGATGCATGTGAATCGGGCTGGCGTGTGCTGTTTTTTTTCAATTGAGAGAGAGTTACAAGTTCCCGTCTGCTCTAAACTCTAGTTTCCGGCAAGATTCTGGGAACCCAGACTCATACAGGGAGAAACTGGACTGTCGGCCACTGGGTCAGAAAGAAAGGGTGGCCTTCTCGCAGAGGTGCACACAGGGATCATTGTTTACTGTGCTGGGGCCTGGGATTTGGGACATGGAACAGAACGTGGCAGAGAGGGCTGACTGGCACCCATCGCTGTTTGCCATACCATAGCCTAGTGATTCCCTGAGACTCCACCCTGCCCAATTTACAAACCCACTGAACTGTGTGCAGAGGATTTTGCATATAAATGACCTGCCCTCTGGCAGCTTAACCTAACAAATTGCAACTGGATCAGACAACTCCAAAGCTTCCAAACTCCAAGCAAAGAGGAGAAATCTGCAGATCTCCCTATAGCTTCTGCTGGGCGGCCTCTTACAATAGCTGACTTGCATTTCTTTGGAGATCCAGGAACCAGTGTACCTAGAGGTCAGTGTGAGATGAGACCAACTCCTCACATACATAAGTGGAACACTCAAGAGGCAGACTCGGTGAGTACCAAAGCCCCACTGAAGCAAGTCCTGCCCCATAGGGGTATCTCCAGCACAGCAGTTCTTTCATTAGAGACACAGTTAATCCACACAGTCAATTGACCTGCAGGTCAATTCCTCCCAGTGTACCAATAGCAATCAAGGCTTACCTACAATAAGACTGTGTACCCAGCCCACAAAGGGGTTCACCAAGAGTGTCCACCTCAGGTGATTGGGGAGGCAGAGCTACTGGGCCATAAAGGACAACTAGCACACAAAGCCATTCTATCAACACAGGGAAATAGCCAAAATGCAGAGACAAAGAAACATGTCACTAATGAAAGAAATGGAGGAAAGCAAATGACTGGACATAAAGTTCAAAACCACATTTATAAGGTTACTCAAGAATCTTCTACAAACGGTCAACAAACTTAGTGAGACCCTCAAGAATCTTAATGTGAATACCAAAAAAAAACAACCCCAAAAAACAAACAAACAAACAAAAAAACGGGAAAGGACCAGTCAGAAATTAAGCATACACTGCCTGAAATAAAGAATAATATACAGAAATCCAACAGCAGACTAGAGGACCCCAAGAATCAAATCAAAGATTTGAAATATGAGGAAGCAAAAAACACCCAACCAGAAAAACAAAAAGAAAAAAGAGTAAAAATGTAAAGATAGTGTAAAAAGCCTCTGGGACAACTTCAAGTGTACCAACATCAGAATTATGGGGGTGCCAGAAGAAGAGAGAGAGAAAGATACCAAAAACTTATTTGAAGAAATAATGAAAACTTCCCCCACCTGGTGAAAGAAATGGACTTAAAAGTCCAGGAAGCACACAGAACCCCAAACAAAAGGAATCCAAAGAGGACCACACCAAGACACATTATAATTAAAATACCAAAAGCAAAAGACAAAGAGATAATTTTGAAAGCAGCAAGAAAAGAGAAAAACAGTTAGTTACCTACAAGGGAGTACCCATACAACTGTCAGCTGGTTTCTCACCAGGAACCATGCAGGTCAGAAGGGAGTAGCAGGAAATATTCAAAGTGATGAATAGCAAGAGCCTGCAACCAAGATTACTGTACCCAGCAAAGTTATCAGTCACAGACAAGAAAAAGCTAAAGGAGTTCATCACCACCAAACCAGGATTATATGAAATGCTGAAAGGTATTCTTTAAGAAGAGGAAGAAGAAGAAAAAGGGAAAGATAAAAATTATGAACAACAAATGTTAACAAATACCTATCAACAAGTGAATCTAAAAATCAAGTGAATAAAAAATCTGATGAATGGAATAAACTGGTGAATATAATAGAATCAGGGTCATAGAAAGGAATGGACTGACAGTTCTCAGGGGATAGGGGATGTGAGGGATGCAGGAAGAGATTAGACAAAAATTTTACACCTATGGATGAGGACAGTGGCAGGGGATAAGGGCAGGAGGTGGGGGGTGGGGAATCAGGTGGAGGGGAGTTATGGAGGGAAAAAGATAAATAATTGTAATAAACTGAAAAATAAAGATTTATTTTAAAAAAAAGTAAAAGGAGAGATGACCCAGATAAATAAAAGAGAAGTAAAAACTGTCACTACAGAAATACAAAGAAAATACTATGCACAACTACAGGCCAAAAAAATGGAAAACCTGGGTGAAATGGACAAATTCCTGGATACATGCAATCTTCCAAAACTGAATCAGGAAGAATCAAAAAACCTGGATAGACCAATAACTAAGGAAATTGAAACAGTAATAAAAAAAAAAAATCTCCCAGCAAACAAAAATCCTGGGCCAGATGACTTCACTGGTGAATTTTTTCAAACATTAAAAAGAAACACAAAAAACATCTATTATCCTCCTTAAACTATTTCAAAAATTTCAAGAGGAGGGAAGACCTCCATACTCTTTTTTATGAGACCAGAGTTTTCCTAATTCCTAAACCACATAAAGATACTGCAAAGAAAGAAAATCACAGGCCATTATCCCTGATAACATAGTTGCTAAAGTACTCAACAGGATATTAGCAAATCAGATCCAGCAATGCATTAAAAAGATTATACACAATTATCAAGTGAGATTTATGCTGGGGATTCAAAGCTGGTACAATATTACCAAATCAATAAATGTGATACACCACATTGATAAAATGAAGGATAAAAATCCCCCATCATATCAATAGATGCATAAAATCATTGGACAAAATCCAACACCAATTTTTGATTAAGAACTTTCAGCAAAGTGGGAATAAATGGAATATACTTCAACATAATAATACCCATATATAAAAACCTACACCAACATCATACTCAATGGGCAAAAACTAAAAGCATTTCCCTTAAGAATAGGAACAAGACAGGGGTGTCTCCTTTCACCACTCTTATTAAACATAGTACTGGAAATTCCAGCCATAGTGATCACACAAGAAAAAAAATAAAAGGTACCCAAATTTGAAAGGAGGAAGTCAAACTGTCATTATTCACAGATGACATAAAATTGCACATACAAAACCCCAAAGACCCCATCAAAAAACTACTAGATTTAATACATGAGTTTTGCAAATTAGTAGGATACAAAATTAGCATCCAGAACTTGATGGCATTTTTATATACCAACTAGTGGCCTGGTGCATGGATTCGTGCACATTGAAAAGAAATTAATTAGAAGAAATATTTTAATATCGTTATTCACCCTTTCTCTATAATAGAAGTATCAACCAAATTCATGATCAACTATGACAGATCAAAACACATGCATGCAATTGACACCAATGAGAGCTTTATATGTATCATGCATGCACAAGTCAACTTAACCTTTTTATATATATAGGACAAACTTGCTTAATTAGACCTGCTTTCTGATGTAGCTCAACTTTTTCAGCCCAGTGAAGTACCCAAACTTCTCTTTCAGGTAATTGTCAGCAACATAGCAGTAAATATCAATATGAAGCACATTATTTAGATCATACAAAGAGAACAAAGGGTAAAATATTTAACTGCAGTAGTGTTTGACTATATTCTGTGCAGTGAGAAAACCTAAAGTAATTTTCAAGGTCCACCATTTCTCACTTCTTTTCAGTCAGGTCAAGTTTCTAAACTTTCTAAATCTCCATTTTCCAGCTAGTGAAAGGAGAATAAGATACCAAATCTCCAATCTACTTACTCCAGGACTTCTATGAGGATCAAATGAGATGAGGTATGGGAAAATGCTTCATAGACATTTGGTTAAAATGTAAAATATTTGCACCTGGCTATAAAGTAAGCTGTGTTCCTAGGCTGAAGAAACTGCAAGGAGGCTAGTCGCTAGGGAGAGGAAGCCAGATGTTACTATATGACATCCTTACCTAGTGTCCACAGCGACTGATATTGGGCTGGACTGCGCTATGGGCCACATTTTGTGCCATAGTGTCTTGACAGTGTTGGCTGCGATTTGGTGGGCTGTTGTTCCAGGGTGTTGGCAGGGCCTGTGTCCTACTTGGGGAAAGAGAGTATTGCTTTGTCAGTGCCAGGTCCACAGTGCCTTTCTTTGTAAATGAGTAGTGTGCATCAAGGCAGCTCCTGCATTGAGCATCTGCCCCTGGTGGTCAGTGCACATCACAGCAATTGGTCAGATGATTGAAGGGACACTTAGCATATTAGCTTCTTATATATAGAGATAATGAACTCTCAGAAAGAGAAACTAAAATAATAATAATAATAATAATAATAATAATAATAATAATGCCCTAGCCAGTTTGGTTCAATGGATAGAGCATCGGCCCACAGACTGAAGGGTCCTGGGTTCAATTCCAATCAAGGGCATGTATCCCAGTTGCAAGCTGGATCCTCAGCCCTGGTTGGTTTCTTTACATTGATGAATTCATGCACCGGGCCCCTAATATATGTATATGTATATGTATATGTATATGTATATGTATATGTATAT
>JAAGEH010000041.1:4467548-4505990 GCA_011751065.1 Lasiurus cinereus | reverse complement strand
TATATGTATATGTATATGTATATGTATATGTATATGTATATGTATATGTACACACACACACACACACACACACACACACACACACAGAGTAGCCAGATTATTATGCGTTCAGGTATCATAATAATCTGGCCACTCAGTGTATAAACACATGGGGCCAGTCAGTATGGCTCAGTGATTGACCTATGAACCAGGAAGTCAAGGTTTGATTCCCAGTCAGGGCACATGCCCAGGTTATAGGCTTGCTACCTAGTAAGGGGCATGCAGGAGCCAGCTGATCAATGATTTGCTCTTATCATTGATGTTTTCTCTCTCTTCCTCTCTGAAATCAATAAAAATATATTTTTAAAAATAAACAAATGGGACTACATCAAACTAAAAAGCTTCTGCACAGCAAAAGAAATCACCAACGAAATGAAAAGCAAACCCACGGTATGGGAGAATTCATTCTCCAAAGATACATATAAGGGGTTAATTTCCAAATATATAAAAAATTCATATGACTCAAAAAAAAGATGACAAACAATCCAAATGAAAAATGAGCAAAGGACCTGAATAGACCCTTTTCCAAAAAGGATGGCTAATAGACATATGAAAAAATGTTCAAAATCACTAATCATCAGAGAGATGCAAACTAAAACTACAGTGAAATATCAGCTCACACTGGCCAAAATGGCTACCATAAATAAATCAACAAATGACAAGTGCTGGCCAGAATGTGGAGAAAAGGGAACCCTCATACATTGCTGGTGGTAATGCAGACTGGTGCAGCCACTGTGGAAAACATAGGGAGTTTTCTCAAAAAATTAAAAATTAAACTGCCATTTGACTCAGTGATCCCACTTCTGGGAATATATCCTAAAAATCCCGAAACACTAATTGGAAAGAATATATGCACCCCTATGTTAATAGCAGCATTATTTACAGTAGTTGAGATCTGGAAACAGCCGAAGTGCCCATCAGTAGATGAGTGGATAAAAAAAACTGTGGTACATTTACACAATGGAATACTATGTAGCTGTTAAAAAATAAAGATCTCTTATCTTTTGCAACAGCTTGGATAAAAGACCATTATGCTAAGTGAAATAAGCCAGTCAGAGAAAGACAAATACCATTTGTTTTCACTTATATGTGGAATGTAATGAACAAAGTAAACTGACTAACAAAATAGGTTCAGAGACATGGAAGCATGGAACATAATGACAGATCTCAGATAGGAGGGATTTGTGGAAGGGGTGGGGCTGGAACAGATTAACCGAATAACATGTATGCATATATGCATAGCCCATGGACACAGACAATAGTGTGGTGAAAGCCTGGGATGGGGTGGGGAGTGGATGGAGGGAAAGTGGGGGACAATAGGGGACATCTGTAATACTGTCAACAACAACAAAATAAACTTAGAATTAAAAGAAATAGTAATGCTCATCAGTAGTATTTCTTCATTTCCTTATTTGGGATCTAATGTATAATTGTATTTTATTTAGCCTCACAGCGTTCTGTGTCAATCTAAAATAAAAGATAATGGTAGTTGGCATCCATGTCACCCGGGTCCTCTTCCTTGGCTTTTGGTGACATGCAGGGTCTACTCTGTCAGGGCTGCAGAGGACGTTCTATCTCTGGCATCCAGTTGCTTCCAGGCAGCCCAGGGTCTACCCAGGTGCCTGCTCTCCCACCCTCACTGTTCTGAAATCCCTCCTACGCCCACTTTCATGGGAAGACCATGTGCCCTTAAACCAATGATTTCCACCGGTACCTTCATTACAGAGCAACTTCTATATTTTCCAGAATATTCCTTCTTTCAGATGAGCTCATGATTTGTTGTAGCACCAACAGCAACTGAATTCCTTTCCTATTGGAGAACATTCTGTGTGTAAATACTGCCACAAATCAGCCCATTTCGTCAGCTGGAAGGTTTTATGTATAGATTTGGAGTTCAGAAAAAAAAAATCACAATAGGAAACAGATAAAAGTAAATAAGGTTATGCATCCTTTTTGGGCAGTGGTGTTTTTCTTATTTTCTCTGCTTTTCTAAGGTGTCTGTGATATTTCTGGAGTGAGTGGTGATCTGTTGTTCCTAAACTTGGGAGATGGGTGTCACACTGCCAGGTGCCTCCTGGCCTCCCCCTCAGTGCTTCAAGGGTTCAAGAAGGATGTTCCTCTAAGGCAGTGGTTCTCAACCTTCCTAAGGCCGCGGCCCTTGCATACAGTTCCTCATATGGTGGTGACCCCCAAGCATGAAAGTTTGCTACTGTTATGCATCGTGATGTAAATATCTGCATTTTCCGATGTCTTAGGCGACCCCTGTGAAAGGGTCATTCGACCCCCAAAGGGGTCACGACCCACAGGTTGAGAACCACTGCTCTAAGAGCTTATGGACCATATCTAACTATAACACCACTTCGGAGGCTGTTGTAGAGATGAAGTAATACATATAAAACAGTGTCAGATCCAAGAGTCACCAGTGAGCCTTAGCTATTGTCATTCATTAGTTGTATTTTTTTGAAACAATAATAACACAAAAACAGATTATTGCCCCATGTACTTCAGATTCTCATAACATTGCTTCCCAAAAGGGTTAAGACATTATGTCTTATTAAGTGCAGACCCAGTAATCTGCTTAGGACATTTTTCTGGAAGGACATTGATAAAATGGTTACTAGGGATTTTGCTGTGTGGAAAAGGCTGTCAGGAGAAGGAAATTTTTTTTTTATCTTTTACATTTTTCTATAGCATTTGAACTTTTACTGTGCACAAGTATATAATTTACTTCACCATAATAAACATCCTATATAATAAAAGCCTAATATACAAATCGACCGGTGGAATGACAGGTCACTATGTTGCACACTGACCAACAGGGCACAGATGTTCAATGCAGGAGCTGCCCCAGCCCATAGACCCCAGGTCAGCCAAGACAGGTGCCAGCAGGTCCCACCCCTGGTCGCTCCACAGTTCAACCCTGATCACTAGACAGGCCTAGGGACCTTACCTATGATTGATTTTCATGCTCTGGCCCTCTAGTTAACACATAAATGGAAGTGCACTTTTCAAATTAACTAGCAGAACCCAGGATTATGAGAGACAAGAATGGTGTAAATGAAAGGGCACGTTGGGAACATGGAGGAGCCTGTGACTTGCCTGAGGAAATCCTAGGACAAGGCCCAACCCCATTGCTGACTTCAGTGTGCCCTAAATCAGGGATTATGGCACACCGGGATTGGACTCAAGCAGATGAATCTGTACTGGTGAGCTCTGTGCCCCTGAGGAAGTTACCTATGCTCTCTGTACAGTATTTTCCTCACCAAATATTTTTAAAGGGTCATAATGTCTCCTACTCCATCTGTGTACTCCACATGGGTTGAGAATAGCACTTAGCCTCTGCATAGGGTGGACTGAGGAAACTCAGCAAATCTTGGCTTCTGCCTCCCCTCTGGATTCCTTGTTCACTCAACTCAAAACATTTTTTAAAAAATATGACTTATTGATTTCAGAGAGGAAGGGAGAGGTAGAGAGAAACATTAACTGGCTGCCTCCTGCATGCCCCATACTGGGGGTTGACCCCACAACCTGGGCATGTGTCCTGACCTAGAATCCAACCTGCCACTTCCTTGTGCCTGGGACAATGCTCAACCAACAGAGCCACACCAGCCAGATTATATATTTTGAAAAAATAGATTTCATTGATTTCAGAAAGAAAGAGAGAAGGGAAAAGAAATAGAAACATCAGTAATGAGCAACATGGATCAGCTGCCTCCTGCATGCCCCCTACTGGGATAGAGCCCACAACCCAGGCATGTGCCCTGGGGAACTGAACCTTGACCTCCTGATTTATAGATCAGTGCTCAACCACTGAGCCATACTGGTCAGATTAGGCTCATAAATTTATTTTTTGTTTTTTAGTTTTTTTAAATATATTTTTATTGATTTTTTACAGAGAGGAAGGGAGAGAGATAGAGAGTTAGAAACATCCATGAGAGAGAGACATTGATTAGCTGCCTCCTGCACGCCCCTACTGGAGATGTACCGGCAACCAAGGTACACGCCCTTGACCGAAATCAAACCTGGGACCTTCCAGTCCACAGGCTGATGCTCTATCCACTGAGCCAAACCAATTTCGGCCAAAAACAGTTTTTGTTTTTCTTTTGAGAGCCAAATATTTTATTTTATTTTATTTTTAATTTTTTTCCCTATTGCCCCCCCCCCAGTACATGCCCTCACCAGTCTCCTCCCTCTCCCCCACCCCCCAATGCCCTGTATCCACTGGCTATGCCTACATACATGGATACAAGTCCTTTGGTTGATCTCCTACAGACCATCCCCCCAACCTCCCCTGCCTTCCCATTATAGCATGACAGTCTGTTCATTGCTTCTTTGCCTCTGCAACTGCTTCCCCCAATCCCCCGATTCTTGTCTTTAAAAACATCTTGCCCCTGTAGGCCAGAAATAAACCCACCAGAGCAAAAAAAAAATGTTTGAGTCCCAGTTTCAATGTCCAATAGCTTTGAGTCCCAGTTTCAATGTCAGACAGTTCCTTATGTGTACATGTCATCAATGGTATATGGATGGTGGACAAATGGTGGCAATGCCAGTCCGACCCTCTCTGGTCTGGTTCTAGGCATCCTGTAGCTATGCACAGCTGCTGACTGCTCACATGGCAAGGCGTTGTCCGCCTCTTCCATCTCTGGACTGTTGATCCTCTTGTCTTCGTGGTTGGAGCAGACCTGTCTGTTCCTCTCTGTTGCAGGAGTCCACTTGGTCTTGGAATTGTTTTCTGAAAGTATATAACCATATTCTTGACCAAGAGTTAATACAGGAATCTTTTCTATAAAATTGACTTGGGGTCCTTTTTATTTTTGCATACCCACTTTTCCTTTGGCTTATTTTGATACCATGTGTGTTTTTCATGGGTGTCTTGTTGTTAGTATTACAAATGGAAATTAATTTTCTAAAGTGAAAATTTTCTAGATGTAATTTACTTACCAGATATTTTTCCTTACATGATATTTTCCTACTTTCTCCCCTCCCCCCTTTTTTTGATTAATGGAGAATTTGGTAAAATTTTTAATGCAAGCTTGATAATTTTAAATTTTAATTTTTTGCACACAGATATGCCTGTTTTAAGTTCATTGCATATTAAGCAATTTTACCATGAGATGAGCTATCAATAGAAATTTTAATTAATACTTTAGAAACAGCTTTTTGTCCAGTACACTTAAATTTTCTTGGGTGTTCATTTATTTCAATTAGCCAATTTAAATTAATCTGAAAGCTTGATAACTCTTTTACGTCAAATTTAATACTCTACCAACAATCTTAGATTACCCTGTATATATTAGTGGAAAGGTTTATTTGCATTCTTGAGTAGGTACTGAGCAATCTTAGTTCTGAGCTGAATTTAGATATAGGGCAGCTGCTGTTGGCATGTTTCTGTCTGTTACCTGGGTCCCGATCTGTGCTGAGCGTGGGAAGCGAGGTAGCCATGAAGGCAGGAGACCTCCCTCAGAAGGGGTGAAGGTTCAGACCCCTGCAAGGTTGTGGGGGGTGAGGGTCTGTGCCCTACCTCTATTGACCCTCAAGTTCTCTCCTGATGGCACCTCTGTGACTGTGCCTGTCTTAGGTCGTTCCTTCCCTAAGGAATCTTACCCGTCTCTGGCTAACCAGTCATCCTCTGGGGCCAAGCAGGGTATTGTGAGGTTCAGTTCTGTCTCCATGGTAGCCTATGCCCCCGTGGCCTCCAAGTCCAGCACCTGCCTTGGGGATCCCTTCGCCTGTTGATCACATATCTCAGGGAACTCAGGTTCCTTCTCCAGCGAGGGCCCAGCTCACGCCATTTGGTGAGAGACAGATCCATTATACCAGCCGCCTCAAGGCTTTAACCTCAGTGTGAATAGAGAGCTCAGGCTACAGCTGAGGACCATTGGGTTGTGAGAAGAGGATCCGTCTTGGCAAAAGAGGAGAGAGAGGCTAGTATAGAATGCTCAGGTGCCTTCCCAGTGCCTTAATTCCTTCTGAAAGGGATTAAATCCTTTCATGTCCTTTTTTTAAATTGCTGCTAATCATTCAAAAAATTAGTTTGTAAGTTCCTTTGGGATAGTTGTACAATATGCTGTTGTGAAATATAAAAAATTAAGTGATATTGTAGGATAATATCATGTAAGGATATTCTTTGCTCTAGGCCATGGCAAATCAATTTCAAACAGGCTGTCAATTTCTTTTTGTAACTATATAAACTTTTTCAGGGAGGCAAAAACACAGATTACTTACCTTAGCTCAAGAGGCCAAATATATTGACTTTCAATTATAATCCTTATTACATTTATTTCCTTCCAAAATGATTTTCGTGTTAGAGAGTTTCATTTAAAAATCTTTGTCTCATGAAACAATTTCTCTTAAGGTTATGGAGACCACTGTATGGATTCCCTCTCATGCTCCACCCACCCCGTTGTCTGTGCCCAATGATTATGCTCATACGCATGTACGAAAGTCCCTCTGTTGATCTCTCCCCCTTATTCCCACCAATCCCCACCTTCCCCGAGGTTTGATTTTTGATCGACATTTCTCATTCTCTGGATCTGATCTTAATCATCAGTGTATGTCATTCATTATATTCCACAGATGAGTGAGATCATGTGATATTTATCTTTCTCTGCCTAGCTTATTTCATTAAGCATAATGCTTTCCATCTCCATCCATGTTGTTGCAAATGGTAGGAGTTCCTTCTTTTTTACCTCAACCTAGTATCCCATTGTGTAGATGTACCACAGTTTTTTAACCCAGTCATCTGCTGATGGGCACTTAGGCTGTTTCCAAATCTTAGCTATGGTGAATTTTGCTGCTATGAACATAGGGGTGCATATATCCTTTCTGACTGGGGTTTCTAGTTTCTTGGGGTATATTCCTAGAAGTGGGATCACTGGGTCAAATGGGAGTTTCATTTTTAGTTTTTTGAGGAAACACCATACTGTTCTCCACAGTGGCTGCTCCAGTCTGCATTTCCAACAGCAGTGCAGGAGGGTTCCTTTTTCTCCGCATCCTCGCCAACACTTGTCATTTGTTGATTTGTTGATGATAGCCATTCTGACAGATGTGAGATGGTACTGCATTGTTGTTTTGATTTGCATCTCTCTGATGATTAGTGACTTTGAGCAGGTTTTAATATGTCTCTTGGCTTTCCTTATGACTTCTTTTGAGAAGTGCCTATTTAGATCAGTTGCCCATTTTTTGATTGGGTTGTTTATCTTCTTTTTGTGAAATTGTATGAGTTCCCTGTAAATGTTGGAAATTAAACCCTCATCATTGATATCATTGGCAAATACGTTCTCCCATTCAGTGGGCTTTCTTGTTGTTTTGTTGATGGTTTCCTTTGCTGTGCAAAAGTTTTTTATTTTGAAGTAGTCCCATTTGTTTATTTTTTCTTTAGTTTCCATTGCCTGAGGAGCAGTGTCGGTGAAAAAGTTCCTTCTGCATATGTCAAAGATTTTGCTGCCTGTGGATTTTTATGATTTTGGCATTTATGTTCATGAAGGATATTGGTCTGTAATTCTCTTTCATTATGTTATCTTTATCTGTTTTGGTATTAGGGTGAGGCTGACTTCATAGAAGGAGTTTGGAAGTATTCCTTCCTCTTGAATTTTCTGTAATAGTCTGAGAAGGATAGGTTTTAGTTCTTCTATAAATGTTTGATAAAATTCCCCTGTGAAGCCATTTGGCCCTGAGCTTTTGTTTGCTGGAAGCCTTCTGATGACTGCTTCAATTACTTCAATAGTTATCAGCATGTTAAGATTTTTAGAATCTTCCTGTGTGAGTTTTGGAAGGTTGTGTTTTTCTAGCAATCTGTCCATTTCCTCTAGGTTGTGAAATTTGTTAGAATAGCGTTGTTCATAATATTTTTTAACAATCCTTTGTATTTCTGTGGGGTCTGTAGTTATTTCACCTCTCTCATTTCTGATTTTGTTTATGTGGGTTCTTGCTCCTTGCTTCTTGGTGAATCTGGCTAGAGGTTCATCAATTTTCTTTATTCTTTCAAAGAAGCAGCTCTTGGTTTTGTTGATTTTTTGTATTTTTTTGGTCTCTATGTCATTCATTTCTGCTCTGATCTTTATTATTTCCTTCCTTCTCCTCACAGTGGGCTTTTCTTGTTGCTCTCTTTCTAGTTCTTTGAGTTGTTGAGTTAGTTGATGCATTACCATTGTTTCCTGTTTTTTTGAGGTAGGCCTGTAGAGCTATAAACGTTGTTTTCATTGTGTCCCATAACATTTACATTGTTGTGTTTTTATTGTCATTAGGCTCCAGAATATTTTTAATTTCTTCTTTGATCTTATTTATAACCCAATCATTGTTTAGTAACATGCTATTCAATTTCCAAGTGTTAGAATTTTTGGAATGTTTTTATTGTAGTTTATTTATAATCTTATGCCATTGTGGTCTGAGAAAATGCTTGATATAATTTCAATGTTTTTGAATTTGGGGAGACTTTGCTTGTGACCCAATATGTGGACTATTTTTGAGAATTTCCCGTGTGCACTTGAGAAGAATGTATATTCTGTGGCTTTGGGGTGAAATGCTCTGAAGATGTCAATTAAGTCCATCTGATCTAGTGAATTATTTAGAATTGCTGTTTCTTTGCTGATTTTTTTCTAGAGTATTTGTCCAGAGATGTCAGTGGTGTATTAAAATCCCCTACTATGATTGTATTGTTGTCTATCTCTCCCTTGATATCCTCCAGCAGGTATTTTTTTAAATGTATTTAGGGGCTCCTGTATTAGGTGTATATATGTTTACTAGAGTTATATCTTCTTGATGAATTGCTCCTTTAAGCATTATTTAGCGGCCTTCCTTATCTCTTGTTATAGCCTTTACTTCGAGATCTATTTTATCAGATATAAGTATTGCCACCCCACCTTTTTTCTCATTTCTATTTGCCTGAAAAATATTTTTCTGTCCCTTCACTCTCAGTCTGTGTGAATTCTTTTCTCTGAGGTGGGTCTCTGTAGACAGCAAATGTATTGGTCATGCTTTCTTAACCATTCAGCTACCCTATATCTTTTGATTGGTGCATTTAACCAATTTACATTTAATGATATTATTGATAAGTTCATGTTTGTTGTCATATTTTTCCTTAGTGTTTGTGTTTGTTTCTTGCCTTTCTTTTTCTTCTTTTTACAGAAATCCCTTTACAATTTCTTGCATTTTTGGCTTGGTAGTGATAAACTCTCTTAGCCCTTTCTTGTCTGTAATGCTCGTGATTCCACCTTCAATTTTAAATGATAGCCTTGCTGGGTATAGTATTCTTGGGTTCAGACCCATTTTTGCATCACTTTATATATTTAATTCTATTCCCTTCTGGCCTGGTGTGTTTCTGTTGAGAAATCAGTTGATATTCTAATAGGATATCCCTTGTAGGTAATTTTCTGTCTCTCTCTCTCTCTGGCAGCCTTTAAGGTTCTTACTTTGTCGTTAGTGTTCGCTAATTTAATTATGAAGTGCTTGGTGTCAGTCTTTTGGGGTTCAGCTTGCTTGGGACTCTGTGTACTTCTTGGACTTGTATATTTTTTTCCTTGCCAATATCAGGGAAATTTTCTGTCATTATTTCTTCAAATAGGTTTTCTATTCCTTGCTTTTCTTCCATTTCTTCTGGTATCCCAATTAAGCAAATGTTGTTCTGTTTTGTGTTGTCCAAAAGCTCCCTTAGGCTCTCTTCTTGTTTTTTAAGTCTTTTTTCCAGTTGTTGCTGTGTTTGTGTTTTTTTTTCTACCTTGTCTTCTAATTCACTGATGCAGTCCTCAGCCTCTTCTAGTCTACTGTTTAGGCTTTCCATTGTGTTCCTTATTGCAGCTATGTCATTCTTCATCTCCTCTTATTTCATTTGATGTTAGTGACATTCTCATTCAGCTCCTTATAGTTCTCCTTGAGTTGTGTGACATTATCTTTGAGTTGTGTGTATTTGTCTTCCATCCATTTAAACATCCTTAAAACCATTACTCTGAATTCTTTCACTGAAAGGCTGCTGGTCTCAATTTCATCTAACTCCCTTTCTGGTGATTCCTCTTTTTATTTCCTTTGGGGATTGCTTTTACATCTTCCCATGTTTTCCTGTAATGTTTTAATTGTAGATTCAATTGCTTTTCTACCCAAGGTTCTTTTTTTGGGGGTGGGCAGGGGAGGATGGTGCTACTGGTGTATTTTCTGTTCTCCTGTGTTTGTTAATCTATTGTAGTTCTCTACTTGAGCTATTTGGGTTGTTTTGATGTAGATCTTCGAGCTTGAGCAGCACAACTGTGGTGTCTAGAAGTTGGCAGCCATGGAGAGGAATGTCCCTATTTTTGCTGTTTTGCACCCTTAATTGAGATCACATGTGCCCAGCGGGGATACAGTGGCACCAAGGACCCATCTGTCGAGGTGATGTGATTCAGGGGCCTACACCCTGGAGAGGTGTGACTGTGGAGCCTAGAGTTAAAAAATCACACCTGCGGGGGCTCCCAGTGGCTCCCAGTGGCTCCCAGGCACTGCTTAGGGAGTAGACTGCCAGAAACTCACTGCTGAAAACCCAAATTGGGTAGCAGCCACAAGGGTGCACCGCAAATGCGGTGACCATGGAGCTCCACAAACCAGATAGTAGGGCACGCCACAGATGGGGCGACCAGAACACTCAAACACAGGGACTAGGGTGCTTCACAAACTGGCATGAAGGCACGCTGCAGACTGGGGAAGAGCAGTGTGTGCAAATGCAGTGACCCGAGAGATCCGGAGATCCGCAAGTGGGAACCAGTGTGTGGTCTCAGCTGCACTGATGTCGCTGGGGAGGGAGAGGTTGCACTCACTGCTTTGGAGGCGGAGGTCTCAGGGTCCACAGGTCTGCAGGGTCCACAGGTCTGCGGGACTCTGGCTGGAGTGGCTGTTGGGTCACAGGGCAGCTCCAATGCCTGTCTGGCTGGTGGTGTTGGTGAGTTCCCAAAGAAAGGCCGTTTTCTCTTCAAGATGGCATGGGCTCCGCACCCGAGTCCTGCAGTCCAGGGAGTGAAAGCCGCAATGGTAATCTCTCCTTGACCAAGAGAGCCTGGACTGCCAGCCCCCACTGCTCCCGTGAAGATTCAACTGTCCCTCACTCAATCACACACCCCTCTAATTAAAAAAATTACAAATATGCTGTATTTGCCAGTGTTCAATCCATATTTCTTTCTCTCTCCTTGCCTCTTTCTCTTTCTCTCTCTCTCTCTGTCTTGTCATCTCTGTGCTTGTGTATGTTTCTAAAAAAACTCACAAATGAAGAATTTCCTATCTAGTCCAAATTTTTTTTTCAAACAAACAAACAAACAAAATAACTCTTAGATTAGGACTGCTTCAAGAAGTGTACTCTCTCTCTCTCTGATTGTTGAAAATTAATCATCTTTGCTCTTTAACCTTAATTCTAGTCTAAGTCATCACTCATCATTTAGCTTTTCTTTGTTTCCTCACCTTTTGTACTTCTGAAATTTTTACATTTTTCAAACTGTACAAATTGAGAGCTTCTCCTCTATGCTTTCTCTGGCATCTACAGGGCATATGGTGTAGCAGCCAGGTCTGTGCATGGTTGGTTCGGTGGTCCCTCCTTGCCTTCCTTTGCTTCTATTTTGAGATTAGAGTAAGGAACTGGAGTCCAATGAAGAGGTTGTTTCTCACCCAACCCTCCCTCCATTTCTTCCCAATCTCTCCAGCATTCACCCAACACCTAGGATCAAGTCTGTCTACTCCCATGGCACCCCTCTCGTTTCATCACACAGTGTCTGATGGGCCAATCACCAAGGTATTCTCTGATAAAGACATACAGATTTCTCCCTCCCAGCACAGTGGTGTTCCAAACCACCTAGCAAACATGAAGGTTGGATTTGCTGGTGTAAATGTCAGTTTCCTAGTTCCTCCAATCACGTGTAGCCATGAGAACAAACCACCCAAAAGCAGGAAACCCCAGACTGTTTCAAGGTAGATTAAGAGTGCTTAGGACTTTCTGGTGGAACTTAAATAGAAGTCCCCTCGAAGTACTGAAAGTTGCTGGGATAAGTACCTTGCTGTGCAACATTGCCATATCTGTACTTTGAAACACACGTGCTACACTCGGACATGCAGGGCTCCCTTCACAATACCTTGGATTTATGGGAGAAGGCACATATGACTAATTGCCTTTTACAAAGGGCACAACTTATATTTGGCTTACAGAACTAATGAGCAGGTGGGCAGGTGGGCAGCAGGGGCTTCATTTCCTTATCAAATAGAGTTATGTGTAGCCCAAAACTGGGACCAATGGATATAAGATTGTAGGAGGAGAGTGGAAATCAACTAAAAAAAGAGATCCTATATAATAAAAGAGTAATATGGAAATAGACTGAATGGCGGAACAACCAGAACAACCAAACAACTGGTTGCTATGACATGTGCTGACCACCAAGGGGCGTGCAAGGAACATGGCGGGTGTTGGCCATAGCAGGATGGTGGAGCAGGTGAGTGGGGATTGCTGGTCGCTGTCATCGGGGCAAGCCTCTGGTGGTTACTGAAAATTCTTTGCTCCTGTGCTCTGTGGTCGCTCCCAGCGCTCACACTCACTGCCCCTATTAGTGCTGTCAGCAGGTATGAGAGGCAGCTGCCGACCCTGATTGCCCCTCAGGGTTTCTCCACTTCCCCCTACTCCTGAGGGGAAATAAGGGCCAGCAGCTGCCTTTTGCATGGTGCCAGAGCCACTGTTCACATCCGTAGTCAGTTCTGAAGCTGCCACTCATACCCACTGCTAATGCTGCCCCTGCTCACACTCACAGCCAGGGCCAGAACTGCTGCTTGCACCCACTGCCAGCACCTGGCACCGGTCCCAATTGCTTGGCACCCATCAGCAGATGCTAGTGGTAGCTGCAAGCCCTGATCACCCCTGAAGGCTTCTCCACCACTCCTGCTCCTGAGGGGTAATTGGGGAAGCAGCTGCTGCTGGCACCTGCTGCAGGCACCAGCCCCAATTGTTCCACACCGTCAGGTATGAGCAGGGGGGAGGCAGAGGGCAGCACTGTCAGCGCTTGGGAATGGCAGCAGCAGAAGTAGAGCTGCTGGCAGACAGGACACTGGGGCCCCAACAGGAGTGGAAGGGGCATGGAGGATGGGCCAAGACCCGCTCCTGTGCCTACACAGCCTTGCATGGCCCACAGTTCCTTTCAAGGTGCACGAATTTGTGCACTGGGCCCCTAATAGGTAAATAAAAAGATGGAGAGATGAGTTATGAAGAATCAAAAGTGAGAAATGAATTGGAAATTATTTTAGTTAAAGATTGTAAAGGAGAAGAATCATCAATAATTATTTCATATTGTTAAAAATCCTGTAAATACAAGTACAGACAAAAGTGTGAATGTGACAGTTCTTGGAGATCACTATTACTCCTAACCTAGAGTGATGAGAACAAAGGCATTAGAGCCAGTTGGAGGCAAATGAACTTCTTTATGTCCCTTAAGTAACCAATTGTGTTTGGAGACAAATGAAATCTTTTTCTTAGTAATAGATGCCCCAATTGTTAGCTGGGCTCATGACCTCAAAGAGTAAAGATTATTTCTCTTTCCAACAACTAGGTATGGCCCTGTGATTAAGTGCTAGGCAAAGGGGTATCTGTAAATGTGGTGGATGCAAGTTCCAGATAAAGTCCTTGAAAAGAGGAAGTGCATCCCTCTTGCTCCCTCGTCCTTGTCCTGCTGCTTGAGATGTGGCTGTGGAAGTGAGCCTTTGCAGACCACAGAACTGAGAGATGAGGAAACAACTGCTAATGCCCTGGACAGCTACCTTCGTGAGATTAAATTTCTATTTAATCTACGTTCCTTTTATTTTGGATCCTCCTCACATCTAGCTATAAATGCAACATATCCAAATAAATTTGGTACAAAAGACTGTGTGGTGGAAACTAGTTTAGAGAACTCAAAAACTACAGGCCCCTGGAGGACCAGCGGTCCTTTTCATGGCTGGCAACTGCTTGGTGAAAACATTTTTTGCCATCACCTGGGAATACTGATCATGTCTTAGCTCTAGGAACAATGGTTGGGGAAGCTGAGGCTTCTGATGGGAATTGGCTGCTTCTTGTTGCAGCAGAGGCCTGAAAGGGAGAGTGAGCTCAAGCTTGAAGCAGTCAGCTGGCAAGCAGTGAAGGAAGGAGGTTTTGTTCTGTGAAGGGCAAGGCTCAAAGTCTAGCAGCCTAAAACCTGGGTTGGCTGATTGATGGACCAAGTTTAAAAGCCAGTTATTTCTGTGCCCCCAAATGAAGCCACTGGCTTAGGAGGAAATGAAAATGTTTTTCTGGCACATTTGGTTAAAATTCTTTTGCCAGAAAATGAGAGAGACAGAGAAAGGGGGAAAAGGAGGAAGATAAAGAGGAGGAGGAAGGGGAAGAGAAAAGGAGGAGGAAGAGGGGGGAGAGGAAAAGAAGGAGGAGGAGCGGGGAGAGGAGATGGAGAGGGAGGAGGAGGAGAAGGGAGAAGAGGAGGAGGAGAGGGATGAGGAGAAAGAGGAGGAGGAGGGGGAGGAAGAAAAAAGGGGAAAGATGAGGGGGAGTGGAGGAGAAAAATGGAGATTAGGAGAAAGAGAGGGGAGGGGGAGGGAGAGAAGGAGGGCGATGAGGGTCAGGAGGGAGAAGAGGAGAGAAAGAGGGGAAGGAGGGGGGAAAAGAAGAGGGAGGAGGGGGAGGAAAGGAGGAAGAGGGGGAAGGGAGGAGAAAGAAGAGAAGGGGAGGAGAAGAAAGAGAAGGAGAGGAGGGGGAGGAGGAGAGGAAGAAGGGGAGGAGGAAGAGGAATGGAGGAGGAGGGGAAAGAGGAGGAGGAGGGGAAAGAGGAAGAGGAGGGGGAAAGGAGGAGAAAAGGAGGAAGAGGAGAAAGAGGAAGGGAGGAGGAGAGGGAAGAGGAGGGGGAGGAGGAGGAGGAAGAGGAAAGGGGGGGAAAGAGGAGGAAGAGGAGAAGGAGGAGGGGAAAGAGGAAGAAAAGAGGGAAGGGGAAGGGGAGGGGGAGGAGGATAGGTAGAAGAGGAAGAGGAGGGAGGAGAGGATAAGAGGGAGGAGAAGGAAAACCTGGAAGAGGAGAAGAAGAGGGAGGAGGAGGCGAGAGAAGAGGATTTGGAGGAGGGGGGAGGAGGGGGGAAGAGAAGGAGCAGGGGGAGGAGAAGGAGAAAGAAGTGAGGAGGAGGGGGAAGTGGAGGGGGAGGAGGGGGAAAGAGAAGAGAAGAGGAGCAAGAAGAGGAGAGGAGAGAAGATACTCTAGTGTCGAGGATGTCTGTGTGCCTTCTTGAGCCTGCTTTTTGAGGGCCTCACATTGCTGTGATGAAGTTGAGAGGAAAAATGGAGAAAACACAGGGCTAGTAATGAAAAAACCAGAGACTTGGGGCTGAGAAACTATTGGTATTTGGCTGAGGTTACTTGTACATGGCACTGACTTGCAGCAAACAGACCAGGAATTGGCTTCGTTTTTTAGGTAATTGCTATATTGCCAAAGAAGTCAGATGTTTGCCTTGCCAAAACTTGAGCTCACTAACACCACTTCTGGGCCTCTCGAGGGACACTAGCCAGAGAGGCTGTGAAAGCTGAGTGGCTGCCAAGGAGAACGTAGTGGCCATGATCTTCTCAGATATTGCCATAGAGGAGAAAGGAGAAAATTCAGAGGCAAAGCCTGGGGGTTCCTTTCAGGAATCAGATGGGCTACTAGATGGAGTAACAGCACAGCACACGCACACATACACACCCACTCCCCCACACACTCACAAACCACACATAGACACCACACACACCTCCACACACACACAACACACCCACACACCACACATACACACACCACACACACTACACACATACCACACATACCACACATACACCATACACACACACCACACACACGCACACCACACACAGACATCATATACACACACACTGCACACCACACACACAGAAGCACACCACACACACACATGCACATGCACACACACACTACATGCATGCACCCCCCCTTCACATCCACCCAACATGCACACACATACACACCACACACACACACACACACACACACACACACACACACACACATACACACACACACACACACACCACTGTGCTCCTTGGGCAGGGCAGGTTGCTTTTTTTTTATTAATTTTTTATACATATCTCCCCATTGCCCCCCCTCCCTCCCAGGCATACCTCAACCCCCCAGTGTCTATGTTCATTGCTTATGCTTATATGCATGCATACAAGTCTTTGATTGATCTCTTATCTACCTCACCTAACTTTAATCTTTCTGCTGTAATTCACAGTCTGTTTGAAGCTTCACTGTCGCTGTATCTATCCTTTTGTTCATCCGTTTATAATGTTCTTTATTATCCCCCAATGAGTGCGATCATGTGATGCTTCTCCTTCATTGACTGGCTTATTTCACTAAGCATAAGGCTCTCCAGTTCCAAACAGGTTGCTGCAAATGGTAAGAATTCCTTCTTTTTAATGGCAGCATAGAATTCCATTGTGTAGATGTACCACAGTTTTCTGATCCACTCATCTGCTGAAGGTCACCTAGGCTGTTTCCAAGTTGTAGCTATTGTAAATTGTGCTGCTATGAACATAGGGGTGCATAAATCCTTTCTGATTGGTGTTTGTAATTTCTTAGGATAAATTTCTAAGAGTGGAATTGCTGGATCAAATGGGAGATCCATTTTTAGTTTTTTGAGGAAACTCCATACTGTTCTCCACAGTGGCTGCACCAGTCTGCATTCCCACCAACAGTGCACAAGGGTTCCTTTTTCTCTGCATCCTCGCCAATACTTGTCATTTGTTGATTTGTTGATGATTGCCATTCTGACAGGTGTAAGATGGTATCGCATTGTCGTTTTGATTTGCATCTCTCGGATGATTAATGACTTTGAACATGTTTTCATGTGTCTCTTGGCCTTCCTTCTGTCGTCTTTTGAAAAGGTTCTATTTAGGTCCGTTGCCCATTTTTTTTTATTGGATTGTTTATCTTCCTTTTATTAAGTTGTATAAGTTGGCTGTAGATGTTGGAGATTAAACCTTTATCAGTGATAACTTTTGCAAATATGTTCTCCCATACAGTGATCTTTCTTGTTGTTTTGTTGATGGTTTCTTTTGCTGTGCAAAAGCTTTTTATTTTGATGTAGTCCCATTTGTTTATTTTTTCTTTAGCTTCCATTGCCTTTGGAGTAGTATCAGTGAAGAAGTTCTTTCGGCATTTATCTGAGATTGTGCTGCCTGTGGATTCCTCTAGTATTTTTATGGTTTCCCTTCTAATGTTTAAGTCCTGTATCCATTTTGAGTTGATTTTTGTATTTGGTGTAAGTTGGTGGTCCAGTTTCAATTTTTTGCATGTATCTGTCCAATTTTCCCAACACCCTTTATTGAAGAGGCTATCTTGGTTCCATTGAATGTTCATGCCTCCTTTGTCAAATATTAATTGAGCATAGTGGTTTGGGTGGATATCTGGGTTCTCTATTCTATTGCATTGGTCTATATGTCTGTTCTTGTGCCAGTACCAGGCTGTTTTGAGAATAGTTGCTTTGTAGTATAGCTTGAAGTCTGGTATTGAGATCCCACCTACTTTATTCTTCTTTCTCAGAATTGCTGTAGCTATCCGTGGTCTTTTTTTGTTCCAGATGAATCTATGAAGAATTCTTTGTAGGTCTGTGAAATATGTCGTTGGTATTTTAATGGGTAGCGTGTTGAATCTGTAGATTGCTTTGGGTAGTACGGACATTTTAATGATGTTGATTCTCCCAATCCATGAGCATGGTATGCTCTTCCATCTGTTAACATCTTCCTCTATCTCTTTTTTCAGTGTCCTGTAGTTTTCTGCATAAAGGTCTTTTACCTCTTTAGTTAGGTTTATTCCTAGGTATCTTAATTTTTTTGGTGCGATGGTAAATGGGATTGCTTTTTTAGTTTCTCTTTCTATAATTTCACTATTAGTGTATAGAAATGCCACAGACTTCTTAGCATTAATTTTGTATCCTGCTACATTGCCAAATTCATTAATTAAGTCAATTAGTTTTGGAATGCAGTCCTTTGGGTTTTTTTATGTACAAAATCATGTCATATGCAAATAAGGACAGCTTTACTTCTTCTTTTCCAGTTTGGATGCCTTTTATTTCTTCTTCTTGTCTAATTGCAATAGCTAATACTTCCAGTACTATGTCGAATAGGAGAGGTGAGAGTGGGCATCCCTGTCTTGTTCCTGTTCTTAGGGGAAATGGTTTTAGTTTTTGCCCATTGAGTATGATGTTAGCTGTGGGTTTATCATATATGGCTTTTATGATGTTGAGGTATGATACTTCTATTCCCACTTTGCTGAGAGTTTTTATCAAGAAAGGGTGTTGGATTTTGTCAGATGCTTTTTCTGCATTAATTGATATGACTATGTGATTTTTATCTCTCAATTTGCTTATGTGATGTATCACATTTATTGATTTGCGGATATTGTACCATCCCTGCATTTCTGGGATGAATCCTGCTTGGTCATGGTGTATGATCTTTCTGATGTACTGCTGGATCCGGTTTGCTAGAATTTTGTTGAGGATTTTGGCATCTATGTTCATGAGAGATATTGGCCTATAATTCTCTTTCATTGTGTTGTCTTTCTCTGGGCTTGGTATTAGGGTGATGCTGGCTTCAAAGAAGGTGTTTGGTAGTATTCCTTCTTCTTGAATGTTTTTGAATAGTCTGAGGAGGATAGGTTTTAATTCTTCCTTGAATGTTTGGTAAAACTCTCCTGTGTAGCCATCTGGACCCGGGCTTTTATTTGCTGGAAGCTTTTTGATGACTGCTTCAATTTCTTCCATAGTTATTGGACTATTGAGATGTTTAGCTTCCTCCTCATTGAGTTTTGGGAGGTTATATTTTTCTAGGAAAATGTCCATTTCTTGCAGGTTGTCCAATTTGTTGGAATAGAGTTGTTCATAGTATTTTTTAACAATCCTTTGTATTTCCACAGGGTCTGTTGTTATTTCTCTTCTTTCATTTCTGATTTTGTTTATTTGGGTCTTCTCTCTTTGCTTCTTGGTGAGCCTGGCTAGGGGTCCATCAATCTTGTTTATCCTTTCAAAGAACCAACTCTTTGTTTTGTTGATCTTTTGAATTGTTCCTTCGGTGTCCACGTTGTTTATCTCCGCTCTGATCTTCACTATTTCCTTCCTTCTGAATACACTGGGCTTTTCTTGTTGCTCTCGTTCTAGCTCTTTGAGTTGTAGGTTTAGGTAATTTATTACCATTGTTTCCTATTTTTTGCAGTAGGCTTGTAGGGCTATGAACTTCCCTCTCAAGACTGCTTTCACTGTGTCCCATAAATTTTGTATTGTTGTGTTGTCATTGTCATTTGTTGCCATGATGTTTTTTATTTCTTCCTTGATCTCTCTGGTTACCCAGTCATTGTTTAATAGCATGCTGTTTAGTCTCCATGTGTTTGATTTCTTTCTATTGTTTTTATTATAGTTGATTTCCAGTTTTATGCCACTGTGGTCTGAGAAAATGCTTGATATGATTTCTATCTTCTTGAATTTGAAGAGACTTTTCTTATGACCCAACATATGATCTATCTTTGAAAATGACCCATGTGCACTGGAGAAGAATGTATATTCTGTGGCTTTGGGGTGAAATGTTCTGAAGATGTCAATTAATTCCATCTGGTCTAGTGAGTCATTTAGGATTGATGTTTGTTTGCTGATTTTTTGTTTAGAGGATTTGTCCAATGGTGACAGTGGGGTATTAAAGTCTCCTACTATGATTGTATTGCTTTCAATCTCTCCATTAATATCCTCCAAGAGTTTTTTTTTTTTTATGTATTTAGGTGCTCCTACATTGGGTGCATATATGTTTACCAGAGTTATTTCTTCTTGTTGGATTGTTTCCTTTAGTATTATGAAGTGGTCTTCTTTATCTCTTGTTATGTCCTTCACTTTGAGATCTAATTTGTCAGATATAAGTATTGCAACCCCAGCTTTTTTTTTCATTTCCCTTTGCCTGAAATACCATGTTCCATCCCTTCACCCTCAATCTGTGTGCATCTCTTTTCCTAAGGTGGGTTTCTTGCAGACAGCAGATATGTGGATCATGTTTTCTTATCCAATCGGTTACCCTTTGTCTTTTTATTGGAGCATTTAATCCGTTTACATTTAAAGTTATTATTGATAAGTACTTATCTGTTGCCATTTTTAGTCCTTACCCCCGAGTTCCTTCTTCGCTTCCTCTTTCTTTTTATTACAGCAGACCTTTTAACATTTCTTGCATTGCTGGTTTGGTGGTAATATATTCCCTTAGTCCTTTTTTGTTTGTGAAGCTTTTGATTTCACCTTCAATTTTGATTGAGAGTCTTGCAGGGTACAGTATTCTTGGATTCAGATCCTTCCTTTGCATGACTTTGTATATTTCATTCCATTCCCTTCTGGCCTGATGAGTTTCTGTTGAGAAGTCAGTAGCTAGTCTTATGGGGGTTCCTTTGTAGGTAACTTTCTGTTTCTCTCTGGCTGCTTTTAAGATTCTTACTTTGTCGTCGGTGTTTGCCAATTTAATTATAATGTGCCTCAGTGTCGGTTTGTTGGGGTTCATTTTGCTTGGGACTCTGTGAGCTTCTTGGATTTGTGTGGGTTTTTTCTTTTCTATATTGGGGAATTTTTCTGTCATTATTTCTTCAAACACATTCTCTAATCCTTGTTCAGTTTCCACTCTTTCTGGAACCCCAATTTTGCGGATGTTGTTTTGTTTCATGTTATCCCAAAGTTCCCTTAGACTCTCCTCTTGTTTTTTTGACTTTTTTTCTAGAAGCTGCTGTACTTGGGTATTTTTTCCTATCGTGTCTTCTAGCTCACTCATGCGGTCCTCTGCTTCCTCTAGTCTACTTTTGATGCTATCTATTGAGTCTTTATAGCAGTGGTGTCATTTTTCATTTCTTCTTGATTATTTTGCACCTCCTCTAGGTTCTTCTGCATTTCTTCTTGCTGCTTCTTCATCTCCTCTTCCGTCTTCTTCATTTCCTCTTGGCTCTTACTCATATTGTCAAATTTGTCTTCCATTCTTTTCAACCACATTATGATAATTTTTCTGAACTCTTTCTCTGGTAGGCTTATTTCTGGTTCTATTTCGCTTAATTCCTTTTCTGGTGAAACCTGCCTTTCTGTCTTAGTGGGCTGTTTCTTTTTCTTCCCATGGTCTTTCTTCTCTGGGTGTCTGGTTATGTAGTTCTCTCTCCTATGATGATTGAAAGGCACAAACTACAACACGACCAGGTACAGCACACAAGGCACTGAGTAGAAATGTATTGAAGATGTTAATAATCACAAATAAGGTGGCCACTAATGAAGGATAAATTAGGGGTAAATAGAGAAAGAAGAAGAGGAAAATGAGAAAAAAAGAAAAGAAAGAAATGCCAAAATCAAATTGGGAGGGTGAGAAAGAAAAAAAAAAGATAAATAAATGAACAATAAAATAAAATAAAATAAGAAAATAAAAAGGAGAAGAAGGAGAAGGAAAGAGGAAGAGAAAAAATTCAGAGAGAAAAGAAAGTGTATAAGAGATAAAAGAGGAACAAAATATAGATGTCAGGAGACAACTCCAAGAGAACAGTCACTAATCCCAATAAAGGCCAGCAATCAGTACCTAGAGATTAAGGCAAATTGCAAATAGCAACTGGTATTGAGGGAGGTGAGGGAAAAGAGAGGTAGAAAACAAAGCAAGCAAAAAGCAAAATAAAACAAGTAGAATAAACTAAAACAATCTCACAAAAAATTTTCAAAAAATTGATATAATCACTTTTCAGGCAAATAGCAACAAAAGGACATAGAGAAAAAACAACTTTTTGGCTAGTGAAGACAAGAAGAGAGAGGTTAGTGTGGACTTGTAGTAGGGGATTTAAAATTAGATATATAAATGGGGTGAAATTTTAACCAGGTAAAGAGAAAAATAGGGAGAATCTAAAGTTGGAAAAGGGAAAGAGAAACAAGACAACAAAATGGGGAAAGTTAGGAGGAAAGTGTTGGCATAAAGGTAGAGTTGAGTTGGAGTAAAATTATGGTAAAGGAAAGATGAAAATAGAATGTAGAACTCTAATCCCGAAATAAAATAAAGAGAAAACAAAATGACACTTGTTGGGTTTTTTTTCCAAAACGGTTAAGTACTAGTAGTAATTAATAATACTAGTTTAAAACAAAAATGTAATAATTATAAAGGTAAAATCAATTGAGGCGGAAAGGAAAAAAATATTCTTTTAATTAAAATATGTGAAAATTAAAAATTAAAAATTAAAAATTAAAAAAAGAAAAAAGGAAAAATAAAAAAAAGAAGAAAAATAGAATGGTCCTTCACTTCCACTATTATTCTGCTTGGCACTCCTGTTTCCCAGTAGGGAAGGTATTGCAGTTCCCTGTGTTTCCCTCTTGGTGTTTTAATCTCTTTATTCTTTTGTGGTTATGCGAGAGTCAATTTGTGTGTCATCCAGTGGGTGGCAGTGTTTCGGAATTGATCTCTGAGACAAAGCACAGGACCTCTCTAGGCTGTGCTCAGACCCTGCTACTCTGTGGTTCTCAAAGCCAGTTTGTGGGGGTTTTGCAGCAGGGACACTGTAATAACTCCCAGGCTGTCCCTCTGCCCCAGAAAAAAAAATGAGTAGTTTTCCAGAGCTCTCCTCTGTCAACAGCTTGGAGGATTTGCCTTCACACTCAGGGATCACGCCCTGACTACCTCTGGGGACCTCTCCAGAGGCAGCTTTCCTGCAGCCCGGCTCCCACAGTGTGCGCGTCTTTGTTGTGCCGGGGTGGAGGTAAGAGACGTCACCCTGACCCAGGCGAAATCTGACCCTTCTGCACGCTGCGTGGATCTCCGAATCCGCCGCCTGTGCGTCCGTGCTGCCTGGGAAGCCTCGCTCTGGGTCCTGGCTGCTCTGTGGGTGCCTCCGTCAGCCGCAGTTTTCAGACCTCGGCCGACATCCACCTCCCCCTTAAGTCAGGTGCAATCTGACCTTTCCGTGTGCTCTGTGGATGTCTGATTCCGCCGCGGGTCTGTGCCAATTGGAGAGCAGAGTTCTGGGTCCCCGGGTCCCTGGCTGCTCGATGGGTGCCCAGCCGAAGGCTTCAGACCGCCGCAGACATCCACCTCCCACTGCAAGATGGCTCGGGCTCCGCGTTCGCGCTGGTGGCTCTGGCCGACAAAAACCCCGTGGCAGTGGGGCTGCCTGGCCGGGAGAGCCCCTTCCAGCAGTTCTCCGCCTTCCCCTGGGGGACAACTGACTCTTAGCTTGCCAACAAACACTCCCAATGCGACTTTCAGCCGCTCTCTCTCCCTCTGCTCAGAGACAAAGCTCCAGACGCATCTGTCTACTCCGCCGCCATTTTCTCCTCCGGGCAGGTTGCTTTTAAATTTTGTTTAAATAAGTTACTACTATAAATTTCCCATCTTTCCCTTTTCAAATTTGGAGGGAGGGTGGGGTTACCATGGTTACTCTGTATATTTGTTTGTGAGAGTTGCCTAAGAAGCAGCTCCGCTTTAGAGATTATTGTGTCACAGTTTTGAAGGTGTGGAGTCTGCAATCAGAAGGCGGCAGGATCAGTTCCTTCTCATCCTCTGAGGGAAGGACTGTCCCAGATCCCTCTCCTGGCTCCTGAGGGTTGTGCCAGCTTATAGACTCATCAACCTGTCTCTGCTCTCATGTTTTTTTCATGGTGTTCTCTGTGTGCATACGTGTGTCCACATTTCCCTTTTTATAAGGATGCAGGTCATATTGGATTAAGGTCCACCCAACTCTAGTATGACTACATTTTAACTAATTACATCTGCAATCCCCTGTTTCCAAATAAGGTCACATTCTGAGGAACTGAGCATTAGGGCTTCAACATATGAATTTTAGGGAGACACAATCGTTCCATAAGACCTGCTCCTTCTTCCCTATTGTACAGTGGATGTATTAGGAGGGATCATTTGTATTTTAGTTCTTGGGTCACCAGAATGGAGTTCCATACATGCACCTGCTGCAGGGACTCAGCACCACTGAGATGTGTCTGTAGCCTCCAGGTAAGGCTTTTGGATTTTGTCACTTGGGAAGATGGGTGAATAAATTCCAAGGGGGGAAAGAGTATGCACAGATCTTTGGGTGGTCCAAGAAACAGCCTGTAGCGGAGATTATAGTCACGCTCTCACAAGAACAGAATCTCCATATTTTACCTGGACATGTGATTACCCAGAAGAGAGACCATATTTCCAGCCTCTTACAGCTAGGTGTGGCTAACCAAATTATGGCTGGTGTGCAACATCTAGGTTGTATCCTGAAAAGGATAGAGTGTATCGTTCTTTCTTTCCCAGCCCCTCTCCAACTCCTCCCCAGTCCTGCTGCTTAGGACAGACATGGGGCTGGCCTTCATGGAATCTGAGGACAAGGGCCACACTTCTCACAAGTGAGGAACAACACAGACACAGCCCAGCTCTTTGGGCATGGAACCTCCATTACTTCACCTGGACTGCCTTGTCATGTGGTCTTCCTAGAGAAAAGATATCTTCTATGCTACCCAGAGCCTTTGCACAGACAAAGGCTCCCTCTTCCTTTCTCACACCCCCTTTCCTCTTACTCACCCTCAAATTTCATTCAAATATCACTTCTTCAAAAAAACTTTTCTGTTACTCTCAGGTTTGTTTAGGCTCCTACTGTATATACTTTTACAACATCCTATGCCTCTCCTTAAACTAGAGGCCCAGTGGACAAAATTCATGCTTGGGTGCGGTCCCTAGGCCTGTCCAGCGATCGAAGCGTGAGCATCTGGCATGGAAGGGCAGGTCCCAGCTAACCTCTGGGCCCTGGGCAGCACCTGGGCTCGTGGGCCATCACATGCCCCTCTCATGTGTTGAGTCACAGCACCAGAGTCCTCACACAGAGATGCAGTGAGCATGGTCAGACACCACAAACTGGAGCACAGCATGGGCTTCTGGGCTGCCCAGTGGTGCCGCTTGGATGCCGGACAGGCAGCATATTCTCTCCTGCTGGTGTCACAGACTGGCTCCTGCACAAACCCATGGGGAGCCCACCCAGCCCCTGCATCCTGATGGCCAAGGCCTGGCTCGCCCAGAAGAGGCTATGCGGGTGCTGGTGGGCTCCTCCTGGGTGCCGGCACCCGAGTGCAGGGGCTTCTGCTGATCACAAGCCCTGATGTACTGAGGGAGAGTAATAGGGGTAGTGAGAGTGAGCTTGGTGGACACCCTGCACTCTTACTGCACCTTCCTCCTCATCACCCCTGCCCCCAGGTAGTCAGCAAGAGGTCGGCCCCACCCACACCCAGTTCCCCATCCCAGCCCCGATCAGGAAATTAGAGCCTGCCAGCAGCTTGTCACTGTCCGCAAGGCGAACCGGGAAGATCAGGCCCTGCTGGCATCTGCCTTGGCTTGGCACCACTAGCTCACCTGCTCCACCATCCTGCTGCGGTCCTGCTGTCATGCTGTCACCGGGGCCCATCCGATAGTCGCTTTAAATAGTAGTTGTCTCTGTGAACATACTGTAAGCTCAAAAATAAAGAGCCATGTATGACTTACTCTGCTGGGCAGCCTTGTGGGACCTTGACAACCCCCCTCCTTGGAACTCGTCCTTGTGGAATTCTCTCCCCGTGTCTGTGGGCTGAACGCATTGGCCAGCTCGCACAGAAAATGGCGGAGAGGATCAGGGGTCATTTCTGAAATTACATAATAGGAAGGCTGTGGTGAGGCGGCCCTTGAAGAAATACCTACCGGAGGGGGCTGAAGAGTGGGGCTTGCAGTTCCATTTGTGGTTGAGTTGACTGCAGCCTCAGCTGCCAGCTGGGGACACTTCCGAGAAATCCTGAGTCCGAGGCACCCAGGTGGCACCGTCTTGGCTCTTGAGCACACTGGGAGTGAAAGTAGTGTTTGTTGTAGAGTTCTGAGTTTTAGACTCATTATCCAACGATATCATCGACTTGCTCACCGCTACATCCCGGCACCTACTAAACACTAGGATGAATGATGCATAAATTAATAGGTTCTCTAACCAGGAGCTTGTGTACAGCACTTGAGTTCTTCATTATTAAAAGAAGATATTCATCTTAAAATGAGGATTAAGTAGTCTTAGGCATGAAGATCTTATAAACTACAAGCAATGGCACAAATGTTGGACTTATTGAATTACTTGTGTGTTCTGTATTTTCTAGGAATGCCTGGAGGCCTGGGAGTTTTATGTACCATGAAGGGTCACCCTTGCTGCAGGTACTCACTCTTTCACATGGAATCTCACACGGTCTGTGTCGTAATTCAAATACTTTACTCTGGGCTGTAAAAACATGCTGAGTGGCTACTTAGCACTTGAAAGTCCCTCATCAGAAACCTGTACCTCAGGGGCAGTTAGTTATAAGACAGAGCACTTTCCCCAGGAAGCCACACTGGAGGCAAAAGTTTCAAATCTCCTTTCAAACTGCTCTTGAGGCTCTGCCAAATGGCACGTGGATCTCAGGAATAACTTTTCATTGGTTGTTTTCAATGAGCAGATTTACATTTGTGGTGGATGTGAAGGATTTGGGGGCCCCCAATGCTCTTACATCAGCAAGATGTGGAGCAGCCTGGGCTGTGGTCTCCTCCAAAGCAGGACCGGCTGCTGAGGTGGTGCTGGGACAGCGGGGCCCCTGAGCACCCCGCATGGCCGTGCAGTGGTCCTCCCACTCAGAGTGGAGAACAGAGAGTGGGACTTCCTGAGCTTGTCAGAAGGGGCCTTTATGATTTTTCATCCTGCTTTTCAATACATATATGGGTGGCATAATTTTGCCTGAGGCTTGCTTTCTGTGTGACCAAGTGTTGTGGGGCAGGAGACAGATGGCTTTGATGTAATATCGGCCAGTGGCTGCTGCTCAGATTCACCGAGCACCTGGCTGGTGTTGAACTACTGAAGAGTCTTTGGGTTGGTGCACAGAAAGGAGCATCGTGTGCCCTTCAAGACTGCAGGGCCACTGGGCCACACCACTGCTTCCTGAACAGGCACCATCAGAACCTGGAAAACTAACATTGGAATATGAATGTGTTATTATTTAGTCAACTCACCTTCCCTGGGTTTCTGCAGGTGGTGAATTCTGCCAGGAATTTATTTGCTAGAAATAACTTAGATTTCCATGGCTCTTGTCTCTGCCTTCATACAAGACCTCAGCTTGCTGCAAATTGTCCCTCTAGACCCACTGACTTCCCGGGTGACCCTGTGGCTCAATCACATCCACTACATGCCTCACATCCATGGGCATATCTGCTGCCCCTGTGGGCACAGGCTATGTGGTGACTCCTGGAGAACACAGGGCTCCATAAGAGGTTCCTAGGCTGTCCCTTCCCATAATTCTGTGTTACTCTCTGTCTCCTGCACCCAGAAACAGCACAGCTTTTACCATATCTCAGGGAATCTCTCCCTATGTGTGATGTGTGCTGATAGCAAAACTCCTATCAGGGGTCAGAACTCCTCCTTGGGTGGGAGAAAAGCAGCAGACACTTTTCCATCCCCTTCTCCAGGGAACTTCTAAATCCTTCTCCCTCTGACTTCAGCGACTGCCCAGTCCACATGCAGCTGAGTTCTGGTTCTGCCTGTTTTTCTTTCAATCCCCCACCAAACACAACAAGATACACCCTCACCCTCACCCTCACCCTGAACACAGGCTCAAGCTGAAACCTCTGCTCTTTAACTAAAGGCAGTCCTCAGGTTATACTGGCCTCAGCATATGTTCTTTCGTGGTTACATCGTCATCTCCCATTTATTTATATAAAAAAAGTTTCGTCATTTCAGTGTATGTACATATGTGCTTTATGTTTCTTATTATTTACTAGAGGCCCGGTGAACAAAATTTGTGCACAGAAGGGGTGTCCCTTCAGCCCTGGCTGTACCCTCTGCAATTCAGGACCTCTACACCTTTTTCTTTTTTTCTTTTCTTTTTTTAATCTAGCTAACCTCTTCACATTTAAAAAAAAATAGCTGAAATATCACCTACTCTAGTAAATCTTCTTTGAACAAATGTCTTTACAATCTATATTAAGTAGTTTCATAGTATACCATTCTTTTTCTTTAGCTGCTACTTAGAGTGGATGCAATGTGGTTTTCATTCTTGCATCTGAAATTTTTCTTCTTGCTCTTGTAATAACAAATCTTATCCAATTTATATCTGCCCTTCAAGGGCTTATATTTGGTTCAATTTCTAGTTGGCTCCCTGATTTTTTCTTTAAGCAATAAATTTGGGTTGTGATAGTAAGCCTCACTTGTTATCAAGCCTGTAGGTCTCCCTATCTGAATATTTCTATAATACCTATCACTTTAGCATACCAGAGATTGTATTCATCTATAGAAAATAACAATAAATGTCACCTGATCATTTGATCTAGTAATATTTTATAGCAAGATGTATTATTCTAGTAATTTATTACAAAACTGAGGCATACAGAAATAAATTACATTGAACAATAAAGAATGACTCAAATATCAAAGCATAGTACACTTAGGGCCTCCCTTGTCCTGTGTCTCAGATATCATAGCATAGTATACAGTTCACGTGGAACTCAGCTTTCTTTAAAATAGGAAGGGATGCCATACTCACGAAGCAGCTACTTCCACATATTTTTTTTATTTAATTCACAACACACACTCTTTGTACTAATTATTGGAAAATCATCCTAGCAATTGCCTCTGTTCCTGTGTTGTTGCCTTATATTCTGATGTTATTACTGCGCTTTTATCATCCACTCACTCTAATAAGATTGTGAATATTTTAAGAGCAGAGATCATGACTTGAACTTGTGTTTCTCTGTCATGGTGCCTAGATAAATATTCAAATGCCATCCAGTCCAAATGACTGTGATGTGAGAGGCCCACTGTTGCTGGAGACCTCTATTTTTTTTAAGGGGCCTCACTTGTTCTGCACCTTTACAGAGGGGTGAGTAGGGACTGAGGGAATTTGAGGAAACCCAGACAGAATTCTTCTCCTAAAAGATTTTGCTAAGCTGGGGACCAGGACTGCCAGTCATTTGTCCAATTAAAACCTAGACACACAGCAATAACAAAGGCACTGGTCTCCTACTGCTAATGTGTGGGGGTCAAATCCCAGCCTGCAGAAACTCACCCTTGCAGTTAGGACCAAGTTGCGGGGTAGACCTGGGCTAGTGCTCCTAACTCTGGAGAGAGGGAGACTTCCCATGGCTGCAGGCTAGAGGCCCTGGACTCCGCACAATGCCCCCAACAGGTCCCTAGCACAGGTTGGTCAGCTGAGTGGCTTCTTCGCCTGGAATTGCGGGGGCGGCTTGCCCAGGGTCTGCCTGGCCTATAGGTCTTGTGATTGCAGGGCAGTGTGGCCTGGCCTGTTCTCCCCACCATCGATCTCCCAGCGGCCTGGCCTCTTCACCCATGATCGCAGGCAGCTCCGGGCATTGCCCCCACCACCTGCCAGGTCCCCTACTGTGGCTTGGATTCCCACCATCAGCATAGAGCACTGCCTGTGCTGCCTGTGTATGTAAATTTACCAGCCATCTTTGCTGAGTTAATTTGCATATCACTCCTGATTGGCTGTGGGCATAGTGGAGGTATGGCCAATTAGCATTTTTCTCCTTTATTAGTGTAGATTTACCACAAGTAAAGGTCAAGAATTGTTATCTTTATTTTAAATTTCTTTTACTGTTTCATTTCATTACTGCTGTGTCTGTGCTCCATGTGAGTGACATAGGTGCTTATGTAGGTGGGTTCCAACTTAGGGCCAAAATTGCTTTATGTGGTGCTGTAGGAATGGATTTCCAATGTAACCCAAGGACCTACTGTACTGTGATTTGATAGACAGTATTTTAAAATCATCAGATCCATGAACAGACACATCTCCAAAAAAATATACCAATGGCCAACAAATGTATGAAAAGATGCTCAACTTCATTAGCTATAAGGGAAATACAAATCAAAATCACAATGAGGTACTACCTCACACATGTTAGAATGGCTATTATCAATAAGACAAGAAATAACAAGTGTTGTAGAGGTTGGGGGACAGGAGGAACCCTCATTCACTGCTGCTGGGAATGTAATCTGGTACAGCTACTATGGAAAATAGTATAGAGATTCCTAAAAAAAAATTAAGAATAGAATTACCATATGATTCAGCAAACTCTCTTCTGTGTATATACCTGAAAAAAACTGAAAACATTCTATCTAATAAAAGAGTAATATCCAAATTGACCATCACTCCAACACACAAGATGGCCAACAAGGAAGGGCAGTTGGGAAGGACCAGACCTGCAAGGGAAGGCAGTTAGGGGCCATCAAGCCTGCAGGGGAGGGCAGTTAGGGGTGACAAGGCCTGCAAAGGAAGGAAGTTGGTGGGGGACTGGGCCTGCAGGGAAGGGCAGTTTGGAGGAACCCAGGCCTGTAGGGGAGAACAGTTGGGGGGTGCCAGGCCTGCAAGGGAGGGCAGTTAGGGGTGACCAGGCTTTCAGGGGAGGGGAATTAGGGGCAAACAGACTGGCAGGAGAACAGTTAGGCATCAATCAGCCTGTCAGGGGAGTGGTTAGGGGGTGATCAGGCTAACATGCAGAAACGGTTAGGGGCAACCAAGAAGTTAGGCAGATGAGAAGTGGGAGCCAGCAGTCTTGTATTGTGAGAGGGATGTCTAACTGCCCATTTAGGCCCGATTCTACTGGAATCGGGCCTAAATGGGCAGTTAGACATTCCTTGAGGGGTCCCAGATTATAGAGGGTACAGGCTGGGCTGAGGAACACACACACCCATGCACAAATTTTGTGCACGAGGTCTCTAAGCCTTGCTAAAAAAGAGTAATATGCAAATTGACTGTACCCCCACTACAGCCACAAGCCATGCCCACCAGCCAATCAGGAGGGAGTTTGCAAATTAAACCAACCAAGATGGCTGTGGCCACGGAGCAAGCAGGAGGGTTGGGTTTCCCCTGGAATGAGGAAGCCAAGCCTTATACACACCCTGGCTGGCCTAAGCCTCCAATCAAGGCTACACAGTTTCAATTATAGAAGATAAATAAATCCCAACAAAAATGGCATAGCCATGGAGCTGAAGAGAGCAGGAGGCTTGAGTTGCCCCCGGCAATGGAGGAAGCCAAGTTTGGCAGCCCTGGCCTGCTTGGACATCTGCTACAAAGTTTCAATTATAGATGATAAATAAACCCTAGATACCAGGGCCTCCACTTGGATCACCAGGGAGTGTGGCCAGCCTGCAAACCACCACAGGCCCCTTGCCCAGACTGCCCCATGCCCCAAGAGAACTCCCACCCTGATCTGGGACACTCTTCAGGGCAAACCAGTTGGCCCTCACCTGTGCACTAGGCCTCTATCCTATCTAATAAAAGAGTAATATGCAAATTGACCATTGCTTCAGCACACAAGATGGCTGCCCCCATGTGGACACAAGTTGGCCACCACAAGATGGCCAGCAGGGGAGGGCAGTTAGGAGGGACCAGGGGAGGGCAAGGGAGGAAAGATGGGGCAATCAAGCCTGCAGGGGAGGGTATTTAGGGGTGACCAGGCCTGTAGGGGAGGGCAGTTAGGGGTGACCAGGTCTGCAGGGAAGGGCAGTTAGGGGCAAACAGTGTGGCAGGGGAGCAGTTAGGCATCAATCAGGCTGTCAGGGAAATGGTTAGGTGGTGATCAGGTTAGCAGGCAGAAGCAGTTAGGGGCATTCAGGAAAGAAGGCAGGTGAGCAGGTGGGAGCCGACAGTCCTGGATTGTGAGAGGGATGTCTGACTGCCTGTTTAGGCCTGATACTATTTATAAATATATATGCAACCCTATGTTCATTGCAGCATTATTCACAGTGGCTAAGATATGAACACAACCTAAAGATGTTCTTCAATGGATGATTGGATAAAGAAGATGTGGTATCTGTATACAATGGAATACTACTCAGTCATAAGAAAGGTTGAGAGAGGAGAACCAAGATGGGGGCATAGGTAAACACCTACACTGCTGCCTCACACAACAATTTCAAAACTACAACTAAAAGACAGAACGAACATCATCCAGAACCACAGGAGAGCTGCTGAGTGGAAGTTCTACAACTAGAAGGAAAGAGAGGGGCTCACGGAGACCCAGAGAAGCTGCAAAAAGCTGAGGTACAGAGATGCGCACATGGAGAGAGCGGGTGCTGGAGTACCTGGCTGGCTTTCTCTGGCTGAAGGGAAACGGAGACTCCCAACCGCATTGGACCCCTTATCCTATGACACCAAACCCCAGGTCCAGCCAAAACTCATACTAGGGCAGTTTGGACTGTGAAAAGGGAGAAGTGCACAGAAATTTGGGGGAGTCGTAGGAGGGCAGAAGTCGGGCAGCATGCACAGCCCTGCACGAAGAGGACCAACTGCTGATTGTGCCGCTGGCTTTCACAACGGTGGGAGACAAAGCATCCCAACTATTTCACTTCTAACTCCACTAAGCCCCAGATTCAGGCAAAGTCCTGGGGACCCAGATTCATATGGTCCTGGAGTGCAGGGATGCCGGAGGGGCAGCAGTCTAGAGGCACTGTGAGACAGCGCTGTACGCGCACAGGGACCGCTCTAGCAATTACCCAGTCACGTGAGACTCAGGGGCCGTGGAGGGAAGGGCTGACTGAAAGGCAAGGCTGTCCATTAAGCCCTGAGACTCCACCCATCCCAAGCTCAACAGAGAGGCTTTGGAAGTTTTGCAAGTCTGGTATCATAAGGCTGAATCCAACACAGAAGTTCTCCCAGCATAGTGAAAATGCAGAGACAAGGGAAGGAATCACAAACAAAAGAAATGGAGGAAAACAAACGACTGGATATAGAGTTCAAAACCACGCTTATAAGGTTTTTCAAGAATATTCTAGAAAAGTTGGATAAAGTTAGCGAGAGCCAAGAGGAGATGAAAAAGAACCAACTAGAGATGGAAAAGGTCCAACTAGAAATTAAACATAAACTGACTGAAATAAAAAAAATATTATACAGAGATCTAACAGCAGACTAGAGGAAGGCAAGAATCAAGTCAAAAATTTGAAATATAAAGAATCAGAAAACACTCAACTGGAAAAGCAAGAAGAAAAAAGAATCCAAAAATGTGAAGATAATGTAAGGAGCCTCTGGGACAGTTTCAAGCGTACCAACATCAGAACTATGGGGGTGCTAGAAGAAGAGAGAGAGCAAGATACTGAAAACCTATTTAAAGAAATAATAGTGAAAACTTCCCACATCTGGTAAAAGAAATAGACTTACAAGTCCAGGAAGCACACAGAACCCCATATAAAAGGAATCCAAAGAGGACTACACCAAGACACATCATAATTAAAATACCAAGATCAAAAGACAAAGAGAGAATATTAAAACCAGCAAGAGAAAAACAGTTCATTACCTACAAGGGAGCACCCATACGACTGTCAGCTGATTTCTCAACAGAAATGATGCAGGCCAGATGGGAATGGCAAGAAATATTCAACGTGATGAATGGCAAGAACCTACAACCAAGAATACTCTATCCAGCAAAGCTATCATTCAGAATTGAAGGGCAGATAAAGAGCTTCACAGATAAGAAAAAGCTAAAGGAGTTCATCAACTCCAAACCAGTATTATATGAAATGCTGAAAGGTACTCTTTTAGAAGAGGAAGAAGAAAAAGGTAAAAGATAAAAAATTATGAACAACAATACATATCTATCAACAAGTGAATCTAAAAATTAAGTGAATTAAAAATTTGATCAACAGAATAAACTGGTGAATATAATAGAATCAGGAGCACAGAAAGGAAGTGGACTGATAATTCTCAGGGGGAAAGGGGTGAGGGGTGTACAGGGACTGGACAAAAATCATACACCTATGGATGAGGTCAACGGGAGGGAGGTAAGGGTAGAGGGAGGGTTGGGACCTGGGTGGAGGGGAGCTATGGAGGGGGAAAAAGAAAAACAAATGTAATAATCTGAATAATAAAGATTTAATTTTAAAAAAATATATAAATGAAAGAGAAAAAAAAAAGAAAGGTTGACATACTGCCTTTTGTGACAGTATGGATTGTGAGAACATCATACTAAATGAAATAAGTTATATGAAAAAAGACAAGAACCATATTCTAACTTATATGTGGGATGTAAAACAGGAAGGCATTGCTGAAAGCTGTTTGGCTCAGTGAATAGAGCATCGGCCTGCGGACTGAAGGCTCCCAGGTTTGATTCCAGTCAAGAGAATGTATCTTGGTTGTGGGCACATCCCCAGTAGAGGGTATGCAGGAGGCAGCTAATTGATGTTTCTCTCTCTTCGATGTTTCTAACTCTCTATCTCTCTCCCTTCTTCTCTGTAAAAAAAATCAATAAAATATATTTTAAAAATAAATAAATAAATAAAAATAAAACAGGAAGGCACAAATGAATAAATAAAGCAAATAAATTCATTAACACAGATAACTGTGATGGTTTGTATAGGGAAAGGGAAGATGTTGAAGAGGGTAAAGGGGGTCAAATGTAAGGTGACACAGGAGACTAGACATTGGATGGTGGGCACACAATGCAATGTACAGATGATGTATCATAGATTTGCACATTTGAAACATATAAACATTTTTAACCAATTTCATTCCAATAAATTTAATAAATTTTTAAAAAAGGAAAAAAAATCAGATCCAGAAGGTTTCTTATTTATTTAAAGATAGGAATTTTTTTTTGCCCTAGTTTTTTTCTCATAAAAAGAAGTTTTTCTCCTCAGTTGCCTCTTCTTTTAACGTTTACAGCAGAACTTTCTGAAGCTGGGGTAGAAATGATAAGCCCCTATCCGAAGTCCCTTCACAGAGGATCGAGGACCTCGAGCAGAGGCAGGCTCTATGGAAGGCAAGTACCAGACAGAAAAGGGATGCTGAGACTGGACATTCGTAACTAACCATCTGTTACGTGAATGAGTAACTTAATAAGTATGAACCCAAGAAAGTGTTGGAAACAGCCTTTCCAAGATATATTGAGAGCTGTGAAAACAGATGAAGAGATTCTGGCCAACAGACCAGATATTCTGTTGTGTGACAAAATAAACAGAGTTCTCAACAATATTGCTTTCCTACTAAATAGAAATATCCCAAGAATATATGCAGAGAAGATAAATAAGTATATGGCTTTGACAGAAGAGTTGGAGTGAAAGTAGAATGTGAAAAACAATAGAAAATCTAGCTACCATTTCAGCTTAAAAACTGGACATTCAGCCCTAGCAAGTTTGGCTCAGTGGATAGAGCATCAGCCTGCAAACCAAAGGGTCCCAGGTTCGATTCCAGTCAAGGGCATGTACGTTGGTTGATGCTCCTCCTCAGCTTAGGCCCTGGGTAGAGCTTGAGCAGGAGGCAATCAATTGATGTGTTTCTCTCACATCAATGTTTCTTTCTTTATTAAAAAATACATTTTATTGATTTTGTACAGAGAGGAAGGGAGAGGAAAGAGAGTTAGAAACATCAATGAGAGAAAACCAAGATGGTGGCATAGATGAACACCTAAACTGCTGCCTCTCCCAACACTTTCAAACTATAGCTAAAATACAAAACAGACATGATCCAGAACAACAGGAAAGCTGATTGAGTGGAAATTATATGACTAGAAAGACAGAGAGGGGCTCACAGAGACTCAGAGAAGCTGCAAAAAGCTGAGGTATGGAGACATGCATGTGGAGAGGATGGGCAGCTGAGTGCCTGACTGGCTTCCTCTAGCAGGAGGGAGATGGAAACTCCGGACAGCACTGAAACCCCAGTTCTGACTGCATTATCCCCAGTTCTGGGCGAGACTCATATGGGGGGAATCTGGACTGTGTCGTGAAAAGGGAAGAGTGCACAGAAACTTAGAGGAGCCATGAAAGACAGAGGTCTGGAGGCGTGCGAGTGGAAGTGCACACACAGAGGACTTACTGCTGATTGTGCCACTGGCTTTCTCTAGCAGGAGGAAGATAGAATCTCCCAACTGCGCTGAAAGCCAGCTCCAGCTGCACTGAACCCCAGTTTCGGGTGAGACCCTGGGGACCCAGACTCATACGGGTCCTGGGAGTGCATGGAAACTCAGGGGAGCCACGAAAGGCAGAGGTCTGGAGGAGCACAAGCGAGTGTGCATAGAGAGGACTGCAGCGATTACTAAGGGACACTGAGACCCAAGGACTGTGTAGGGCAGGGCTGATGGGAAGCCCAGGCTGTCTGCTCAGCCCTGAGACTCCACCCCTTCCAAGCTGAACACAGAGGCTTTTGCAATTTTGAAAGTCTTGTATCATAAGGCTGACTCCAGCACAGAAGTTCTCCTGGCGAAGACACAACTGATCCTCACAACCAATTGGCTTGGAGGTTAATTCCCCCCAGTGATATCAACAACAACCAACACTTAACTACAAGAAGCCTGTACACACAGTCCACAAAGGGGTGCACCAAGAGAGTGCACCTCAGGTAACTGGGGAGGTGGAGCTACCAGGCCATATAGGACACCTACCACACAAAGCTACTCTACCAACTCAGGGAAGCAGCAAAAATATGGAGACAAAGGAACAGATCACAAATGAAAAAAAAATGGAGGAAAACAAACGACTTGATATAGAGTTCAAAACCATGGTTATAAAGTTTTTCAAGAATTTGCTAGAAAAGATGGATAAATTTAGTGAGACACAAGAGGAGATGAAAAAGGACCAACTAGAAATTAAACATAAACTAACTGAATAAAAAGAATATTATACAGAGACCTGACAGCAGACTAGAGGATCCCAAAAATCAAGTCAAAGATTTTAAATACAAAGAATCAGAAAACACTCAAACTGAAAAAGCAAAAAGAAAAGAGAATCCAAAAATGTAAAGATAGTATAAGGAGCCACTGGGACAACTTCAAGCATACCAACATCAGAATTATGGGGGTGCCAGAAGAAGAGAGAGAGCAAGACACTGAAAAGGTACTTGAAGACCTAATGACTGAAAACTTCTCCTACTTGGTAAAAGAAATAGACTTACAGGTCCAGGAAGCACACAGAACCCCAAACAAATGGAATCCAAAGAGGACCACACCAAGACACATCATAATTAAAATACCAAGAGAAAAAGACAAAGAGAGAGAATATTAAAAGCAGCAAGAAAAAAACAATTAATTATCTACAAGGGAGCATCCATACAATTTTCAGCTGATTTCTCAACAGAAACTATGCAGGCCAGAAGGGAGTGGAAAGAAATATTTAAAGTGATGAATAGCAAGAATCTACAACCAGGATTACTCTACGCAGCAAAGCTATCATTCAGAATTGAAGGACAGATAAAGAGCTTCAAGATAAGAAACAGCTAAAGGAGTTCATCAACACCAAACCAGTATTATATGAAATGCTGAAAGGTTCACTTTAGAAAGAGGAAGAAGAAGAAAAAGGTAAAGATAAAAATTATGAACAACAATACATATCTATCAACAAGTGAATTAAAAATCTGATGGACAGAATAAACTGGTGAATATAATAGAATCAGGGGGATAGAAAGGGAGTGGACTGACAATTCTCGCGGGTAAAGGGGATCGGGGGGTTCGGGAAGAGACTGAAAAAATCGTACACCTAAGGATGAGGACAATGTGGGGTAGGTAAGGGCAGAATGCCGGGTGGGAACCAGGTGGAGGGAAGTTATGGAAAAAAAATTGTAATAATCTGAACAATAAAGATTTATTAAATTTTTAAAAAGAACACATAAAACTAGACATTCATTTAAATGAGTCTCCATTCAATGGCCACGGCTCCCTATGTATATGTATATGTATATGTATATGTATATGTATATGTGTAAGTATATGTACATCTACATCTATCTATGAGTCTTCATTTTCTTCCATTTTAATGATGGATAATAAAAACATGCTTATCTTCTCTTTATTTTTGAAGTTCATAAAGATCTACTAATTCAAATAACAAGAATAAAATAATAATGAGAAAAATTGATCAAGATACATGTGTGTATATGTATTTTCTGTATGTACAATATACTTTAATGAAAAGTTTAAACTGCCAGCGCTGAGGGTCACAGCTCTCAGTCTATTTGGAGAAAGCCTACACTGCTCATTCACATTTTCATATGCTCCTCCCACTGCTCCCTCCTGCACCTTGCCTCCTCCCACTGCTCCCTCCTGCACCTTCCTCCTTCCAATGCTCCATCCTGAACCCTGCCTCCTCCAACTGCTCCCTCCTGTACCCTCTTCCTCCCACTGCTCCCTCCTCCACCTTCCTCCTCCCACAGCTCCCTCCTACACTTTCCTCCTCCCATTGCTTATCCTGCACCTTCCTCTTCCCACTGCTCCCTCCTGCACCCTACTCTTCCCACTGCACCCTCCTCCACCCTTCTCCCCCCACTGCTCCTTCCTGCACCTTCCTCCCCCCACTGCTCCTTCCTGCACCCTCCTCCTCCCACTGCTCCTTCCTGCACCTTCCTGCTCCCACTGCTCCCTCCTGCTCCCTCCTCCTCCCACTGCTCCCTCCTGCACCTTCCTCCTCCCACTGCTCC
>JAAGEH010000041.1:4442775-4467538 GCA_011751065.1 Lasiurus cinereus | reverse complement strand
ACCCTCCTCCTTCCACTGCTCCTTCCTGCACCTTCCTCCTCCCACTGATCCCTCCTGCACCTTCCTCCTCCCACTACTCCTTCCTGCACTTTGCCTCCTCCCAGTTATTTCTCCTGCCCCCTCCTCCTCTCAGTGCTCCATCTGGCAGCTGAGTTTTATCCAGTGCTCCGCCTTGCAGCCAAGTCTGCCTGATTAATTCCTAGACCGAGTGACTATTTCAGAGCTGACAGCTTGAATGTTCTGATAGTGGGTGCTTCCTGAGCTCTAATTGTCATTGAGAAAAGTGAGAGTAATATTAATGGCAGCTGGGGACTCTGTACTTTTAAAACTCACCAATGCCCTGACTGGTTTGGCTCAGTGGATAGAGCATCAGCCTGTAGACCGAAGGGTCCCAGGTTCTATTCCAGTGAAGGGCATGTACCTTGGTTGTGGGCACATCCCCAGTGGGAGGTATGCAGGAGGCAGCTTACAGATATTTCTCTCTTATCGATGTTTGTAACTATCCCTATCCCCTCCTCTCTGAATAAAATGTGTTTTTAAAAAAACTACCAAGCCCATCGAGCTTCTGCTTGTCATGATTGTGAATGGGCCTCTGGCAAGGCCAGAGGAGAAGGGTGAGCTGCATGGCCTCAACTGTCTGGATCCTGGCTAGGTCACACATGAAGCCCAGCACCTCTGCCTCTTCCACGTCTGTAAGTAAAACATAGACATGAATCCTGGGAGTAATAATTTCAGTGAAGGGTCACAACTTATTGGGTGAAGTATAATCTCATTTATATGTGAAATAAAAAAATGAATAACTAAGAACAAAACAGAGATCCAGAGACAGAGAATAAGTTGAGAGATGCCAGGGGAGGGAGAGAGAGATGAGAATAAGAAAAAGAAGCTAAATGCTTATTGAACATAAAAACAACAGACAAAAAATAATTTTGCTTAAAAAATTTATTGGGTGAAAAGAAATCTGAAGATGAGTAATGGTTGAACACATTCCAGAATCTTCTGTCCAAACAAATCCAGATTGTCTGCAAGGTGATGATGGCATTGACAGTGAGTGTCACATCTCCAGAATTAGCAGGGCTGGGGACATCATCGGCCTTCCTCCTTGGGGTCAGTGGGAGCTTGCTCACTGTGGTGTTGCCCACCCTGCCTGGTAGCCATCATCCTGAGCAAACCTGTGGCCTCCAGGGTTTGCCCAATTCTGTTTTATTATAGAAATGCTCCAGGCTCCAGGTGGCCTTTACACCAAAACAAAATAAAATGGAAATAAGACAGTAAAATACACAGCGTTAGACTCCTTTTGAAATCCTAAAGAATGGGGAGAAAATTATGCATGAAGAAGGAAGAGAAGGGTGGTTGAGCTCTCATGTACTTGATGTGAGCATAGGATTCCTCACCTTTTACTGATTGCTTGAGGACCACTCACCCCACATAGTACTTTTAATCATATTTTTTGTAAAAATTAAGTATAGTTGGCATACAATCTTATACTGGATATATGATTAGATACTTGTATGAGGTATGTACAGTATAAAGTGAGATCACCCCACTAATTCTGTAATCCTCTATTTATCACAGTATTATTGGCAATATTCTCCTTCCCCTTTTCACCCATTCCCCCAGCTCATTGCTTTTGGCAACCATCCCTTTGGTCTCTGTTTCTATGACTCTATTTTTGTTTTGTTTTGTTTTTTTAGATTCCACATATAAGTGAAATCATACAATATTTGTCTTTCTCTGATGACTTATTTCACTTAGCATAATACCTTCTAAATCTACCCATGTTTTTGCAAATGGAAGATTTCGTTTTTTATTGCTGCATAATATTCCATTGTATATATTTACCCTCTTTTCTCTATCTATGCATCTATCGGGTTGCTTCCATATCTTGGCCATTGTCAATATTGCTGCAATGAACATAGGGGTGCACATACCTTTTCAAATTAGTATTTTTCACTTTCTTTGGATATATGCTCAGAAGTGGAATTTCTGGGTCATCTTGTATGACCATTTTTACTTTTTCTGAGGAATCTCTGTACTGTTTTCCTAACTAAAAAACCTTTAGCACAGCAAAGGGAACCATCAGCCAAACAAAAAACAACCCACTAAATGGGAGAATATGTTTGCAAATGGTATCTATATATATACCTAATATGCAAAGTGTCCCCTCAAGAGATCGACTGACCAGGAGTTCAATTGCTTGCTATGGTGTGCACTGACCACCAAGGGGTGGTGCAGAATAAAGGAAAGCCAGCAGCTGGAGAAGGGGGCCCTGGCCAGCAGCCAGCAGCCACTAGGGATTCTAGCCATGCATGAGCTTTGTGCACTGGGCCTCTAGTATTCAATAAGGGATTGATATCCAAATATAAGAAACTCACAAAATTCAATAACAAAAAAATAAACAATTTGAAAAATGGCAGAGGACAGGAAAAAACATTTCTCTAAAGACATACAGATGGTAAACACACATAAAAAGATGCTTCACATCACTAATCATCAAGAAAATGCAAGTGTAAACTACAGTGAGATATCACCTCACACCTGTCAGAATGGCTGCTATCAAAAAGTCAGCAAACAACAAGCACTGTGGGGGATGTAGACAAAAGGGAACCCTTATACACTGTTGGTGGGACTGCGAACTGGTGCAGCCCCTATAGAAACAGTGCTTCTATAGAAATTATGGCATTTCCAAAAATTTAATCATCTCTTAAATGGCACTCTACAGCCTTGGAATGGGAGTGCAAAGACTGACCAGGAGCAGGCCCACGGCAGCCTTCCACAGGGATGCAGTATCAATGGTGTGGGGGGAGGGAGCTGACCTGTGGTTTCCAGCTGCATCCCTTCCTTCCTCTATTCAAAAGCAGGCTCTGCACACCTACCAATGCTATGTGGCCTGCTTGGTGCTTGCCCTACAATCTGAGCAAACAGGGAATTCCTTGTGTGGTAACATTGGTCAGACATTTCACCCTGGCACCCCAGAAAGGGGGGCTTTGTGGCAGGGTTCACCCTGGGTGCTGTGGGACTTGGGCTGAAGCTGAGGCTGAGCGGAAAGGGCCCCTTGAACCTTCTGACTTGAGCCCTGGAGAAGCCTAAGAAACCTGCAGGATTGAGAACAGGAGCTTCTCAATCACGTGCACACACTGAAAATTGATCCTTCCATTCTTTTTTTTTTAATATATTTTATTGATTTTTTTTTACAGAGAGGAAGGGAGAGGGATAGAGAGTTAGAAACAATGATGAGAGAGACATCAATCAGCTGCCTCTTGCATGTCCCCTACTGGGGATGAGCCCGCAACAAAGGTACATGCCCTTGACTGGAATCGAACCTAGGATCTTTCAGCCCGCAGACTGATGCTCTATCCACTGAACCAAACCAGTTTCGGCTCCATACTTAATATAATCATCCTATATAATAAAGAGGTAATATGCAAATTGACCCTCATACATTAGTACAAGAGAGCCTTCCCCCCCCCATGTGGTTAAAGATGGCTGCCACAAGATGGCCAATAGGGAAAGGCAGTTGGGGTTGACTAGGCCGACGGGGAGGGTAGTTAGGGGCAAACAGGCCAGTAGGGGAAGGCAGTTGGGGGGACCAGGCTGGCAGGGGAGGGCAATTGGGGGTTACCAGATCAACAGGGAAGGGCAGTTGGGGACAAACAGGCCTGCAGGGAAGGGCAGTTGGGGACAATCAAGCTGCCAGGGAAGCAGTTACATGTTGATCAGGCTGGCAGGGGAGTGGTTAGGAGGTGATCATACTGGTAGGCAGGTGAGTGGTTGGAGCCAGTAGTCCAGGATTGTGAGAGGGATGTCCAAGTGCCGATTTAGGTTCAATACTTGAGTAATCGGACCTAAACCAGCAGTTGGACATCTCCTGAGGGGTCCCAGATTAGAGAGGGTGCAGGCTGGGCTGAGGGACACTCCCCACCCCACCCCACCCCTGCCCAGTGCATGAATTTTCTGCATTGGGCCTCTAGTGTTACATAACAGCTTATGCTTGTATATTAATTTAACAGAGTCCTAGCTATGGTTTTTTTATCTGTTGATCATAGCTTTTCTTCCTTCCTCTCACCCTTCCTCCCTCCCTTTCTCCCTCCCTCCTTACCTCTCTCTTTCCCTCCCTCCCTCCCTTCCTCCCTCCCTCCCTCCCTCCTTCCCTTCCTTCCTTCCTTCCTTCCTTCCTTCCTTCCTTCCTTCCTTCCTCCCTCCCTTCCTCCCTCCCTCCCTCCCTCCCTCCCTCCCTCCCTCTCTCTCTTCCTCCCCCTTCCCTCCAGCCTTCCTTTCTTCCTTCCTCAGAAGTGGAAGAGATAATAAGCCCAATCTGCTGACTAGCACTGTGCTTACTTGCATCACACATCCTAGCCTGGACTGGTTCCTCTCTCTAGTGGTCCTCTTCCTTCCTGTCCACTTTTTTACTCTGATTTCCTCCTAACCTTGGTTTAACCAGACTGAAAATACTTAGGGGTACGTTGGGGTTTCTAGTCATCAGAGCTGGTCACAAGCCTGTTGGGAAGTGCTCTTCTTGCTCACTCTCAAGGGCATGGGTCCCACTGGACTTCCTATCCCTACACCCCAGTGTCACCCATCCTCTCTGGCCCACTTCATGGACTATCACAAGCAGCAACTCTCATCCACAAGGTCCTTTGACATTTTTTTATGACTTTGTGAGTGAACTCTCAGCACATTTTCATCATATGCAGTCACACCCTTTCTTAAGGTCAACTAGATCCCATTTTGTAAAAAACAAAACAAAACAAAACAAAACAAAACAAAAACCACAAAAAAAATTAAAAAAAAACAGCACCACCAAAACCCCCAAGAAACAAAAATAGTTATTTCTAAATTATGAATAAATTCAAAATCATTTTTCCATTTGGAGAGTTTTATATTCCCCTTCGGGTATAATAATAATATTACTAATATTTTGGGAATACTGACTATATCTTAGGTAGTCTCCTAAGCACTTCCCTACTGCAATAGTTGATCATCTCTCATTTAATTTTGACAGTAGCCCTAAGAAGTAACTACTACAACTTTAAGGAAGAGTGAAATAAGGCCCAGAAAGTTTAAGTGACTTGCCCAAGTCCAGTGGCAAAAATGGGAGAATGCCAAGCAAGGACCTGCTGAGAAGAAATGGGACCTTTGAAGGTAGGTTTCTTTTTCCCTCACTCCATTCTTACCGTTCAGAAGATACTTCTTATAAGCATTTACTCTTCTCAGTCTTACGGAAGCAGAGAGAGCCAGGTCAATCATAACTGCCTAGTTTTGACCTTGACTTAACCCTGAAAAAAAGGAGATCAGCCCAAAGAAGGCAGATGTTCAACTTCATAAAGAACCCCCGTCTCTCTATAACAGCACATTGTTTTGCTCTTTTATTACATCATAATAATATTATGATACGATTTGCCTCAGATACTTTATTGTTACCAAAATCAGTTATTTGCTGTTGGTATTAATGGTATTTTTAGATCATCTATACAGCATTAAAATGAATTGTAAAAAATACAGTCAAGTACCTGGCCAGACCTTTTTCTTGTTTGCATAATGTCAAAGTCAAATCTAATTTTTATTGAATGAGTTGGTCCCAAGTATGTTTATAAAAATAAATTTTTAGGGAAAATGGGAAACTGACCGTTGCTCGAAGAATTTCATATGGGGAAGTGCTCTCTTCTGTTTGATAACGACATGCAATCAAGCACTCCTATGTTCTTTTCTTTTTTCTTTGTCAAGAATTAGAATACACATTGACTTAAAATTAAATAAGTTCTCATAAACATAATTCACATCCCCACTGTTAGTCACTAGTGCTTTGTAAAACTGGGTTCCACTTAAATGGTTTCATGTCAAAATGGGAGCTGACTGTGGCTGCTCAGGCCCAGCTGGGAAGCAGCCTGACCAGCTCAGCCTGCGGCCAGGGCAGCCCCAGCTGGCAGTGGCCACAGGAAACTGGCTTGGGCACTGCAGTGGGATGCAGCAAGGCCGTGCCAGCTGCTGAAGGGCAAGGAGAGACATGGAGGGCAACTCTGGCCGGACCAGGGAGAGGGGAAACCATTCAGCTGACTCGTAGATCAAGCCCTCCTGTGAGAGTTCATGTCAGGACACCTTGCTCCTTGAATTAGGCCATGGAGCACTCGACTATCCTCCTGGTGGGCCACCTCCCATCTCCCCTGGCTCCCTCCGGATGGTCAGTGGATCATGTGGTGGCTTGGGGCCATGGACACAGCTTCCCCTCACCAGGCAGTGTGGACCCCTTTCTCCAGAGAAGGCAAGGGGCTGTGCTCAGGCAGGTTCTGGGGTAACCACTTTAAGGGATTTTTGTCTTGTGATTCACTGATTGTATAAAAAATGTGAGAAAATAGTGTTACGTGATTCATTCTTCCTTTTCTAATTCAGATGCTGTTTTTAAAATGTGACAGATTTCAGAATAACTAAATAATCTCCAATGTCACTTTTTTCTTCCAATATTAGTATCACATGTGAACCTGGTATTTTGAGACTTTCCATCATCCATCTGGTTCTCTAGGAATCTTTAAAAGTACAAGTACTTAAAAAAGAATGAGAAAGACAGAAAAAAAAGAATGTTTTAAAGGATATATGTATGTCCATTTTGCCAAAGTACTTTCTAGTATGGTCAGCAAGCTGCAATGAACTAAGCATCACTATTTAGTCTTACAGTTTATCAAATAAACTAAAAATTTTAGCGTAACTGACATTCCCATGAATTGCTTAGCTGAGGGATTGATTTCTGCATTCTTTGCTATATATCCTTGGAGAGTGTTTAGTGAAGCCACATTTAAGCTGGATTTAAGTAACCCCCAGGGGTGACACCTCTGGGAGGAAAGGAAAGCCCCTTCACTCTTGCTTGACTGCAGCCATTCTTAGCTTCTACTCTGAGTGAGCACCACCATACAGTCATAGAGAATCATGTGATCACAGTGGACCCAGGTCATTACTGGGGACAACTGTGCCAGTAAGACATTCCTTGCTGCTCTTTTCTCCTTCGACAAGGTGATCACATGCCCTCAAAAAGTCACTCTAGCCTCTGCTATAGTTCTGTCCTTTACACTGTTAGAGTGGTTGTTCCTTCTCATATCCTGATCTGGAGCCATGTTCTGAATGAACAGAGCTAATTCTGCCAGGCATTTTATCAGCTGTGATTTAAAGAAAACAGCATGTAGAACTCAAATCATCAGACAGGTTTATAATATGGTAAAATTTGATAATTTTTATAATATGGTAAAATTTGATAATTTATAGAAATTCCTGAGGATTTTCTATAAATTATCAAATTTTACCATATTATAAACCTGTCTGATGATTTGAGTTCTACATGCTGTTTTCTTTTTGCCATTCTATCTCAACTTCACTTCTAGAGAAGTTCTTATTCCAAAGTGTATTCATTAATGGGAGCCCTGACAGTGAGCCATGCATGGTCAACCACCTAAAATATGTGTGGTACTCAGGCACGTTGCTGTGAAGATCCAGAACAAATATTAGCAAGTGGAGATGGCAGCACATTTTTGAAAAAAGACCAACTGAGAGAACCAAGATGGCAGCATAAGGTATACAGCTATATGTGCTGCCTCTCACAACCACACCAAAACTACAGCTGAAAGACAAAATGACTATCCCCCAGAACCACAAGAAAGCTGGCAGAGTGAAAGTTCTACAACTAGAAGGAAAGAACAAAGTGCACTGAGACCTGATAGGATGTGTAGAGGCTTAGAAAGGCAGAGGTATGGAGACACACACAAATCGGGCTGGCATGTGCTGTTTTTTTTTTTTTTTTCAATTGGGAGGGAGTTACAAGTTCCCAACTGCTCTAAACTCCTGTTTCCGGCAAGATTCTGGGGACCCAGACTCAGACAGGGAGAAACCGGACTATTGGCCATCAGGTTGGAAAGAGAGGGTGGTTTTTTCACAGAGGTGTGCACAGGAATCATTGTTTACTGCACTGGGGTGCGGGATACAGGACACAGAACAGAATGCAGAAACACAGAGACACAGAGATGGCTGACTGGCAGCCATCGCTGTTTGCTACAGCCTAGCCTAGTGATTCCCTGAGACCCCACCCCGCCCAACTTACAAACTCACTGAGCTGTGTGCAGTGGCTTTTGCATATGAATGGCCTGCCCTCTGGCAGCTTAACCTAACAAATTGCAACTGAGTCAGACAATTCCAAAACTTCCAAACCCCAAGCAAAAAGGAGAAATCTACAGATCTCCCTGTAGCTCCTGCTGGTGGCCTCAGACTATAGCTGACTTGCACCTCCTTGGAAATCCAGGAACCAGTGTACCTAAAGGTCAGTATGAGACGAGACCAGATTTCAACTCCTCACATACATAAGTGCCACACTCAAGAGGCAGACTCAGTGAGCACCAAAGCCCCACTGAAGCAAGTCCTGCCACATAAGGGTGTCTCCAGCACAGCAGTTCTTCCATTACAGACACAGCTAATCCTCACAGTCAATTGAGTGGGAGGTCAACTCCAGACCAGAAGGGAGTAGCAGGAAATATTCAAAGTGATGAATAGCAAGAACCTTTACTCTACCCAGCAAAGCTATCATTCATAATTGAAGGTCAGATAAAGAGCTTCACAGACAAGAAAAAGCTAAAGGAGTTCATCAACACCAAATCAGGATTATATGAAATGCTGAAGAATATTCTTTAAGAAGAGGAAGAAGAAGAAAAAGGTAAAGATAAAAATTATGAACAACAAAGTGATAACAAATACTTACCTATCAACAAGTGAATCTAAAAATCAAGTGAATGAAAAATCCGATGAACAGAATAAACTGGTGAATATAATAGAATCAGGGGCATAGAAAGGGAATGGACTGACAAGCCTCAGGGGGTAAGGAGTGTGAGGGATGCGGGAAGAGATTAGACAAAAATCTTATACCTATGGGTGAGGAGAGTGGCAGGGGGTAAGGGCAGGAGGTGGGGGTGGGGAATCAGGTGGAGGGAGCTGTGAGGGAAAAAAAGAGAAACATCTGTAATAAAATGAACAATAAAGATTTATTTTAAGAAAATAAAAATTAAATTAAAAAGATCAACTGGAGTTCACTCCATAACACAATAACAGTTCAATATTAAGAAATGTTAATATGATTCACTACTTTAATAACTTAATCTCAATTCTTTATTGACCTGAATAAATGCTAAAACATATATTAGAGATACCATCTCATTCTGATTTTTAAAAACACATTTTATAATGAGTCTTGATCCACACTTCATTAACATGATAAAACTGCACACAGAGATCCATTCCAGAATTAGTATTACATTATCATGTTTGTGGTAAAACCCTAAAAAAGAACTGTTTCTATTAAAACCAGTACCAGGTCAAGGGTCTCTGTTATCACCAGCATCCTCTCAACCAGCGCCCACCACCCGGTAGTCCGTGGATCACTGTGGTCCATTAGGTCCCAAAGGTTGGCAACCACTGCTAAGCTGTCCTAGAAGTCCTAGTCAAAGGAATCAAAATCATAAAATAAGAGATGCAGCCTTTTTATTATTTGCAGTTGACATGTGGTACATCTGGGAACCCAATGAAAAAGAAATAAAATCTTACTTAAAAGCAAAATAAGTTATTGGCCACTTACTGACAAGTTATGTTTTTAACCATAAAAACATAGGACAGGAGAAGAAAAGGAGGAGACAACATTCTATTTATTTATCCAACACCTTTCTTGAGAGGCTCCTTTGCGCCTGGCATTGGGGAAACAGCTACAGTAAGACAGAGTCCTGCTCTCTCATAACTAGAGATAAATAATCCATAAATGACAAGTGCATAACTGGACAACTAACATTTTCAGGCAGGGGTAAGTGCAGAAAAGGAAGTCAGAATAAAGTGATAGGATAGCAGAACTAGGAGGTCAGGGACAAACTGGGCCGGCACTATCTCAGGTAGAATGAGAGCAAAGACAGGAAGGATGAGGTGGCCAGCCTTGCGCAGAGCTAAGTAGAGGGTTAGGGAGATCGAGAGGGGCAGGAGGGGCTGTGCAAAAAGAGCGGGCCTGTCAGAGACAGGAAGGAGCCAGCGCGGCCAGGGAGGGGCTGAAGCAGCATCACGCAGCATCAGGCAGAATCATGGAGCATCAGGCAAGGTCCTGCAGGATCACACAGCATTACTCAGTATCACACAGGATCACACAGCATCATGCAGGATCACGCAGCATCAGGTAACATCACACAGGATCAACATCACTCAGCATCAAGCAGGGTCCTGCAACATCACGCAGGGCACATGCAGGAGTCTGGAACTTATTTTAGGAGCAATCAGAGGCCATTGAAGGGCTTTAAGCAGCCTAGCATTGATATTGCTGCAATGACCTTGGAAAATTTAACTCTGGCAGATATGTAGAGATTGGATGGTAGGAAGCATGGGCAGAAACAGTAACCTGCGATCGAAGTGAGGGAGCTAGCTATGGGGTGGCGATGGGGACAGCTGCGTAAGTTTGACTTCAGATGCAGAAAGAACTTGCCAACAGGTTGATGTGATGAGGAAGAGAAAAAATTAGGGTATAATTCAGAGATTCCATTCACAATAGAAAACAAACAAAATCATGTCTAAAAATACATTACATAAGAAATGTCCAAAACCAGGTGAAGAAAGACACACACCTGACAGGGCCTATGAGAAACAGAGGAAAAGCAACACACTGTAACAGAAACATCTTGCCAGTTGAAGAACTCAGTGCAAGCCCAACAAGCATATCTTTTTTTTTTTTACATGACAAAATGATACCCAAGTCCATCTGGAGAAATAAATATTTATTTGGGAATAGCCAGGACAATAGTGGAAGAAGAAAAAAATGTTCAGTGACCAAAGACAGTCTCTACCAGCTACAAAAATGTAAACTAGCCTGGCTGGCATGGCTCAGGGGTTGAGCGAGATAAAAAAAACAGGAAGTCACAGTTTGATTCCCTGTCAGGGCACATCCCAAGTTGCAGTCTCAATCCCCAGTGTGGGGCATGCAGGAGGCAGCCAATCAATTGTCGTTTATATTTCTATCTCTCTCTCCCTCTCCCTTCCTCTCTGAAATCAATAAAAATATTTTAATAAAAAAAAAACAAAAATGTAAGCCAAAGCTTCGGTCTTGAAAACAGGGAAGTGAGTGAGAACTGCACAGGCACAGAAATGACTGCTGGTTAAGGATCCAGTGAGCAATCAAGATCCAAGTCTTGACACACATTCTTTGTATTGTAAACACCCAGAAAATTGGGCTGATTAACCAGTTCGCTAGCCCTTTGGAAGAAAAAAGTTGTATTACTTTTTTGTTGCTTACAAAATAAATTTAAGTGGATCAAAAGCATAAAGAAAGGAATATTTTTGTAATCTTGGAGTGACGAAGACCTTTCAAGGCATAATACAACATTTTAAATCATCTGAGGAATGATTGTCAACTCAAACTACATAAATATAAAAAATTGTACACCAAAGAAGCAAGCAAGCAAACCCTTTAAGTTAGTTGAATTCATTCAGTGCTGTATGTTTATTTATTTATTTATTTATTTTTAAATATATTTTATTAATTTTTTACAGAGGAAGGGAGAGGGATAGAGAGCCAGAAACATCGATGAGAGAGAGACATCGACCAGCCGCCTCCTGCACGCCCCTTACTGGGGATGTGCCTGCAACCAAGATACGTGTCCCTGACCTGAATCGAACCTGGGACCTTTCAGTCTGCAGGCCGATGCTCTATCCACTGAGCCAAACCGGTTTCGGCAAGTGTCATATGTTTAAATCTTATCTATTTTCTCATGAATTTCAGAAGATACCTCCAGTCAAATGTCCCCACATTGCTGTGGGCTGGATTGGACTGTGCCCTCCAGAAGATATGTTCAAGTCCTGGCCTCAGGCACCTGGGAATATGACCCTAGTTGGAAATGGGGCATTTACAGAAGTAATCATGTTAGGATGATGGTATCCTGGATTATGGTGGCCCTAATTCAATGACTGGTGTCCTGATAAGAAGAGGAAAATTTAGACACAAACACACACAAAGGGAAGACAGTCATGGAGATGAGGGCAGAAATTGGAGTGATGAGGCTAAGGAGTGCAAGGTTCGCTGTAAGTATCCAGAAGCTAGAAGCGATATGTGGGACAAAGTCTTTCCTAGAACTTCAGATGGCGCACAGCCCTGCCAACACCTTGATATTGAAAGTCTGGTCTCCAAAATGGAGAGAATAAATTTCTGTTGTTTTAAGTCATCTGGTTTATGGTAATTTACTACAACAGCCGCAGGAAATTAACACACATATTAGTATCTGATATTAGGGCTTATTAAACTTAACTTTGTTAATATAAAACTCTCTGTCAGTTACCCATTAGCACATACATATTTAAAAATCTGAAATAGCGTCAAGCAACAGCAGCAGGTAATGCTGGAGGACAAGGATCATGAGCGCTTTCACTCTACACGCATTTGCACAATCTGACTATTTTATAAATTGTATGAGTGGCTTTTATTTTATTATTATTTTTTAAAAATATGTTTTATTGATTTTTCACAGAGAGGAAGGGAGAGGGATAGAAAGTCAGAAACATCGATAAGAGAGAGACATTGATCAGCCGCCTCCTGCACACCCTACACTGGAGATGTGCCCACAAGCAAGGTACATGCCCCTGACCGGAATCGAACCCAGGACCCTTCAATCCGCAGGCCAACGCTCTATCCACTGAGCAAAACCGGTCTCAGCGTGGCTTTTATAATAAGATGCAATTTTTAAAGAGAAAATATACAGAAGCCTGCCATAATTTCATGAGTAGAATCCAAAACATTCAATTGTGTGAAATGAAAGGTCGTGACATAGGCTCATGAATTGACCAGGATGAACATGAGCAGCTAGCCAGCCAAGACTTCCATGGGTCCAGCTGTCCCTTTCCCAGTCCATCTTGGTCCCAGCTGGGCCTTGTTGCCATCATGGTGATTGTCTGTGCTGGTTAAATATCTAGGAGTTTGATTCTGAGTCTTGGGGTGGCTAGGATTCCCAGGATAATATCTCTATTCCTGGAATCTCCCAGTCAGTTGGCACCTATTTCATGGGGCCAGCTGGGGAGACCAGTCCTGAGGAATTCAGCCAACATAGGGACCCAGCCTTTACTTTTCTCCTCCTACACTGCATTGCCGAGCATCATCCATCTGCTTGGCTCTCCAGTCCCTCCATGCCTGTTTCACTATAGTAGCACAGCCTTAAGAATTCAGCCTATCCTTTTGTGAACTTGAATGTATAAAAGACAGGAACTAGTAGCCAATCTCAGTATACATCTGAGTGTGCATTTCTACAGGGTGTACTAAGAAGTGTATGTACTTCTTATACATTGTGCCATGACTTGAATAAGGAGTAATAGAAAAGAATAATAAATCATGATATCCTACATTATTTTAAGCCCCAAATCCCACTATTCTCATGTTTGGTATTTTTATTAACTGTCCTTTGGGCTCACCAGAGTCACATTTATAAATTATTTATTATTAACTGGATTATTAATTACCCTGTATTACCATTTGCCATATATTGAATATCCATTCATGTTCTAAAATGTTTTTCTTTATTTATTTCAATTCTACATTTTATATACCTTACATTGGGCCTGATAGACTACACTCTAAAGGTTCAGATAATTGTTCAGCCAATGATAATTAGCCTTAAGTAACTGACCCTTCAACAGTGCTTCAGAGCAACAGAATAAAGAATAATCCTTTAATGTGCCACTTGGGGCCACCTAAACATCGAGAATTCCAACTGCTGCCAGCTCACTCTCTTCGTAACAGAGATGTCAGGGTTGCAAAGCTTTGTCCATACTTCCTGCCACAGTCTTGCCATGAATTCTACTCCATACACCAGGCCCTCTGCCATCTTCCCACCCCAGCAATCCAAGGTTATTTTGATAGTTAATTTTATGTACCCACTGGCTGGACCCTGTGATGGCCTTATGGCTGGGAAAACACCATTTCTGAGTGTACTTGGAGGGTGTTTCTGGAGGAGATTAGCATTTGAATCAGTGGGCTGAGCCAAGTAGCTGGCCTTCTCCAATGTGGGTGAGCATCACCCAGTCCATAGAGGGGTGCAGAGGGCAAGAAGGCTGAGGAATGAGGGTACATGCTTTCTCTCTCTGCCTAGACTGAGATTCACACCCCCACTTCCTTGGTCCTTAGGCCCAAGTACTGGAGCGGCACCATTGGCTCTCTGGGTTTCTAGCTAACAGGTATTAGATCATGGGACTTCTCAGCCTCCATAATTGCATGTGCCAATTCTTATCCTATCTAATAAAAGAGTGATATGCAAATTAGCCATTGCTCTGCTACATCCACAAGCCATGCTCACCAGCCAAATCAGGAGCAAGTATGCAAATTAACCCAACCAAGATGTCTGTGGCCAAGAGGCTTGGGTTTCCCCAGTAATGGAGGAAGCCAAGCTTCCTGCACACCCTGGCTGGCCCAGGCCTCCACTCAAGGCTACAAAGTTTCAATTATAGAAGATAAATAAATCCCAAATACCAGGGCCTCCACTTGGGTTGCTGGGGATGTAGCCGGCCTGAAAACCACCACAGGTCCCTCACCCAGGTCGCCCCACAGCCCAAGGGAATCCTCACCCTGATCCAGGACACCCTTCAGGGCAAACCAGCTGGCCCCCAGCTGTGTACCAGGCCTCTATCTTATCTAATAAAAGAGTAATATGCAGATTGACCATCACTCCAACACACAAGATGACTGCCCCTATGTGGACACAATATGGCCACCACAAGATGGCCAGCAGGGGAGGGTAGTTGGGAGAGGCCAGGCCAGCAGAGGAGAGAAGTTGGGGGCGACCGGGCCTGCAGGTAAGGGCAGTTGGGGGCAAACAGGCTACCAGGGGAGCAGTTAGGCATCAATCAGGCTGGCAGGGGAACGATTAAGGGGTGATCAAGTTGGCAGGCAGAAGCAGTTAGGGTCAATCAGGAAGGCAGGCAAGTGAGCAGTTGGGAGCCAGCAGTCCTGGATTGTGAGAGGTATGTCCCAGATTGGAGAGGGTGCAGGCTGGGCTGAGGGACACCCACCCCCCATGCATGAATTTCATGCACCAGGCCTCTAGTAATTAATAAATACATTTATTATATAAATATTACTGGTTCCATTTCTTTGGAGAACCCTGACAAATACACCAGTCTGTAGCTCCGAGGCCGGCTCCTCCCTGGGACTTTCAATCTCTCGTAGTTGCCTCAGCCTTTCTACATAGTCCTTGAGTAAGGGGCCAGAAACCCTGGCTTTGCTGTGCAGCAGACTCACATGATATCAGAGCAAATTCAGAATGACTAACACATCTTAGTGTGGCTGATCCAAGTGCCAGCTGAGGAGGGGAAAGCCAGAACTGCTCAGGAACTTGCAGAAGCTCTCCATCCCCACGCTATTTTTCTGACCGGAATTAAAGGAGAGACTGAATTTATTAACTATGTCCTTGGCTCACTAGACGTGATTTAGGCGCCAGACATATATGGATGCAGCCTTTGGGTGTCTGTGTTCAAGTTGACTTAATTAAGGGAGTTTACTTCAAATAAGCGCTTAAATAAATTCTGTTGAGCTAGTTTATATATTCTTTGTATTATTCTCTGAAAGAATCTTTAACACAATGTCTTTTGTAGACAGTTTTTATAGAATACATTGAACAACAACAACACAATAAGCCTGTTTTGGTAATATGGTATGTTTCTTTAGCTCAGCCCGCAGCGATGTGACATTACATTCTAAAAGGAGCACAATTAATAATGCGAGATTTCGCTCTCATGGGTAGTTGGCAGGCCGTGCACTGGTCCCTAAGATTCAGCAGAGGCATGCAACGCCTTTGTTTGCACACCCTAACGGTGCCCTGTCTCCACGTGTTGAAGAGTTATTTCATTAGTACAGAATTTGTAATTTATTTTGATGTTTTCTATCATTCAGGCCACCATTATAACAAATGTTTTTTTGTTCTTTTTTTTATTCAGGTAAGAAAAAAATCTTTTACAGTAACAAGCGAGTAGAAATACACATTTCTTTGGAGTGGTGCAGCTTCCATTTCTAAGGGTTAAACGATGACAAAGAAGATGCGCACAGTAACTGCTGGGACAAACCAAATAACACCCCCGCTGCTGCTACAGGACCCTCGCACAGACAGCGGGTGATCCAAGGGAAGCTGCTATTCGGCACCATTAGAATAATCAGCAGGATATGATTCCGTGGTGACCTTTATGCTTTATGCTCAATGACAGTGACGATTCTGGAACACGGTGATTCCCAAGAGTCTCAGTAACCAAGGTTTCTTTTCTCTCTAAAGAGGTTTCATGCACTTCTCTCTGTGTGCAGAAACTGCTCATGGCCTCCTTCACTGGTCAGCTCTAACAGCCAGAGCAAAAAAACACACTGGTTTGAAACAGGAGAATTCTGGTGTTTAAAAGCAGAGGATAAAGGGTATGGCTTAAAATCCCATTTCTGTGTGTCCAGTCTGCTTCAAGCTTTCAGCATCATGGTTGTGTGTGGGCCAAGGGGAAGCTGCAGGTAGCAAGCAAGGAGAGGGTAGGGAGAGCCCCCGCCAGTTATTCCTGCTGCCCCAAATCTATCCTGATGACTTTCCTTGGTGAATATCTACAGTCCGCATGCAGGTGTCAGAAAAGCCGCTGCAGAACCTGAGCCTTGGGGGATCAGTATGCAATTCCACTTCCACTCCTAAGTAATGCATTAAAATTTTGTAGCTAATAAATTCTTAATCCAAGAGGTTCCAGGTAACTTCTCATTCACACAGCTCCTTGGTTAATGCAATACCAGCCTGGCCACCGTGCAGGCCGCCTGCTCTTTTCTGCGCTGTTTTCCCAGGGCTGGCACACGTGGTTGGCTAGCCTGCCAACTCCCTCTTCCTGTGACCACTGCTTAGTTCTTGCATAAATGCAGAAGCACACTCCTCTTCAGACAATTAAATCACACCAAACAGCTTGGGGACTGAGACATGGGAAGCCTGGGCGAGCAACCCCACCCCTGCTAAGTATTATTGACAAATCCATCAAAGGCAGTGATGCATTGGTTTCCACCTTACCTAGAAGGACACTGGGGCAGCGGCGACATGCTGTCACCTTGGCAACTGCGGCTGAAGTGAGCAGTCTGTTAGGATAGGTGACCTCTGTTGGCAGTGTGCCTAGAGATGTAGCACTTGCCTGGTGCCATGTCACGGGGACCCCAAGGAGCAGCCCAGTGCCCTCAGATTGATTCATTAGGCCCTAAACATATCGATCGCTCCAATTTGCAGGAATTTATTATATTGATATTGGACTGATTAACATTTTGTGCCAGACTGGTTCGATATGTGCTTGTAACAGCTTTTAATGATTAATTGACTTTTATGATTCCATCTCAGGGCTGTCAGTGAGCTGTGAACTGTGGGCAGGCGTGCTTCTGGGCTGTCCCTCAAGTGGCACAGGGCAGTGATTGAATACCTCAGAAATTAGTGTCCTTGCTGTCTCATTTTATGAAAGATAAATGCTATGACATTTAATGCAGACCTTAATTTAGAACAGAACTGAGGAGATCATTTTGCAATTAAACATAAACAGGTAAATATCAAAACTTGTTTAGCATCTTGCAAGTTAAGCACACAGAACACAGCAAAGTGGGGCAGGCAGCAGGGGACCGTGGAAGGCAGAATAAAATAATACGGGCTGGGACAGCTCTGCAGTGTAATCATCCCACAATTTATCAGAGCCAACATCCGAGCCCACTTTTCAGCCCAGAATACACTGCCCTCATTCAGGTGGTGGTGAGCCCAGGGCGTGCCACTTGGCACCAGCTGAAAAGGCAGCAGGCAGCTCTGCGACACAACCTGGTGAGTTGAAAAAAATACATTGACTGACTCCTCGCAAAAGTAAATAGAGGAAGAGACAGGGCCCGCCAAGTAATAAGGGGAATATCACATTCAGCACAGAATACGTGACCCCTAAACAGACATAGATGCTGTGAGAGAGGCTGGGAAGGCGGGACCTTGCTGTGTTCTCCAGCACAGAGGAGAGGCGACCACAGCTTACCTCCTTACATTCCTATTTATAGCGCATTTCCTCCCTTTCATTTTAATTAAAAGCCTTAAGTTAGTGAGAAGCGGTGTCAACACCACGGCAGGTTATTCATGTGTGCACATAGGAGGCGGGACAAGCAATGGGTCTCCTGCGCACCATCTTTCTTCTTCCCGGGCCCCCTTTCCCATCGCGCTGAGCAGCGAAACACCTTGACCTGGTGTACAGTTGTCAGTTGCTAAGCGTAACTTCGCGTTCACAGTAAACATATTTGCTCACCTGGCTGAGATATGCTCAGACCACTTGTGTTTAATCCAGCCTTCCACTGCTCGGGACAAGGGCCACTGAGTCGGGCACCTAAAGACACAGGGAGCTCCGTCCTGCAGCTCTGCTCATTCCTAACAAAGGCCTTGGCCGCCCCCTCATCAGCTTGTGGACAGACGACCAGTGTCATTTGCACTTCTGTGCAGACCTGTGTCTTTGATCGTCACGATTCTTTTATCGGATAGAAAGCAGAGCTAAATTGGGGGTCTTGATATATGTGTATCTACAGACACACCCAAGTGGGCAGTCATGACTATATGAATGTCACTGCATGGTCGGGAGCACATTAACCTCCCCATCTGTCTCAAATTCTGAGGTGGCTTGGCTTTGGTAGCAGTTGGCTTTGTGTGGCATCTGGCATCATGACACCCCTGTTCAGCACATCAAGTGTAGAGGGACAAGGGCACTGGGACCCAAAAGTGTATTCCTCCTGTTTGGACATTGAGGAAGCAGAAACATAATTGCTGTTGCTGGATCTCTATCCTGAATAGCGGAAGACCTTTCAGACTCTGCCCTGTCTGCAAGTGGCTCTCCCTCTGGCTCCTGTTCACCATTCTGCATTCTCTTCATTACCAAGAGCTTTTTCCATGCCAATGTTGTGTCTGTTGGAAGGCAGCTAGAACTCAGGTAGATAATTGGATCCAGTGCCACACAAACCCCTAAGGGATGAGGGCACACCATGCACAGATAAGTTCTACAGCAAGAACTATGTTTCATGCTTAAGAATCTTGTTCTTTCCCTTGTGCCGGAAGTGCCATATCTCCCAGCACACAGAGGGGGATGTGTCTCTTCCAGTTTCTCCTCATTACTGGGAAGATGAAAAGGAAGAGCCTGAACCCATACTGGAGCTCTGCTCTGGGCTTGCACTGCTAAGCTGCAACAGGAGTTGTGTGTGCATGTGCACATTGTGGGAGACTGGGGGCTGATAAACAGCAGCAAACACACACAGCTCCAGGCACACACACTCAGGCACATGCACCAACCCTTCTGATCCATGAATCAATGTTCTGTGTCGGTTCTGCCCGTTCCACTCTATCAGGGAGGGCTTGTCTTTTGGGTGTTTCAGCAGCATCATATACTCGTGCTGTGTTCCAAATTACAATTCATATTTCTCAACTTGGCCCACACCATTGGTTTCACCTTTCTCATATTAGTTCTGCAAGGAGAATTTTCAGGAATGGCTGAACCCCTGTTGCCTCTTTCTTCCAATCACTAATTGAATAATTTTCTGTATCTATTTTACCTTCCAGTTCTGCTGTCAGATACCTGTCATACTATTAGCAGGAATTCCATGAAAAATTTAACAGGTAAAAAATGTTGATTCCCCTAAGTGGACTATAAAACATTACATTTTCCCCATATCCTGTGGTTATTAGCCTTAAAATGCTTTTAGTGAGCAGTTTAACTCAGGCAGAGAAAGTACACAAAGTGTAGGAGAGGACCTTATTTTAAATCTAAAACCTAAGGAAAAATATTCAAAAGTTCAAGTAAAAAAAATCCAAGTTTCTTGTTTTATTTAAATATTTTTTCTTGCCCAGCCATTGTGGCTCAGTGACTGGGCATCCATCCCATGAAACAACAGTTCGATTCCCGGTCAGGGTACATGCTTAGGTTGCAGGCTTGATTCCCAGTGGGGTGCATGCAGGACGTAGCTGATTGATGTTTCTTTCTCATCAGTGTTTCTATCTTTCTATTCCTCTCCCTTCTTTTCTCTCTAAAAATAATTAATTAAAACATTTTAAAAATAGGTACATATAAATATATAGAGAGATTAGACATATATTCTATATTCTATTTTGAAATCTAATGTCTAATATATATATATATATATATATATATATATATTCTGTCCACTTTATTAATAATATCTACTAATGAACCTCTATGGTATGCTTTATGGCATAGTCATAAAATATGCAAGCAAACTGTAGTAGACTACCTACATGGAATAGAAATTCTAGTACCAATATTTTACATTTTTTGATATGAGAATTCCTATTACATATTGAAATTGTACTTAATACCACCCTGATATTGCTTTTAAAATTGATGGCATAATCCATCACAGGGTATGAAGATTAGATTATATTATTTTATAATCATATTTACATGCTCTAATCTAAACAACAATATCCCTAGTAAAAGGTACATACATGGATACATCTTCATTTAGTCTCTTAGTCAGTCCAGACTGCTATAACCAAATACCATGGACTGAGAGGCTTAGAAACAACAGAAATTTCTCTCTAACGGCTCTGGAGAAAGAAATGTGACCAGGATGTCAACATGGGTAGGTTCTGGTGAGGTCCTTCCGAGTTGCAGGGGGCCAACTCCTGTTATGTCCTTGCATGTTGGGAGTTCTCGGCTTTCTTCCTATGAGGGCACTAATACCATTCAGGAAGGCCCCACCATCAAGACCAAATTCCCTCCCAAAGACCCCCCTCCAAACATCGCATTGGACATTAGATTTCAATATAGAATTTGGCAGGTAGAGGTCAGGAAACATACATTCAGAAAACATTATTTCTCAGATATTTCATAGCTGCATGAGTTGGAGTTTTAAACCTAGTCAAATTAAATTTATCTCCTTATCTATCTTCCTAAGGCCAGAAAGAAGTCATTACTGGCTTCCATGATTTGATCTTTGAAGGGATACTGGAATGTCAGTACACATTGTTTCCAAATAGCTGGATATTGATTGAAATGCATACAAAACTTCTGGTTCGAGGTGATGGTTCACTTTTTATGTATATGTTTGGCAGTGTGCAGACAAAAAGACCAACTTCTGAGTCATCACTGCCCGAGCCTCTATTCCTTTTTAGCACCAATGGTTTCTTTGTCTGAGGCCAAAAAGTACCTGCCTTCCCTTGGCTGTTCACAGATCAGTGTCCCAGCTGGGGGTCAGTTCTGGCCTTTCTGGGGGAGTTCACTATCAAGAGGGCTTGTGGGCTGACAGGTGGGGCTCTGGGATTGGTTTGGAGGCCGTGCTATGGTTTGCTCCTATCATCTTCCCCATCTCTCCTTGCTCCAGGTGGAAAGTAGAAATGAGCAAAGGGGGAGGTGAGACACTCCTTTCCTCTCACTCTCCCAGGTATGACTGTACCAAAATGAATAATTCCTTAGCAGCTGCCATGTATTGGGGCAGAGACCTCGGTCCTCAGGTCTGGGTTCAGGCTCTCCTTGCAGCTTCTGTGGGAAAAGGATTTAGCATGGTAGAGGCGTTGGGTTTTCATCCTGACTCACCTAGAGCCTCAGTTGATCTCTCTGCTTTGCTGGCCTCCTTGACTTCAGCCCTAGAAGAAGTGCTTTCCATGTGAAACACGGGCAGCCTGCTGCCCACTCCTGCTGTGATAGCTCCCCACTTCCACCTCCAATTTAGCATTAGCTCAAGTTTCTGACCCAGGTGTGGTAAGATTGTAATGGCAACTTGTAAGGAGAAAGGAGGAAATGGGGGCTTTGGGGTAGGGACTCAAAAGTCCAGGAGTCAACAGGCAAGCCCCCACCTCCACTCAGCTTGCACCTGTGAACCAGGCCAGGCCCTGGGTTCCAGGAGCAAAGGCAACAACTACAGATGGTGTGAGACCATCCTAACTTTCCCCACGTCCATCTTAGTTGCAACAGGCTTCCTACCACAAGATTCTAGGTGCAGGTCAGGTCAGTAGATAGGCTCCGTCCAGTTTCAGGGAGAAAGGGAGGTGTAGGGTGGAGAAAGGAGAACAGAGGAGTGAGAGGCAACTGAGCAGAGGGCTGGGAGGAAATTGTCATGACTGAGTCTGACCTGAGCCAGGGGAGTCATTAACATAATCCCATGTTCTTGACTGAGGTGTGCTTCTTGTATCACTGATGGATGAGCTTGTGAGGTCATTAAAAAATAAGAAGAAGCCCAGTCTGCATGGCTCAGTGGTTGAGCATCAACTTGCGAACTAGGAGGTCACAGTTCAATTCCTGGGCAGGGCACATGCCCAGGTTTCGAGCTTGATATCCAGTATGGGGCATGTAGGAGGCAGCCAATTCATTATTCTCTCTCATCATTGATGTTTCTATCTCCCTCTTCCTCTCCTTTCCTTTCCTCTCCAAAATCAATAAATATATATATTTAAAAATAAGTAAAATATATTTCATACCAACGTAAGGGGAAATAACATAGATGTTATGTAACTGACTGAACTTTGAGAGACACTGTATTATGGCCCAACCTTTAGCTCTGAAGGTATGAGAAAGCTGGGGCACAGGAAGTGACAGGGGTAGAACGGCCAAACCTCTCCTGAGTTTGTCTTTCGGGACCCTGCTGTTTTTCTGGTTTTATTTGAGAATAAATTCTTCAAATTGCATGTTAATTACTACATTTGCAGTGTGTGTAGCATCAGGCATTTTCAGAAAATGTTACAGTTATAATTTTCAGGTTAATAAAACCAGAGACAAAGTTGACCCAGTGGACATAATTTACTGTACTTTTCAGAAAGCTCTGGTAAGACCCTTCATAAAAGGCTATTAAGAAAATAAACAACCATAAAATAGAAAGGAAACATCTGTAAATTACAGGATGCGAAAGCACTGAGCCCTGAACAGAGGTTCACACAGACCTGGTTGCATTGGGTTGTTTACCTACAATATAAGGGCAATTGGTGGTGAAGAAATAAAACAGTAATAGCTCTTGAGTTGCCAACTGATTGGCCTCAAGATTTCCGGACCCTGTGGAGAAATACACTGAGTGGGCTTGAGGATGCCTCAGGATGGAGGTGGGCTGCCAGTGAGTGAGGGCACTGCCTGAAGGGTGGACTGGGAGTAAATGCGCTGCTCTTAAAGGACTGCAGGCTGGGAGGCAGGTCCAATCTAGTAGGAGTTTTCTGGTCAAGCTCTAGATAAACCCCTTGGGAAACGGCACTTTGAGGAGGAAAGATGAGCCCACACAGAGAAAAACAGAAAAATCCCAGTCCACAAACAAGCCATGCAGCCCTGGGGAGGCCTGGGAGCCCCGTGCTGCTAGTGGCATTCACACACAGGTGGCCAGCCTCCAGGACACCCCAGCCAGGCCAGCTGCCCTCAGCTGAATGCCACCATGGGCTTGGGGGTGATGTTTTAGCAGTCTGCTTTTTACAGACATGGCAGAGGCTCTCCTGCAAAGCCTCTTGCTGAATAGCTGTATGTTACCTCTGCCCCGCCACCAGCCAGCTCCTCCAGGGCCTGGTCAGGAGGCTACCGAGTGACTGAGCTCAACTAGCACCCTCTCCTTGCCCCACGTGTGTGCAGACCCAGCAGGTAGCCAGCGCAGTACAGAGAACTGTCACTATGAACTGTGTGACCAGAAACTCCCCAGAACATACCATCATATATATATATATTTTGCCTGAAAGTAAATTCTTGGCCCATGTATTGCTCAGGGATTATGGGAAAAGAGGAACTAATATTTTCATGGAAGGACCTGAAAATGGTTTTAAAAGTTAAACCATTAGGTTAACAATCTAATGTGACAGAGTGGCAAATGCAAGGAAAGGTGATTCTCCTTAGAAGTACTGAGTTAATAATGAAGCTTAACAAGTGCTTGCTGTGTGCTGGGCAGGCACTGCTATACCTGATCCCACTTACCCCTCACAGAGTCTTTCACAGAATGCTCTGTGCACACAGGAATGATAAGGCATAGAGAGGTTGAGGGACAGGCCCAAGGCCATGGCATTCATTGGCAGAACCAGAATCTCAACTCGGTCAGTTAAACCCTGGAACCCGCCAAGTGACCCACCTTTACAATAAATACTTAGCATAATCAGTATGCTAGTCCCTGCAGCTGTAGACTTCCACAGGCAGGGACATGTAACTATGCCATGGGAACAGCATTACTTAGCATTATGAAGGCACCTGCATGGTGAAGTCCTTTCCAGGCACTACACCTCTCAATCCTCATTCCACGTGGTGACCGATGCATTTATTACCGTCACTGAAAACTATGCAGATGGCTTATATGGTTATTGTGGTCCAGACGTTTATTTTCCTTCAGTAGCCCATCCACTGCCCTCTTCAGATTACCCAGAGATTTCGAGTTTCCTACATAGACAAAGCCCAGAGGCTCAGTTCTGGCCTGGTTCTGTTTTCTCTACAGTCCAAAGAGCTGATTGGAACTACCCACTTGTTAGGATGTTAGGTAAAATCAGGCTTTTTCAAGGTAAAATCCAGACCCACAGTAGTGCAAGGTCAAGCCATCCTCCTAATGATGGATATGTCATATGGGGTCTTAATCTTTTTAGGAGTGTTTCCAACTCTTCTGTGCCAACCTGTGTTTATTTCACTTTCATAAGTGAAGCACATTGCTGAGTGCCTCTGGGGACCCGGAAATTCAGCTTTGTGCAGTAGTAACAGTGTATGTATCATCCATTGTCTGTAGGCTTAATTCTTTGGAGTAACCCTTTCCTTACACATTGGAGGTTTTCCC
>JAAGEH010000041.1:4423671-4442765 GCA_011751065.1 Lasiurus cinereus | reverse complement strand
CTTAATTCTTTGGAGTAACCCTTTCCTTACACATTGGAGGTTTTCCCTGAGGAAACGTACCGTCTTAATTTGTAGTTATTGTTGTTAATACTCACCTGAGGCTATTTTTCCATTGATTTTTTTTTTTTAGAAAGAGTGGAATAGAAGTGGGGGTAGGGGAACAGAGAGAGAGAAACATCAATGTGAGAGAGACACATTGATTGGTTGCCTCCTACGTGCATCTGGATTGGGGCCGGGATGGAGCCTGCAACCCAGGTATATGCTCTTGACCAGAATCAAACCCATGATTCTTCAGTCCCTCGGCTAATGTTCTATCCACTGAGCCAAGCCAACTAAGGGCCAATTTTAATTTAATGAAATAACATGAATGTCAATGACCAATTCTTGAATCTAATCACATAGCAAAAATTATATGTGCAGGTAAACTTCTCAAAGAAAGCATGCCTCTTCCACCTTTATTATTCATCTTCTATCATATGAAGCTGAAGCATGAATAAATGGCTGCATCTTCAGCCTTGAGCTTATTTTTTGCTTGTTTCTCTTTGTTTTTACTTAAGGCTATTGGGTGGGCTCCTCTAATTTGCAGCTGGACAGTCCTGGATGCATCATTGGTCTGAAACCAGGTCTAGGTCCAGCTGTAAATGGGTTGACCTTGGTTTGTGCTCTGCTGATTTTTTTTTAAATTAAATCTTTATTATTCATATTATTACATTTGTTTTTCTTTTTCCCCTCCATAGCACCCAGCTCCCACCCTTCTCTCCCTCCCCTTGACCTCATCCATAGGTGTATGATTTTTGTCCAGTCTCTCCCTGTATACCCCTCACCCCTTTCCCCCTGAGAATTATCAGTCCACTCCCTTTCAATGCTCCTGGTTCTAGTATATTCACCAGTTTATTCTGTTGATCAAATTTTTAATTCACTTAATTTTTAGATTCACTTGTTGATAGATACATATTTGTTGTTCATAATTTTTTTAATTTAATCTTTTTCTTCTTCCTCTTCTTAAAGAGTACCTTTCAGCATTTCATATAAAACTGGTTTGGAGTTGATGAACTCCTTTAGCTTTTTCTTATCTGTGAAGCTCTTTATCTGCCCTTCAATTCTAAATGATAGTTTTGCTGGATAGATTATTCTTGGTTGTAGGTTCTTGCTATTCATCACGTTGAATATTTCTTGCCACTCCCACCTGGCCTGCATCATTTCTGTTGAGAAATCAGCTGACAGTCATATGGGTGCTCCCTTGTAGGTAATGAACTGTTTTTCTCTTGCTGCTTTTAATATTCTCTCTTTGTCTTTTGCTCTTGGTATTTTAATTATGATGTGTCTTGGTGTGGTCCTCTTTGGATTCCTTTTATATGGGGTTCTGTGTGCTTCCTGGATGTGTAAGTCTATTTCTTTCACCAGATGTGGGAAGTTTTCAGTCATTATTTCTTTAAATAGGTTTTCAGTATCTTGCTCTCTCTCTTCTGGCACTCCCACAATTCTGATGTTGGCACGTTTGAAGCTGTCCCAGAGTCTCCTTACATTATCTTCACATTTTTGGATTCTTTTCTCTTCTTGCTTTTCCACTTGAGTGTTTTCTGCTTCTTTATATTTCAAATTTTTGACTTGATTCTTGCCTTTCTCTAGTCTGCTGTTAGGACTCTGTATAATATTTTTTATTTCAGTCAGTGAATGTTTAATTTCTAGTTGGTCCTTTTTCATCTTTAGTTGTATCTTTACCATCTCTAGTTGGCTCTTTTGTATCTCTAGTTGGTCCTTTTTCATCTCCTCTTGGGACTTGATAAATTTATCCATCTTTTCTAGCATATTCTTGAAAAACCTTATAAGCGTGGTTTTGAACTCTATATCCAGTCGTTTTTTTTCCTCCATTTCTTTTGTTTGTGATCCCTTCCCTTGTCTCGGCATTTTCATTATACCAGGGGAAAACTTCTGTGTTGAATTCAGCTTTATGATACCAGATGCAAAGCCGCAGAAGCCTCTGTTGAGCTTGGGAGGGGTGGAGTCTCAGGGCTTAAGGGACCGCCTTGCCTTCCAGTCAGCCCCTCCCTCCACGGCCCCTGAGTTTCACATGACTGGGTAATGGCTGGAGTGGTCCTTGTGCGCGCACCCGGTCCTTGTGCACGCACCCGCAGTGCCTCTAACCGCTGCCTTTCCAGCTCCCCTGCGCACCAGGACCACACGAGTCGAAGTCTCCAGGGTTTCGCCCGAAACAGGGGCTTAGTGGAGTCAGAAGTGGCGCAGTTGGGAGGGTCTGTCTCCCGCCCACTCCCGAAAGCCAGCAGCACAATCAGCAGTCTGTCCTCCGCGTAGTGCCTTGCGCGCCGCCACCAGCCCTCTGATCTTTTGCGACTCGCCTAAATTTCCGGCACTTCTCCCTTTTCACAGTCCAAACTCACCCTGTATGAGTTTCGGCTGGATCTGGTGTTTAGTGTCATAAGAGAAGGGGTTCAATGCCGTTGGGAATCTCCGTTTCCCTCCTGCCAGAGAAAGCCAGCCAGGTACTCTGGCACCCACTCTCTCCGCATGCACGTCTCCGTACCTCAGCTTTTTGCAGCTCCTCTGGGTCTCCGTGAGCCCCTCTCTTTCCCTCTAGTTGTAGAACTTCCACTCAGCCAGCTTTCCTGTGGTTCTGGATGATGTCCGTTCTGTCTTTTAGTTGTAGTTTTGAAATTGTTGTGCGAGGCAGCAGTGTGTTTACCTATGCCACCATCTTGGATTCTCTCTGTGCTCTGCTGATTTTCATTGGTCTGTCTAGTTTGCTCTGTGTATCTTTTTCTGTGTCTTTCTATCTATCTCCTGTCCCATTTCTCTATCTCTGGTTTCTCTTGCTTCCTTTGGGAAGCGTTAACAAGCTAATGTGGAGACTTTTCACTGTGATAGGATAGGAAGAAGGATATCATCTATTGGCTTAAAAGATACAGCTTTCTATGCTGATTCGAGATATTTTATTGGTATGTCTTTTCTATTTTTGCTAATCACACTCTGATTCTGATCTTTATAGAAAGAAGACTTCTGGGTCTGAGGAGGAACTGTTTTTGCTAGCTAGGTTTATAAACCCATCAAGCTTATTAAATATTAGAATGACTTGAAATGCTCAAAATATGCCACCAACTGAATGCATATACCTGGGGAGCCATCCTGGGTTTGATGCAATTGGTTGTTCTTTCCCACATTAAGGTAACGACACTCCTGCTTTCCCAGTGGGTCTTTGCTGTGGTCCAACGACAAAATCAGGGTCAGAATGTTAGAAGGTGAGGCACTCCATCCAATTTGCCATTTGGTAGGTGTGGAGTCCATGGCCCATATGCAAAGGCTCAGGGCTCACTGGGGCATCCAGGCTCCCCTCAGTGGGCTCAATCAGAGCACAGGTGTGCACTTGAGTCACCCATGGAAACATTTTGCTGGTGATAGTCCTCTCTCTACCTCAGGAAGGCTACGATCTTCAGTGAGCTTGTGCATAATGCGCTCTAGGCTGTGTCTAAATGATACATTTCTCCAACCAAAGACTGACAAATTCAGATGTTTTTGCATCATATTTTTATATATTTAGAAACAGCTGGTTGATTGACTGAATTTTTAATTTTTCTCAGAATGTTTGATGTTGGGGAGATTGGGCTTTTGAAATCCTCCGAGGAGAGAAAAGATTTTTACAAAAGTTTCTTTTTCCATAAATATTTTATATTTCACTGGAGAATATGAGCAACAAATTACATGATTGATGAGACAATTCTTTTTGTTTTTCAGGGTCAGGATTGTCCACTTCCACTTTGAGAACCTGCCCCTAAAGCCTCTCCAGAATTCAGGGGTCATCAACCCTCTACCACATTTTAGAATTGGTTTGTTGCTACCATATTTTGAATAAAAAAGCCTGAATATTCATCAAGATGCTAAAATCACCTGACCTGCAAAAAACAGGCCATTACTGACTTTATACCTTGCATATGATTGGCATTCATTATAGATATCAGTATATATTCCATCAATATAACATATTCATTAATTTTTAATATACTAAAATATCAACATATAATTAGTGTTAGATAGTAATATATATTCATAGAAATTAACATCTAATTAATAATATAAAATATATTAAATTGAATTGAATGTCATCCCTCAGGGCAAACACATATGGACAAGGAAAATGTCTCAAAGAGTGACTAGACCCTGCATGAGAAGGAGCTGGTATTTATTGAATAGGTCTGTGAATACTTCATAAATGATTTCATTTAATCTTCACCAAGTCCTGGGGGTAGAGCCTACTTTCTCCAGCTCTCTGAGAGGGACTCAGCGTTCAGAGAGGTGAAGGCTCTGCCTCAGGCTGCACAGCCAGTAGTCGAGGTATCCTGAAAGCTAACCTAGGAGTCTAGTTCCAATGGCCAGGCCTTGACCCCTTTGTGTTCTCTCGATCCAGCTCTCTCCTAGGTCTCCAGTCATAATTTTGCCCTGCTCTGGAAGTTCTACCATTAGGCCTACTCACTGGATCAAAAATCAGCTTTGGGTCTTGGCCTTCAGGAGGTCATAATAAACATATACCCACATGTCCTATAGCTGAAACAGGTGGGGCAGGAATCTTCCTGACTGTCACCCTCTAGGTGTGGAGGAACATATCAGATGGCTTGGTTGTCCCCTCACATACTTGCCAGGGCCAAGAAGATTAGAAATGATGGGCTCATAACTTCTCAGAGTAATTGAAAGCACACTGAATCAAGAGGGCTCAGGAGACCCAATTGAGCCAGAGAATAAACATCCAAGTGTTTGACACATATACTTCAGCACTTAGAAACATTCATAGGGATGCTCCTGTCATTCCCCTCTCACATCAGACTCAGGCTGTTTCTGATATTGTACCATGGTCATGAGAGGAAGAAGGAAGGAAAGAGAATGCTGGGATTGGAGTCAGCTACAAGTTAGCATGTGTGGAGGCCCTTGGCAACACTCAGGGTACTCTCCACAGATCAGGAGGAAAGGGATAGGGCCAGCCATCCCCTCTCTCACCTGCAGGGGCCACCACAGTCCAGTGTCACCTTCCTCTACAGGGCCCCTTTGGTAAAATTCAAAACTCACAAGAAAAGATGAGTTCATAATATGTTTGCTATATGTTAACAGTATCTATTAATTAGACATGTCAAATTTCTTTACTTAGTCGATTATTTTAAGTTGTAAATAAATTCAATTTAACAAGCATGGATCTGGCACTTGCTATGTGTCCTTCTACATGGTAGCAACACCAAAGTGAGGATCATTTACCTAGTGGGGAATTAGCTATGACATGCCCTTCAGTGTGGGTCTCAGGCTTAGAATTCTAGATCATCTTGGGACGAGGCTCTGAATAAAGGAAGGGACTCCACATGTGACAGAAGGTCCAGGCTTCAAAGACGTGGGTCCCAATGATTCACTATGGTACCTTGGCCAAGTAGCTTAATTCCTCTGACCTCATTAATTTTGCACATACAGTTGAGGTGTCAATGGGATCGTGAGTGGAAAACACTTAGTTTCTTACTCCTAGAAGATGCGATTGGTACCCTAACAGCAGAAGAGGTGGATCGTGTTCCTTGAATTCCACAAAATCAAACTGAGAGAGGCCCCAGCACAGGTATCAGAAGCTAGGCTCCTTTCTTTTAAAAAAAAGCATTATCAAGATTTGATTAAAGGTTAATGTGACTAGAACAATTGAGAACAAATATTGTGAGCCTTGGCAATATCAATGCACAGAGTCCCCCTCCTTCTTTTCAGTGGCATAATTTGGGAAGAACTGACTCCAAGTGTTTTGTATAAGTGAGAGGAGAGGGTGGTGGTGAAGGAGGAAGGATGTGGGGGGTGTCTCTTAGTCAAGATTCGCAGGTGTTAAAATATAAACCCCAACTTGGCTACTATGATTCTCCTGAGAGTGGGTAGGTAGAATGGCAAAGCCAAGCTGGAAATCAAGGACGTACATGATACATCTAACAGCTATTCCCCTCAGACTTCCTTTTTCTCAGGGGGTGGAGTTTACATAAGCATTTTCTTTTCTTTTCTCTTTTATATTTAATAAATCTTTATTGTTCAGATTATTACATTTGTTTCTCTTCCCACCCTCCTTAAAGTTTCCCTCCACCCAGCTCCTACCTCTTCCTCTACCGTTACCTCCCCCCACATTGACCTCATCCAAAGGTGTATGGTTTTTGTCTAGTCTCTACCTGCACTCCCTTCACCACTTTCCCCCTGAGAATTGTCAATCCACTCCCTTTCTATGCTCCTGATTCTATTATATTCACCCATTTATTCTGTCCATCAGATTTTTAATTCACTTGTTGATAGATATGTATTGTTGTTCATAATTTTTATCTTTACCTTTTTCTTCTTCTTCCTCTTCTTAAAGAGTATCTTTCAGCATTTCATATAATACTGGTTTAGTGTTGATGAACTCCTTTAGCTTTTTCTTGTCTGTGAAGCTCTTTATCCACCCTTCAATTTTGAATGATAGCTTTGCTGGGTAGAGTAATCTTGGTTGTAGGTTCTTGCTATTCATCACGTTGAATATTTCTTGCCACTCCTGTCTGCCCTGCATAGTTTCTGTTGAGAAATCTGCTGACAATCATATGGGTGCTCCCTTGTAAGTAATTAACTGTTTTTCTCTTGCTGCTTTTAATATTCTCTCTTTGTCTTTTGCTCTTGGCATTTTAATTATGATGTATCTTGGTGTGGTCCTCTTTGGATTCCTTTTATATGAGGTTCTGTGTGCTTCCTGGACTTGTAAGTCTATTTCTTTCACCAGATGTGGGAAGTTTTCATTATTTCTTCAAATAGGTTTTCAGTATCTTGCTCTCTCTCTTCTTCTGGCACTTCCATAATTCTGATGTTGGTATGCTTGAAGTTGTCCCAGAGGTTCCTTACATTATCTTCACATTTTTGGATTCCTTTTTCTTCTTGCTTTTCCAGTGGAGTGTTTTCAGCTTCTTTGTATTTCAAATTTTTGACTTGATTCTTGTGATCCTCTGGTCTGCTGTTAGGTCTCTGTATAATATTTTTTATTTCAATCAGTGTATGTTTAATTTTTAGTTGGTCCTTTTTCATCTCCTCTTGGGTCTCACTAAATTTATCCGTCTTTTTTAGGATATTCTTGAAAACACTTATAACTGTGGTTTTGAACTCTATATCCAGTTGTTTGTTTTCTTCCATTTCTTTCATTTGTGATCTATTCCTTTGTCTCCACATTTTCACTAGGCTGGGAGAACTTCTGTGTTGGATCAGCCTTATGATACAAGATTTGCAAAACTGCAAAAGCCTCTCTGTTGAGGTTGGATGGGGTATAGTCTCAGGGCTTAGCAGAAACAGCCTTGGCTTCCAGTCAGCCCTTCCCTACGTGGCCCCTGGGTCTCAAGTGTTTCTCGGTAATCATTGCAGCCTCTCTGTGTGCATGTGTGCGCACATGCCTGCCTTTCCGGCTCCCCTGTGCTCCAAGACCCATATGAGTCTGGGTCCTCAGGGTCTTGCCTGAAACTGGGGTTCAGTGTAGTTTGAACTGGCGCAGTTGGGAGGATCTGTCTCTCACCCACTAGAGAAAGCCAGCAGCACAATCAGCAGTCCATATTCTGCATGCAGTGCCGTGCATGCCCCCAGATCTCTTTCTTTTGCAGCTTCCCTAAATTTTTGTGCACTCCTCCGTTTTCACAGTCCAGACTCCCCCCATATGAGTCTCGCCTATAACTGGGGTTCAGTGGCATAGGATAAGGGGTTCAGTGCAATTGGGAGTCTGTTTCCCTCCTGCCAGAGGAAGCCAGCCAGGCACTCCACTGTCTACTCTCTCCACGCGCACATCTCCATACCTCACCTTTTTGCAGCTCCTCTGAGTCTGTTAGCCTTTCTCTTTCCTTCTAGTTGTAGAATTTCCACTCAGTCAACTTTCCTGTGGTTCTGGATGATGTCCGTTCTGTCTTTTATCTGTAGTTTTGAAATTGTTGTGTGAGGCAGCAGTTTAGGTGTTCACCTATGCCGCCATCTTGGTTTCTCCACATAAGCATTTTCTTGAGTCCAGGTAACAACATCCTGCTTTGAAAGACATTTTACTTTTTCTGCCCATAATCTAGGCCAGTGCCTTCCCAGATTCCTTGATCAACAACAATAAAACTTGTGCTCACTGCACTCTGGAAGTAGCCCAAGTCCCAGGGCAGGATAGGCCGGGGCGATGGCAAAGCCTGGCCATCCTGGCACCTCAGCGCCCTTTGTTCTGGACCCTTTCATGCCCTTTCCCCTCCCCTCAAACCACATGGCCTAGTCAAAACCATGTTGGCTTCTTGATTTCCTGCACAACAGAAAGGAATCCATCAGACTTTCCTAATAAACCTTCACCCTGTGAAAAGTATTTAATGTGTGCCTGGAAAAGCTGGTAAAAATATGCCCATTTCACACATGGAGGGAGGATGCCCCCAGAAAAATGAGGGGGCACTTCTCAGGTGAAAGGCGCCTTTTTCAGGTACTGCAGAGACTCTGAAGCTTTTGTATCTCAGATGGATGCACTCATGAAGTGTGGGCTCTGTACAGCATTTGCAGTACTACAAAGACGGATTTTTAATGATTTAAATGTTTAACAAATAATTGTTATTCAGAATAAAAAGATGTGCTTGTTAAGTGCTCTCCTTTTTAACACTGTTTTATGTCTCCATTACAGCCTGAGAACACAGAGCTGCACATGCAGGAAGCAGGTCTCGGGAGTGGTGGCCTGGTGCTCTGGCACTGACACGGAGCAGCGCACCGAGCAGCACAGGGCTGGGAAAGGCCTAGTGGGTTGTCCCTGCCCCCGCATTCCACATGTGTTGGTCCCCGCCTGTGCTGGCAGGGTCTGGGGTCCTGTGGGAGATACAGGTCATAGGAGATTGTCTGTCTAAATTTGAGAATTCGAAGTTTCATTGTCCAGATATAGTGGAAGCATTCCACCTGGTCGTCTTTTCTCAGGACACAGACATACTTCACAGGGAAAGGGCCCCCATGAAAGCCCAGCCTCCACTCCGTCTCCCAGGGCTCTCCCTGAGCACAGACCCCCGCGCCATGGAGCAGCTGCCCACCCAGGAAGGGAGGAGGGCAGCGAGCCTCTCCCTCCTGTGCCCGTGGCACTGCAGGGTGGCCGAGTTCCCAGCTCAGAATATTCTACCCCTGAGTCAGGAGCAAGCATTCATCAGTGATGAAGAGTTTAATCTAAATCCCTCCTGCTTACCGCCTCTGCCCGAATTAAGGACGGACAGTCATGCTTCCTTGTATGAGAGCAGAAATGTGCAGCCCACATTTTGTGTTCTGACTTCCTCAGTGTGCAGGCTCCCAGTGTTCTGCTGATGTCTCTGGGCTCACAGAGAAGCTCTGGGCTCACACAGAGAGAAGCTTGGGGCAGTGGAAGCAGAGTCCTTGGGGATACTTAGAGAGCAGCGGGGTTAAGCGGGGGGTGCGGTGGGCAAAATGAGCAGAATCAGAACTGGAGAGACCGGGCACCAGGGCTTGCCACTCAAGCTCCGGGCATCTGTGAGGTTCCAAGGGTCCTGAGCCTTGAACTCCACTGGTCCCCAGGCAGTCACTCTCCAGGTTGCTTTTCCACTGCTGCTTACCCCGGAGTGTTTGCTCCCCATGGGTTCTTTTGCTATTACCCTCCAATAAACATGTTTGGATTTTTACCATTGTTCCAAACTGATGTCGAGTTTACTGTGTCCCACCCTTTTACTGTGTGCTGTCTGCCTGGCACCTCCCACAGTTCTCTCTCCCAGGCATGCCGGAGTGCCCACTCTGACTGCATGAGCAGGCATCTAGTGCAGCCAGCCTTGCAGGGGAGAATGTCCTCACAGCAGCTGGAAGCAGAGCCCCTCGAGCCTTTCCCTGCCCTTGTCCTAGCTCCGCACCTATACTGCCGGCAGCTTGGCAGTTCTGAGAAAGGATGCTTCAGGGACAGAGCTCCCCACAGCCCAAAGTCTATTCTGACTTCCTGTCTGTGGAGGGACAGACTTCACTGTGGTCCTTCCCCACAGTCTGAACCTGAGGACCTTCATTCCTAAAGGGTTGTGACAGGACAGGACAAAGTGCTGATTTTCTGACATCACACATGTGATTGGTAGGGGAGGGCCCTGGAAATAGATGCATTAGAGGTTGCAATTGCATTTATTAGGGACTGCCAGATGCTGAAAGAGGTAGACTGGGCTGAGAGCGTGGAGCTGGCAGAATCCAGAGCACCTGAGAAATCTTTCTGGCTCACCTTTGCCAGGTTTTTCAAGTGACAGCTCATTGCACAGGGCTCTCCCCGAGGGGAGACCACCCACCCAGCCCTGCCCAATGACAAACCAGTGTGCCTCATGCCCAATTTTAGGGGAGAAATCAACCTGTCAGTGTGCAGCTTTTATGGTCCAAAGCTATCCCAGGGTCTTCAACTGCTTCAGAAAGCCCCAAGGCCAAAGTCACAATAGGTGTGGGGTAGGGCATGACATGGCTGGTGCGGTAAACACCAGGGAAATCGCTTTTCTAACAGTCCTGGCACCTTGGAGTGGACCTCTCACTGACACCGGTCAGAGAGTGCAGGCTCCTTTTCTCCTATTTTATTCCCTAATCCATTGAGGGATAACCCTGCAAGTCTGCACAGGAAGCACCTGGTTGGAACTGTGCCGAACTAGACTGACAGTCGGACATCCCTCTCAGAATCCTGGACCACTGGCTCCTAATCATTCACCTGCCTGCCTGCCTAGTTGCCCCCAACAATCCCCTCTGCCAGCCTGGTCACTCCTCATGGACCCCTGCTGGCCTGGTCCAGCTTGCTGTACAGTCATTTGGTCATCCCTCGCCAAACCCCTTCTGGCCTGGTCGCCTCACGTAGCCTGCTGCTCAGTTGTTTGGTAGTCCCTTAAGAAGCTCTGGATGGCTGGGCAGCCTCCGTCTGAGGCTTGCCTGTGCCTCAAGCTGGCCCTGGCGGCTGGGGGGCTGAGGAGACTGGGGGACTCTGGAGGCAGGTGCGCAGAGCGGCCAAACCTGCTTGCCCGGTGCCTGCCACACCAGTGGGGCTGAGGGGTTGGGTGCTGCCATCCTGTGGCTGAGGGCGCTGCCATCTTTGAGGGCATGGCAGTCAATTAGCATATTCCCTCTTTATTAGAAAAAATATATACATAGAGAGAGAAAGATATAGACAGAGAAGGCACATTGAGTTTTTGTGTAACAATTGTATATAAAAAAAAGATCAGATATAAATAAAAGAATATTCTATGGAAATAAAATAGATGTAAAATAAAAAGGTTATATGTGAAATAAACTAGTTGTTCATCTTTTAAAAGTCTAAAGCCTATAAGAAAGAATATTTGTATCCTATTAATGTAATGAGTTGTTTTGATGTACTCTTTTTGCCTTATTGACTTTTTAGAACATTTAAATGATAAACTGAGTCAAGTTCCACAAACTCTGCTCAGGATAAAGGGCAACCTGGTATTGGTTTCTCTAGTGGAACAGCACCCAACCCATTTCTGCCCAGAGCAGATAAACCCTGGCCCAGATCCTTGGTTCAAAGAAGCGGTGGGTCCCATGCCCACGGCCTCTGCCCTGGAGCACAGTAACAGCCACGGTTTGCAGAGGCCTCGCCAAACACACCATGATCTCTGGGAGGATAGAGGAGAGCAGAGCGGAGAGGTTTCTTTTTCTGGCTCCAGCACCATCCTCAGGATGGAGAGGCCAGCAGATCAGGATGGGTTTGATGGCACCACCTGAAGAAATGAGAGTGGACTTACATGAATACTTTCAGTGAACAAATCAAAGGCACCAGCCACAGCTACAAATGTGGCACTGTATCTCGTAGGAGTGCAGCCAGCCACAAAGCATTCCTAGGAGCAAGCAGGCAATGAGAAGGTATTGGGGATTCCTCTGCTAGGATCCCTAGAACAGCAGGTCTGTTATGGGCGTTCATGGTCTCCCTCCAGTCAGTCCCACTGCATTCATTGTTTGCAAACTACACTCTGTCCAAGCACAGAACCTGGGGAGTGGAGTCAATGGAGAGCGCACTGTGTGCAGGAGGCAGGGTGTAGGTGGGTCTGGTGGGATGTGCAGTGAACAGGTGGCCCCAAATCTGTCTGTGTGGGGTGGAATATGAATCCGAAAATATGTTCTGAAACTGAAATGTGAACCACATAAAGGGCGGGACATGCTCTAAGGTAGTCTTCTCAAAAGTTCCCACTCAAACCTCCCTGTCAGGAGCACTTGTGTGTGCAAGCCGAGAAGACAGGCAATGGGCGAGCTGATCCAACCACCCTCTCTACTCACAAATGCACTGAAGTCTCGGTATGTGGTTTTGATTCTATTGTAATGTTGTGTGCTTTTGTATAATCACCCATGTTGGCTTTAACATAAATGTGTCATTTGAAATTACCAGTTAAACTCCTTAACTTGTCCCCCGGAGAATCATGTAGTGCAGTTGTCGGCAAACTCATTAGTCAACAGAGCCAAATATCCACAGTACAATGATTAAAATTTCTTTTGAGAGACAAATTTTCTAAACTTAAACTTCTTCTAACACCACTTCTTCAAAATAGACTCACCCAGGCCATGGTATTTTGTGGAAGAGCCACACTCAAGGGGCCAAAGAACCGCAGTTTGCTGACCACTGATATAGTGGATTGTTGCTTCAGGAAGACACACTGATTGTTTCTGTGACCTGGCCCCTGCACCCTCAGCAAGTCTGGTTTAACCAAAGTGGCCACAGGCAGGCCTTCTGCCAAGAAACCAGTGCAGGCCTTGTGGAGCAGGCTCCACAGCCAGGGCCCCTGCACAGAGCCCCCAACCTGAGCCCCTTCCTACCCCCTTCTCCCCGACTCCTCACCTAACGATCGATCACTCTCCAAAGGACTGAGCAGTTAAAATCTAAGACTTGAAGAAAAAAGGAAAACAAACAGCAATGAAGTACAAGAAGCACAAACTGGCACCTTTCTTGCCTCTTTCACTTGCTCTCACCTGAGGTCTGAGGTACAGAGCTTTAGCTCAGGACTGGCCGGGCTTGCTGCCATTGGACCCACACAAGCTCGTGTCCCCCTCTAGGGCCTGGTCTCCCGGACACCCAAGGAAGAAGAACTGTGGTCAAGGCCCCAGTGTGACTCAAGACACACATGGTGTCACACACACACACACACACACACACACACACACACACACACGAGTGAACAGCTCGTTTATCTTTGCAGAGTGGAGAGTTTTTTTTCTTTCGGGGCTCGGACATCCATTTCTTCCTATGGAGAAGTCAGCAGTTCAGAACAAATTTTATGTCGCCTCCTGAAGAAATAAGAGTGGACTTAGGCTTTAGCCAGTATGGCTCAGTGGATAGAGTGATGACCTTTGTCCTGAAGGATCTGTGGTTCGATTCTAGTCAAGGGCACATTCCCTCGTCGTAGGCTCAGTCCTCAGTGGAGGGTGTTCAGGAGGCAGCCGATTGATGATTCTCTCTCATCATTGATGTTTCCATCTCTCTCTCTCCCTTCCTCTATGAAATCAATATATATATATATATATAAAGAGGGGACTTACATGAACACTTATAGGGATGAAATTGAGGCAGCAGCAGGCAGTACAAAACAGCATCAACACCTGGAACCCTCCTCAGCACTGGATCTGAGGGGTCTGCTCTGTCAGGACATGGCAAGGATGGAGTTACTGGCAAATTAAATAGTTCCAGATGAGATGCCAACTCCGATACGCAGGGTCTCCTTAGTCCTGTACTCTATCAAGTGTAAAATAATGGTGAGTCACGCAGTGAGCATGACACTCCCACGTGACTCTCACTGTGGACCAGGAAGAGGGCGGCCTTACCTCAAAGGCACAAGGCAGGGCTAGGCACCGAGCAGCCCCTGACAATCTGGGGGCGGGTGCAGAGAATGCATTCCATGGCAATTTATCCCAATATATGCAGGTGGACAGCATGTATATGATAATATGTGTGATATGTCTTAGGTTTCCCTCTTCATCACTGTGAAGAAATTGGCAACAAGCAAACAGAATTCACTTAGTTGGAAATAATTCATCCTCATTTCCAGAACAAACACCACAATTGAATTCAGTCTCTGAAATCTGAGTCAATTGTATGATTTTATTTCCACTGGCTGGTGAAGGCTGGGACTGCGAGCACAGCCAGTCTGTCCTTACCTACACTGACCTCCTGGAACCCCAGCGGTTCAGCCAGGCACAGCTACACATCAGCCAGGCTCTGGTTAATCTTTAGTGCAAAGAAGTTGCCAGATTTTTCAGCTGCCTGCACCCAGGTGCATGGAGGAGCCTTTCCTTTCATCATTGTCCTGTCCCACAAGGGCAAGAAGAACAGTCTCCTGTGGGAAGGGTCACTGAATAACTTAGAAAAGATTTGGTGACAGCAACTGAGCTTGAGGCTGAAAATCCCAGCCAGGAACACAGGCTCGCATCAATCCAGCCGACGCCAGCTCTCTCTCTGCACCGAGCCCGGCTGGAGCTGTTTAAATAAGGGTGCACCAGTATCAGCACTCTCTACTCACAGTGAAGATCCCCAGTACAGACAATCAAAACACCGACATTAAATGTGAGCCCGTCTGTGGTCTCTGGCTTCACGGAAAGGACATTTTGCAGGGTAACTGTGTGTTAAAGGTATACTTTGACTATCTCCTGTGGCAGGGTCAGTTGGAAGGAGAGCTAATCACTCAATAAACAGAGAAAAGAGAGATGCTTATACTTAATAAGCCATTACAAATGGAAAAAGCAAGCTCCTACCCAATGTGATTCTCTCTAGAAACAAATGGCTTGGATCCAAGCACTACAAAGCCCTCTCAGAATGCCTAGAAGCCTCCAGGCCGCAACGCCCAGAACATAATCCTTCCGCAATCTTCCCAAGGAAGAGGAAATGATTATGCCCCAGTGTGTGTCACAGTAGTGATTTTTTCTTTTGTTTTAAGTTACAGAGTGCCTGATGTGCCATCAGTCCTTCTCTCTGGGGAGCAGATGCAGCAATTAAAGGGGAGAGCCAGCCAAAGGCTGGAGACCAGGTACTGGGAATTGCCTCCACAACCCCTCCCAAAGGGGTTTCCAGCCCCCTTCTTCCATGCCCAGGAATCTCACAAGCTAAACACCACAGAGTTTCAGCAGTTCGGCAAGTGGCAAAGTTGGCCTGGTGGCAGAAGGGAGGTGGAGGTTTCTGCCAAAGCTGGTTGCTCTGGTTTCTTGTGATCAGAAAGAGAGGTCAAAACATGGGCATCAAACAGTTAGTTCTGCATGCCTTTTTGTCTTGGCCATTTCTCCTCTTTTCTACATTCAAAAATTAAACATCAGCTGAGACCGGTTTGGCTCAGTGGATAGAGCATCGGCCTGCAGACTGAAAGGTCCTAGGTTCAATTCCGGTAGGCGGGCATGTACCTTGCTTGCGGGCACAACTCCAGTAGGGGGCGGGCAGGAGGTGGCTGATCGATGTCTCTCTCTCATCGATGTTTCTGACTTTCTGTCCCTCTCCCTTTCTCTCTGTAGAAGATCAATAAAATATATTTAAAAAATTAAAAAAAAATTAAACATCAGAGATGTGAACTAATTGCCAGGGTATTTCCACTCTGCTAAAACCTGGCCTTATTAGTAGTATTTCATTAAGCTTGTATATTTATAATGAAAAAACTGTTTCAGCCTGACCTGTATGGCTCAGTTGGTTGGAGTGATATCTCCTACACCAGAAGTGGTGAGTTAGATTCCTAGTCAGGACACATACCTCAGTTGCAGGTTTGATACCTGGTCAGGGCCCATGCAGGAGGCAACTGATCAATGTTTCTCTCTCACATTGACGTTTCTCTTCTCTATCTCAAATCAATTTTTTAAATGTTTAAAGAAAAACTGATTCAAAACCACAATTGTGTAACACTCATTAGGCTATCATTTCAAAAAATAAAATGGAAAATAACAAGTGTTGGTGAGGATGTGGAGAAATTTCAACTATGATGCAATTCTAGTGAGAAAGCAAAATGGTGTAGTGACGGTAGAAAATGGTGTGAACATTGCTCAAACAATTAAATGCAGATTTACCACAGGGTACAGCAAAGCTAATTCTGGGTGTGTATCCAAAAGAATTGACGCTAGGATCTCAAAGAGATGTGTGTTCATCACTTCATGACAGCATTAGTAACAACAGCCAAAAGGCGGACATAAGTCAAGGGCCCATCCATGGGTGAATGAATACATAAAATGTGGTAGATACATACGGTAGGATATTATTAGGCCTTGAAAAGGAAGGAAATTCTGACACATACTACAACATGGATGAACCCTGAAAACAGGCTAAGTGAAGTAAGCCAGACACAAAAGGACAAATACTGTATGATTTCACTTACATGAGGAACCTAGAGTAGTCAAACTCACAGAGAGAGAAAGTAGCAAGGCTGTCACCAGGGGCTGCAGAGGGAGGAATGGAAAGGCAGTGTTTAATGAGTGTAGTTTTTCATGTTGGGAAGATGAAAATGTTCTGTGGATGGATGGTGGTGATGATTGTGCACCATTGGGAATGTAGCTAATGCCCCCAACTGTACCCTTAAAATGGTTAAGATAGTAAGTTTTATGTGTATTTTACCACAATAAATTAATGTGTATGTCTGACTTTATGTTCTACGTCAGAACATACTTGAGGGAGGAACAGGTATTCTCCCCTGCATCCTATAAGCCCAGGAAGGCAGGGCAGAAGACTCTCCGTCTTTTAGCTACTCTGGGTCCAGACTGGTGGAGCCACTGCTTTTCCCTGGAATCTAGACTCCAGCCCAGGCACTTCAGGGGGCATCGCCAGAGCAATGGCTGGCTGCCCACTGGCCTTTCCTGCTCAGCCCTTTGTCTGGAGGATGGAGATCTGTCACCCACCCTGTTAATCAGCAACACAGATACAGAAATTGGGAACTGGGGGGAGGGGGAGGGTGGTTGGGCTGGCAGGCACGTCTCCTCCCTTCTCATCCTGCGGCACAGTTGGTTGGAGACACCAGATCTTCTGCCACCTTTCCAGACTGCAGAGATGCCTGAGCTGACAGGAGTGATGCCCAGCTGTATATCTTCCATGATCACTGGCCCTGACAGTGGCTTAGAACTTTGGGGGAAGGCCTGGGTTTCCTCAAGCTCTAGCTCACTGTCTGGGTAACCCTAACCCTAACCTAACCCTAACCCGGCCCTCCATCCCTTCCTGTGGCCTGGCCTTTGTCCTCCGGGGCGCATCACGGTCAGGCTCCTCCCAACAGCAGCTCCCAGCGTCCAGGGCAGCACCCCAGAAACCAACCCTTCCTTCCCAGGAGATGCTGTCTGAAGACACGGCAGGACCAGACCCCCAGTGGGCCTGTCTTCCTCTGGACACTTTGTTGGCTGCAGACCTCTTCTAGGGGGCTGACCCTTCCGGAACAAGTGCACCTGCCGGCGCTACTTAGGACTTTCCATCACAGGCCAAGAGAAACAAGAGCCAGAAGGACCCCATGGCTCTAGTAAGGCAGGTGTAAGACCATCGGTGAGTCTGTTCGATGGCCTGGGGAACGAGGGAGGGAGAGCAGGGCAGGGACAGGTTGTAGGCTCCCCGGCCCCTGGGAAGGTGGGCCCCGGGGGACTCCGGAGATTCCAGGAGCCTGTACCTTCTGTGTGGGGATGGTGGCAGGTCCCAGAGGGGAGGAAGGTGGGCAAGAGGCCCCTCTGCAGGACCCGCGCCTCCTCGGTGCCAATCTCCAACCTGCGGCACTTTGTGCTGCGCCCGTTAGATGGCGCCCAAGACTTTCCAACCACTCGGGCGAGCGCTCCTGCCCGGAACAAAAAGAGCCGCGGGTGCGAGAGTGTGTGTGACCCTGAGGGCGCCGCGTCGCCTGGCACCACGCGGGGCTTGGTCACGGGGGGTCGCCCGGCGAGGACGCGCTCCTGGCGCAGCCTCCACACGGGCAGCCTATGCCCCCACCTCCGACCACCACCAGCGCTGGGTGCTGCCGCGCCCCCGGAAGCCGGAGTGGGCACCCGCGGGCCTCTGGCGTGGGGGGCCGGGCTCGGGGGCTCCCCGAGGCGAGAAGTGGGGCGCAGACAGGAGCCTCGGCCTGGCGCACAGCAGCCCCTTTCTCCGCCTTGATCTACTGCCAGGGAGCTACTGGCTCACTTTTTAAGAGCAGGGCAGGTGCGGGTGTGACGGTTGTTTCAACTGTTCAAACGACACCGTTGTTCAGAGCGAGGTTTACCTAACTTCTTGCGTGCGTGGGGTGCACACACACACAGGCCGGCTTGCTCGCCGACCCCGTGCCGCTGGGCCTGGGGACGCCCGCAGACTCTAACCGCGGCAGCCGCCGCCACCGGCCCCGGGAGCCCAGAGCCGACGCCGGAGCGGGTCTGAACGCCCAGGGAGCGCGCTCTCCTCGGCCAAGTTCCTCGCTCCGCCACACCCTCCCAGGACGGCGCTGGCGCGGAGGGACCCGTGCCCGAGCCCCGCGGAGCCTGGGGAGGCTCGGAACGGGGCTGCGCGGGAGGCTGCGTCCCGGCCTCGCGAACGCGCGGAGGAGGAGGCCTCCTTTGTGCGCCCCGGTCCCCGGGTGGTGAACTTCCCCGCGGCGGGTGCTCCTTTAAGAAAGTAGCGATCTCCATGAATATTTAATACCGATGCGGCGGCGGGCGGAGGGGAGCCCACCGGCCGGCGGTCCCGCGCGCAGCGCCCGCTGCAGAGACGCGGGTGGGGGCCGGGCCGGCCGGCGGGACTGGACGCGGGGTGGCGGCGGTCATTTCCATAAGAAAGCGGAGGGCGCCCGGGCTGGAGGATTTCTCGCCCCCACCGCCCGGCATGTCCCCGGGTTTCTGCTAGAAGCGGGCTGGGAGCTGAGAGCACCGGTGTGCGCTCTTGGCTTCGGTGGTTTGATGAACGGTGTTTCAAACGGCGCCTCGCCCGAGGCCTGTTTCCTGCCGTGAGCAGTGGAAGGACGTCTCCGGGTGAGTCCAGGGCGCCCGGGCCGCCGCGGGAGCGGGGGACGAGGAGGGGAGGCGGCGGCGCGGACCTCGCAGGGCAGTGCTCCCGTGGGGTCTGCAAGGGGCGTGGGTGGACGCAGAGCCCGAGCACAGGAGCGTGAGCGCGAGCGGGGAGCCGGGGAGCCGGGGAGCCGGGGAGCCGGGGAGCCGGGGAG
>JAAGEH010000041.1:4408704-4423661 GCA_011751065.1 Lasiurus cinereus | reverse complement strand
CGGGGAGCCGGGGAGCCGGGGAGCCGGGGAGCCGGGGAGCCGGGGAGCCGGGGAGCCGGGGAGCCGGGGAGCCGGGGAGCGAGGTCACGCAGCCCTGACCCTGCGGCCTCTGGCGGGAAGGTCTGGCCCGCCTCGCGGGGTCTCTCCTCAGAGACCCGGCAACTTTCTCTCGCGCCGCTGACCCTCTTCCTGCGAAGGAATAAAGCGAATTTACTAAGATATTTGGTTCCATGAGCAGCTCCGTTCCTTTTGCTTTCTCGCGTTTCTCTTAGGCTTTCCTGTGAACAGCAGCCACGTGCCCCAGTTCTATAACATAAAAAACACCCTGGTACATTATGCTCCCATCTGGATAAGTTAAAATCTAGACCTGTACTGTTTATATTTAGACAGTTTACAAAAAGCAGGGGAAATGTGTGAGACACATGTCTGCAAATATAACAAAAGTACTTTTCTTTCTGCTTGAAAAAGTTCTGCAAATGGCTTTCCTTTACTGATTCTAAACCACTTCTACTCCCTCCCCACCCCCCTCAAAAAAAAAGAAACACACTAAATCAGGTCATGAATAAAACAACAGTTAGATCAAGCAATTAAATACCAATTATGATTATTAATGACTTTATTACTAATGATTGGAGCTGAGAACTCCAAAATCGCTTAAGGTAATCAAGCTGTTTTAAAATTCTGCTACCCAAGATTTTCAGAGCATTCCATCCCAAGAAGAGAGGTAAGAAGATAGGGATGTCTTCAGAGCATTTCCAGTAGGTACCCCATGTTCAATGTGAAATTTACTCATTTCAGTAAAGTTTATTACTACTTCTCTTAAATTACAGAGCCTAAGTTGCTGGAGTGTCAAATATGCAGTATAATTGATGATGGTGGTTACAATGTATTTGGTTTGGATGCAGAATTGACCTGGGGAAGGTACTTCTCCCTCCACATACTCTGATAAAGCTGGAAACCTTGACAGATGTTAAGGAAGTGTTTTAAATCTTCAGATGGGGTATGGATAGCAACTCATCGGGAGGTGAGAAAGTGAGGGATGGTCAATCCTAGGAGCAAAGAGAAATTGGAATTTGGTCTCCATTTGAACATTCCTTTTTTGCTCATGGGTCGAAATGGTTTTGGCCCTTGGATGAATGCCTGAAAAGAAAAAGTCAGCAAGAATAGCTTGGGTGTAAAGGTTACTGTGGCTGGATTTGTTTATTACTGAAGATTCTTCACCACCCTGCCCTGCCTCTTTATCGAACCCCTTCTTATCCCAAATGGAAACCCAAGCTCCATTCTGGGAAGGAAGGAGCACATAGGGAGGAGCCACAGGAAGGGGTAGATCACTGCTGGCAGGAGGAGAGTGGGGCAGCTCACAGGAGCTCTGGTCAGCCAGCATGACCCAACCAGGCTAAGGCACACTGGCCATTCATCTTAGGGCAGGTCCCTCTGCTTATTGGCCCAGAGGTCAGCCCTTCATAGTGCCTGTCAGTACACAGGGTGGGGTAGGGCAATGCATTTCAAGTCTGTCTTGTTGGGACATCTCTCCAGCACCTCTGGTCCTTTCTAGAAGCCTGCAGCAGCACACCTCTGGTCGAAGTGTTTACCAGGCTGGAGGCAATGTGCAGGCTGCATGGCAGAAAGGCAGAAACCTGAGCTGGTGGTGACAAGCAAACTCCTCTGCTAAGCGCTGTAAAGTCTGGGTAGTTTCCAGTGCTGGTGGCCCCTTCTCTTGGTGTGCAGCACAGACCTCCCTCCTCACCTCAGTTTGTTAGAGTTAACTGTCCTGCAATGAGGGCATCTCACACTTTGGCCAAGGGATGCATGCGAGAAGGAATTCTCCAGAGGTAACAGGATGGCACAAGCAGCACAACAGGTGGACAATGAAGGATGTCCTCACCTGAAGAACCTCACTGCCATGAAATGGGCCTGGGTATTCTCCCTGCAGTGCTTCCTGGTACAAGTCTTTGTGCGGGCCCAGCTGCCTGGTCACAAAGCTACTACAGCTTCTTCAGGTGGGCGGCCAGCCCAGACTCAGATCTTAGCAGAACAGCTTCATATGTCAACAGCAAGTTCCCTGCTATCCCTAAGAATCCAGAGGGACCCTGAGAGCAAATCCCCAACCCCATGAGACCAGGGGCTGGCACACAACTCCCACAAATCCCAGCAGTTTGGACCCTGACTGCCACTGAGCCTGGCAAGAGTGATTGGGGTTGGGAAAAGGGCTAAGGAAGTCCGTTGTTGCCCTTCCTTGGATCCACGGCAGACAAGCCCAAGACAGCAAATACCTGTGCACAGGGTGAGGGTGGGGTGGGAGTCACCAGAGCTCTCTGGCAGTTTGCAATCTCTGAGCTAAAAGACCAGAGCTCCCCCAAAGGGTCCCTGTGAAATGCCAGTGTGGCCCAGAGCAGAAGGCTAGAGGTTATTGGTTCCTCAGACCCTGGACAGCACCCACACTGTGACCAGACAGAGGCCCACACCACCAGGTCTGAGAGGGCTGGCACTCTCAGGAAACCTGTGGGGGAATGGTGAGAGCTAGAGGCACTTTTCTACACAACTCTTTTGGAAATTAACATGTAAAGAGGAGAACCAAACCCTGTCACCCCAACAGGGCTTCAATGGGTCAGAATTTACTTCCTGGTGAATTCTTGAGGCCGCCCCTGAGCAGGCCAACACTACACTTTGTTCAGGCTGGCAGGTAAGCTGGGATGAGTTTGATCTGTCCTCTATCCAAGTAAATACAAGTGAATTCTGCTTCGTAAAAAGCAAAGCATGGCTTTAAAGTTTTCCAGAAGAATCCGCATGGTTTTCTCCAGGTCCCTTGTCCGCAACTGCAGCCCTCCCCGCTCCTTTTCCACTCTTCTTTGTGGCCTAAGGTTGCATTTCAGAGGGCTGTTTGTGTGAGCAAGACTCCCTGTCTCCACTCTAACCCCATCTCTCTGCATGCAGTTGCAGTTGGAAACCACACACACACACAAACTCTTTAAAAAATGTTCTTCTATTCTTCTTGACTAGAAGAGTTGACAAGACATAGACACATTAAGATGCATAAAATACAGTGGACTGATCAGCCAAAATGCATCTCATTTGCACTTGTATATTGCCAAGCGTAGGCGTGTCACTCAGGGCCTCCAGCCCTCTCTGCCATGCTGGGCTGACTGGCTGGAATTTCTGAGAAGGCCTCAGTGCAGGGGCCATTTGTGATATGGAGGCCACAGTCCAGCCCAAGCAAGCAGCGGGGATCTGCAGGCCTGGCCAGCTTTGGCAGACTGCTTTGAGCAGTGCAGGGAGCTAGAAGCCTGGCTGGGTGGGCAGGCAGCTGGATACCCATGTTTACAGCAACTCTGAGGGGCCTTCCTTGGGCTGAGTTAAAAAGACAGAGGACCATAAAGTAGTCACTGCTGACATTTTATACTCACTTCTAACCCTTTTCCCAAAGTTTTGTTCTCTTCCCCCAGGTGCCTGGTGGAGGGACACCTCTACCTAGTGGGTTGCTCCACCTACTCCTACTCCTAAACTTTTACCCTAATCTTCTCCTTCCCACAGAGGTCATGAGCCCCACTCCTGGGCCCATGTTCCCAGACCAATGTCTCTCTCACCACCTGGAGAGGCTCATGGGAGCTGCACCAGGGCCTTTGGGAACCCACTAGGGCTGAGGGTAAAGTTAGGGGTCTCCTGGTGTTCTCCTTCACCCTCGACCCCATCACCTCCTGCATGGGTCTCAAGTCTTCCCATTCCCAGGTGCTGGGGTACCAATTCCTATCCACCTGCTGGAGGTAGGGGCTACATTTAGATGCTGGCTCATTGCCAGGGGACAAGGTTCTGGGTAGGGGGTTCAGAGGAACTGGGGTCCTCTAAGACCTCAGCAGTGCTGGAAGAAATGCCCTGTTGGCTGCTGTGAGTAGCCAACGGCTCATCCTGGGCTCATCCTTTCCACAGTGTCCTGCTTGCCTTCCTTGCAAAGGCCATGGTGACAGCTTCCACCAGCTCCCCACTTCTCCAGTGGACGTCCTCTTGCCCCACAGACAGGCTTGTGGCTTGCTTTTGGGCCTGCATCTCCAGGCCAGATTGCAGCCCACGACTTTCCCAGACAGCCAAGGGCAAGCATGCTGCTCAACAAGACCACCACCTCCCCGGGTGGTGCCTGGGGAACAGCCACCAACAAGGGCCTGAGGACCCAGATGCAGTCACCACCCACATCCCAGGCAGCCCGCAGGAGCACTGGGCTGAGACTGTGAGGCCAGGCAGTGAGCCCAGCGCCATCAACAGCCCAGGCACATCTATGCAACCCCAAGGAAAGATGAACAGACTCTGCCCTGAGAGCTGGTGACAGGCCCGTAAGGTGTGCGATCCTTTAAAGATCCTTGGTAGTACTTTTGCATGAATCCTTTGTTAGTTTCATCAGCCTGTACGCCTTTAGCAGCTCCCTATCCCAGGCCTCTTGCCTCTCCTCATTTCCTTTCTGTACCCCTACAGCAGGGAGAGTCTGGCATAGGAAATCTGCCCAAATCAACTGCCCTGCTGCAGATCCCTTCCTGCCAAGTGCTTGTGAGTGGGCACGTTCTCCCCTTCAAGATTGGGGCAAATGAACAAGGTTGCACTGCCTTTGCCGTTTGGCAAGGTTCTCTTGGAAGAAAAGGCTTTCTGAATGTGACCTGGGACAGCAGCAACCAACTCCTGCTGCTGGCAAATGAGTAGCTCTCGGCCACAGGCAGTGACTGGGGTGGGCACAGCAGAGCACATGGGTAGGGGTAACCTGCCCTCACATGGGAAGGATTGCAGGATTCTGACAGAAAGAGCATGGTGAGGATAATACAGCTCTGAACTCACTTGGTTCCTAGTGGCTACAGGGCAACCAGCTCCCACTCTTCTGGGGTGGATTGCACCCTCGCCCCCTTCCCAATTTAGGTCTGACTTCCCTATAGCCAAAGTACAGCCCTGGGCAGATGTTTGAAGGAAGATGCCTGGTACACAGGAGTTTCAGTGACGGCTGTTTCCATGCACATAAGCTTAGCATGCATTGTCAGACACAGCTACACAGCTCCCATTAGTTTTCTATTTAATTTGTCTCCATTCCTCCTTCCTTAGCCTTGCTGCCTGCACACAGTCATTTGGAGAAAGCTCCAGTGAGCAGCGCCCTGCAGAAGGCCTCTCTGTTATGTAACTCACTCAGAAAGTCCTCAGTTACCATTTTGCTCCAAATCAGCCATCACAAGGGTTTCTGGCTGGGGTGGGCTGTGGTTATCAGAGTGTTACAAATGGGGTACAGGCCTCATTCCCTGGAGGCCTTTATTATCCTCTGTCAAGCCCCAATTCAAGAGCCAGGAACAAAGGGGATAGGTAACTGATCCATCTTTGGGTCTCCCTTCACTTCTACCCGTCTCCTGGGCAGCCCCTCTGCTTTGATAAAAAGGGGAAAGCTTGTGGGACCAGGTACAAGTGCAAATAGTGCTAACCTCTGCCGGCCCCACCTCCCAAAAGGCAGGCAGCCCACATCAGGGGCGGGCTTCTTCACAGCTCTGAAGGGTTCACCTCTTCCATTCCCCCAGACCTCCCTGCACAGAACTAATGTGTTCTCCCAGGAAGGCTGCCTGCTTAGCATCCCTCTTGTTGAAAACATCCAGGACAACTTCAAAATACTTCTCAGGAGAGTTAATGACGGGTCTCAGGTCTGAAATATTTTAAAGCCCTGTTAGGAAGAAATCATCCAGGAGCACAAAGTCTCATCAGTAGGATCACCCAAGCAAGTGTGAGATTTCTCCTTCAAAAAGATTAATTAAAAATAGTTCTTAGGTGTTACTTGGTTCACGGATCAGTTTTTCTCTGTTGTAACTTACGAATTCTCAAGAACAAGCTAGTGAGACATTTATTTTCAATTTGTTGGTTTTTGGATGGTACTGTACTTTCTGATTAGACCTTTTTAATTTTTAAAACTCTGCTAGAGGGTTTTTCCACTGTGGAAATGTAAATGAAAAATAGACTCTCCCTTTGAGACTCTTACAGGGTCGATCAGAGGGAATAAACCTGCCTGGCCCCAACTCACTTCTCCAAGTAGCCCTGTCTGAACTTAGGGAGAATGATGGTGGCAGGGTTTGGCACCTTTAATGCTGGCACAAGGTAAGCTCTTTGAAATGAATATCTATTCTAGTGCAGTGTGCAATGTTCCAGCCGACTAAATGGGCTTTCCTTCCGCCGAGAGGCAGTCCTGGGGGACAGAACTAATATGATCTCCCAGAGAAGCTTTTCATCAAAACATCCTCTGCGCTTTTGTTTTTGTATTAAAAAGATGTTTTTGCTTTCCTCTCAGTTCCTCCACCTTGCTTTGTAGCTACAACAATGGATAGCGGTTGTCATTTTTGTGTGTGCCATTTGTAAACTCGTGTCACATTGGGACTCACAATGCCCAGACATAACTCAGGTATGTCTTGAGCTTCTGGTGTCTACTCATGACTCAACGGGGCCCCTGGAGACGCACTGTGGGGAGAGACCCTGGAAGGTCTCTCCCCACAGTGCCCCTCTCTCACTTAGAGAAAACTCCCTGAACTAAAGAAGACCAGACTCAGGTTATGCAGGTAAGTGATACTGGCTTTCCCTGGCGACTAGCAAGCCCAGAGCTAGCCCTCTCCCCCCTGGCATAACTCCTTTCGGGAAGGAAGGCGGCAGGGACCTTTCCACGGACCTTTTCAAAACTATGGCAACTGAGTTTACAGGTAAAATTCTGGTATAGCCCAAACAACTCTGGTTATTTAAATTTGAGGGTTTTTTTTCACATGTACACAGAGGAACATGCACACACACACCAACCAGGGGTAATTACCAGTGCATACACTGGCCCGCTCTGGTAACAGCAACTACGACCAACAAACTTCTGAAGAGTAAAAAGGGGGTGGGGAGACCCTCTCCATATCTTGTGAATGGTCATCTCATACTGCTTAACACCCGGAGGCAGCGACTGGCCAGACCTCCTGCTCCTTTCCTAGCAACAGGTAAATCAGCCCCTCTTGCCCGCCCCCCAAGACCCCGCTAGATTTAAAAGCTAAAATTTCTCTTTCCAAAGGGAGGAAAATGAATGAATCCCATTAATGAGTTAGGTACACGGAACCTGGCCTGTCTAGAGCAACTGTATTTGTAAATAAATTACTTCCTGTTTATTATGTGCATTTTTATTAAACAAACAACAGCAACAGGAACTCCATTGCCTCTGGAGGATTTAGTACAGCAAATACTTCGACGTAGGATTTGATTCCACTCCTTTCTGTGCTCTTTTGCTGATACTCACTGGAGTCAGGGCGGAGGGCCGTCATCCTCCTGCGTCCAGGAAGACTTTGAAAGGAGTCACCCTTAAAGTTCTCAGGTTTGCCCAAGTGTGCTCTCAGCCCAGCCGGGAGGCGCCTGGGCCACGCCACCTGGGGAGTTTCAGTTTTGCCCCAGAATCTTTCTAAAGCTGACCACGGCTCCTCGCCGGCCCCACAGCGAAGCGCGTGCGGGGATCCTGTTAGTGCTGCATGGGCACCGTCCTCGGCCGGCCCAGCCCACGGTCTGCTCAGCACCCCGCCGGCCCCGCTCGCGCCCCTGGGCGGGGACGGGGGCGGGAAGTGAAGTGCGCGGCCAGGACTGGCAGTCACCCCAGGGTTCCTCGGGAGCTCTAGTTTCCCATCCGCGCGAAGCAGAGAAGCATCCCCAGGCGCCTCGGGCTCCCCAGGGTGCAGAGCCGCCGGCGGCCTCCGCCCTACCCTGGCCCTGCCAGCCGGTTGGAGACCCCCACTCACTCCCAAACGCTGCGACCCGTTGCGCTCGGGGCCGGCCCTCGATGACCTCGGCTGCCCCCGCAGCTGAGCGGCAGCAAAGGGCTGGACCCTTACTCCGAGCAGTGCGTCTCCTTCCCTGCACGGATCCCCGGGAGAACCACAATGGGCCCCCAGGGCGACCTGGACGCCAGGCTCAGCTGGACGGAAGGCAGGGGGTCCCGCTCCTTCCCGACCGCTCCTCCCGGCTCCGGGCTGCGGCAGCCGGGTGTGTCTCGGAGCCGCACAGGAGCCCGGCGCCCCGCCGCACGCTCGCGCCCGGTCCGCCGCGGGAGGCCGGACCAGCGGGGACACCAGCCCGCGCCGCGCACAGGCCGGCGGCCTCGCGCCTTCGGCTCCCCGCGTCCAGGGTGAGCGCCAGAGCCTGCAACCGCCTCGCGCAGTCCCCGCCAGCCTTCCAGGCCGACTCCCCAACTCTCCGTTTGCTCTCCCCTCGGTTTTCTAGGCGTCTCCAGCCTCCAGCTCGGGGACTGCTCTGCCAACTGCCCTCCGGGCTCCGCGGCTCCCAGCCCGAGCATCCCCGGGCGGTGACAACTGTTCTTGTTGGGTGGGGAGAGGAGAAGTGGGGATGCAAAAGGTTATTTCGACCTGTTTCACCAAGTTTCATTTGGCAATTATAGCAACCCCGATAGAAAACTCCATTAAAAAAAGAAGATTTACTACTGCTTCTGAAAAGCCGTTATTTTTTACACTGCTTTTAGGAAGATAGATGAACAAAACATCGCGTTTCAAGCTATTTTGATCTGTAATTAAATGGCAGGATCGGTTTGTATTCTCCTACGGCTTTTACAGAAGTTGCAGTGATCCAAAGTCGGGTTGCTGTGTCAGAGTGGCATTTTTATTAATGAGAACACAAAAAGCTTGCATATTCTTAGCCCTGCTTGAATTTAGTTGCTAAGCAACCGCTGTATGGTAATTCATCCGCGAAATTTAAATCTTTGAGAAAGGATCATGCGTTTTGCTGAATCGTCGCCACGAAGAAAACAACTTGTGGGACTGGCCCGCTGGTCCGGCGGGGATGCCACGCCACCGGCGGGCCACCAGAGTCCCCCTGGCTGCCCGGGTCCCAGTACCACGCTCCGCTCCTGTATCTCCATCTCCGCTGAAGGCAGGCCCTGCAACTGAGCAAGTCCTCTGAGTCCCCAGGACTTCGGAGATCTGGCTTCGACTTTCCGCAGCCCTCCCCCCCCCCCGACCCCGCCGCACCCCCGCTGCATCCACAGACGCGAGTGTACAGACACACACACTGGCGCACACATCGTGTCACCACGTGAAGGCCAGTCGCCCAGTGCCCTCTGAGGTCACTCCCAGACCTGGCTCATCAAAGAGCGCAGCCCCCAGCCCTCCAGAAGGCCAGGCTGCTGCCCTGGCCGGCAGTGACATCATAGGCTCCTGCTGGCCACGCGCGCCCACATCTCAGGATACTGCAACAAACACGGATGTGAAATCAAGAATGAAAGAGAGTAATCTAATTAATAGGTCATGAGCCAGGCTAACAAAATCAAAGAATCTGATTACACAAGTACCCTCCTTGCTGTCTCCGCTGCCCCCACCCCAGGCATCTCTGCAAGCCTCCGAAGGACTTCCTTTCCTAGACTGGAAAGTTCAGGAGGCAAACCCAGAACTCTCTGATTTCCTTATTGAAGTCAAGATCAAGCCCACAACGGGCTCCACAGCCAGGAGGTCACAGGGGAGAACTCGGGCAAGGAACTGAAATGACCAAGAGATGAAGACGAACCCTGGAGAACTGGCCCCACACACTCCTTACCTATCGCTCTTCACAACAGCAGCTGCACTGATGCTGTCAGTAACTGCACAAGTAGAGAGAGGTTTTTCACTCACAGCCATTTTAAGAAGACACTTAACAAAAATAACACAGTACAACTCGTTTTACTACCTCACCGGGTTCTGGGTCACCAGTAACCTCCAAGTCTTAACTTTCTTTGAACACTCTTCCCCAGCATAGATGTGGTGTACAGCCAGGTACTAGGTCTCATCGTGGATACATAGTTTCAATCTGTCCAATCAGCCACTGCATTTCATGAAAGAACTCTTTAATTTCTACCCTTCTGCCTTGAAAAAAAACAGGTCCACCTCCTAAATAATTAATTTCAAGTCTGTATCCAGTGCCAATACTTGTTGCATCCATTTGAGAGTTTGATTAATTGCCCTGGAACTTGGGCAAACTAAACTCCATGTGGAGAGAATGTTTCTGCCTTCAGTTTAGTTCTGAAAGCTACATATTATTGATGGATTTTACTCTATTTACATACAAATTGGTGCAAATATGCCCATCTCTTAAAATGCGTTTTCTATAAATATATAAAAGTGTCATTTTTGATTTAGCTTGAGAGGTTGATCATTTATTACAAAAATAAACGAATAAATACAACAATATATTGTTGCTTCCAACAAAATAAATACTTTTACAAATATATAATTTTAAAACAAATTTAATTGTTAAAATTATTTAAAATATTACACTTATCGATAAAACTATCAATTGTATATACTGCATTTAATATTAGAACCAATTATTCTCTGGATTTTGAAACCATTCATACAAAACATTATAAGCATGGTAGTGCGCAAACCCTGGAGACTACAAGGAAGCAGAGGGACTCTCTAAGATCAAGAATGAACAGTTCTGTTTTGGAACAAAGAAGCAGTCCTTGGCTAAGAACTTAAAAAAAAGGAAGGAGGGCAGAGAAATAACAGCCAAATAACTATTTTACATACACCTTGAATGATTTATCGCCCAGACTTGCAGGGGAAGATGGTTGGGTGAATGATATGGCTGAGGCTTGGACCACAGGTCAGGAGCTACAGGAGTCTGCAGACTACAAATGGGCCTAGTTTGGGATTAGCCAGATTGATGGAACAGAACTTTGTCACTTTCCTTTGGGTTGGAAGGGGAGGAGGGATGGATTGAAATGGAGGAAACAAATGGGTACTTTACAAAGCACAAGACACTTGCTCTGCAAAGAAACACAATGACCAAATTCATTAAAAAGATCTGGTGACGTATAACAATATTTTCATTATTTGCGTGTATAACAATATAAGTCTAACACTAACCTCTCAGTTATATCTGCTCTCTTTTGTTTTTCAACCATGAATTTCATTTTGTAGATACATTCAAAGGGTTGCTTATCAAAATATGGAGTGTCAGCATTAGCTCACTTTAAAAATGCAAAATAATGAAATAAAATGATCTTGTTTTTCCAGCTTCTCCAATTCAAAGTTACTCTGTTACCCCTAAATCAGGACTTCTTCCAAAGTAATCAGCAAAGGTTGCTTTTTAACAGAAAACAGTGTGAAATTGAATGGTAGTTCTTTTGTTAGCCAAATCATCGAGTAAGCAAACAGCTCCTAAAATTTTATAAAGACCCACTGTCTAATCAACCACTACCATTCCTGCTGGGGAAACAGGACTTCATCTCATGTGCCAGTGGTATCCATCATTAAAAACAACCACACCCAATCCTCAGCTTCCCAATAAGGCCTTCTTTGCTTGCCTCTGTAGACCCTCAAAAACGGATGAAGTTTATATTCACTCCAGGTTTTAAATTTGCTGGGCAGGGAGATTACAATAGCAAGAGAAATAAGGAAACAAGAAAGCCAAGAAAAGTAAACTGTGGCTTCTTATTTTCATTTTTTCTTCTTTCTGTTTAATAAATATGGCCTTTTTCAGATTTCACAAATCAAAATGATTGTGATTTTTAGTACTATCTGGTGTTTAAAATAATGCAACCCAACACAGGCCATCTGGCTAGGCTTGATTTATGAAAGTGACACAGGGTCTGTCTGGAAGAAATAACTGCTCCTTGTTGCTCGCACAGTTTTCCCGGTTTTTTAACCCCTGCATTTGATATCTTAGGGGGAGGAAGTAAGGATGGGAGAAGGCAAAAGTGAGTGACAGCTAAATGAGATTAGGGGAAAATTGTCCTATAAAATCACTGCTTTATCACCCCAAATACTTTTTAAAAGTCCAGTATGAAAGGACTCAAATAAGCAGTCTTTAATATTCACAACCTGAGGCATCAGGCTTTCACTTTCCAACAAGGTAAGTATTGATACATGGATGTGATACATGTGACCACTTTACAGGGTGTATCTAAGGGGTGATCCAAAAGCTAAAACCCCAGGGTCAATGAAGCAGGTACAGAATCACACTGGAGAAACACCAAAACACAGACATGTAGACTTTTAGGTCTGAGCTGGTAATCACACCAGTGTGGACCACATGCAGGATTTTAGAACTCCCTTCTTTCATTACAGAAACAAACAAACAAAACAAACCCTTAAATGGCTTAATAATTTAAACCTAATTACATAATCATCAATGGAATAGTTGTAAGCTATTCTTCACAAAAAGAAGAAAGAGACATAGCAATATGGTGGGGGAAGAGAGGAAAAAGAGAAGCTAAACTTTGGAAAAGGGCTCTGTATTAACCATTAATAACCAGCTGGCTCATTTCTATTGGTGTTGCAATCCAGTCTTTTGATAAAGATGATGAAGAACACCGGTATCTCCAAGAAAAGTAGTAAATATTCCCCCTAAAAAATCCACTAAAATTAAGGAAAGGGAAAGATTGTGAAACTGACAGTTTACCAGGGAGTGCCAAGTAGTTAGAGTACTAACATTTCTGTCACCACTGTCCTTTGCTCTAGATTTCTAAATACACCTCAGTGCAGCAACAAGACTGGGCTTCCTCAGCACCATGGCTCAAGGGTATGCATTCGTAAAAAAAATATTTTCTAACTATTTTCTTCCCACACGGTGTTTACGCATCAGACACAGACTATTTCATTCTAACAAATTTATTTTCTCGATCAGCTCTTATGGAATCACTACTCAAATTAAATTACAATCAAATGATCACATCAAAAGATACCCTCATTACCTAACAACTGTCCATTTTTTCATTTCATTTTGATTTGTGCTCGTCTGAAAAAAACACGTAATACAAGATCTGGGGAAAAATAAATTACCATTTTGCAGCAGTTCATAAGTATTCTGAATAAAATATTAAAAGAAGTCATTTAATGAAAATATAAAGCAAATATTTTTAGATCAGCAACGGATCTAACAATCTATATTGCCGTCTTTTGAAAAGTCTGTTTATTAAAACCTACCAAAAACACTGCTTGGAAATGGCAGTATTATAATCACAGCCGCAGCACCCATTCCATCAAAGTTGGCAACGGATTGAGAAGCAAAGTCCAAACGTGCAGCGGCGGGTGCTCAGTCTTTCTAAATCCCTTTATGAGTCGGTCCAGAAATAAAAAATAAAAATATTAATAAAAATTATTAGCGGTGGAATCTTGAGGCAGCCCTCGCAGCCGGGCTGTGGCCGGGCCTCCCTCCATGTCCGGTCTGCGGCCGGAGCCCCGCCAGGCTCTGCACGCCTCGCCCCCTCCTCCAGGATGGAGGAGCGGACTTCCCCTGCGCCCTGGCCTACCCTCTGCACCTTTCGTGATGTTTTTATTTCCAAGGTTATTTGAAGGAAGCGCATCCTTTTGGCTTTGCTCTTCAGCTTGTTAATTTCAGAGGCTGTGCATATTGTTTTTACCGGAGACTGTTCTTTTTTCCTCCTTCCCATTTCACCGTCAGTTTATTTGTCCCCAATGACTGAGTATGGCCAAGAGGAGCCGGTTCCCGGCGGAGTCGTCCCTGATTAAGCCCGGTGCCTCTGGCTCTTTCAGAGGGCTCCCAGGAAACGAAGTTCCGGTCGGTTGGTCGGTCGGTCGGTCACTTTAGGCAGCCCTTTGGCGGGAGGAGGAGGGGGACGTTTTTCCCCCAAGAGGAGAGGACGAGGCAGGTACGGGGTGCTGTCCGCCGTCGCCCAGGGGGGCTTCACAGGGTGGGCAAAGCCTCAGGAGTGCAGTTTTGGTGCGCTGGGCATCTTCACCCTTTTTAAAAAACAGAAACAAGAACAAAAAACGAAACATCACCACAGTATAAATGAGACCCAGGGTCGCCCCCTTTTTCTCTTCCGGTGTCGTTTGTGTATACCGTTTGGTGTTTCTGATGTTCTGTGTGTTTTGTCCCTCTTCTCTAGGTCTCAAAAACCATCTCGCTGGCCAGTCTCTTTTTTCTTTCCTCCAAGGGCGAGCGTGCCCGTCTTTGGGCGGAGGGGAGGGCGGCAGGCCTCGGGGACCGGGCGGACCGGGTGCGGGGTGGGCGCGGCGTCGGCCAGCGGCAGCGGCGGGGAGGCGGCGGCGACTCTCTGGTCGCTGCGCCCCGGCCTTCACTGCACGCTCGTCTGCAGCCCGTGGTGCGGCGGCGGCGTGTCGGCGCTGACGGTGCCCACTTGCGAGTAGACATCGTCCGGCGTCTGCTGTTGGATCCCGGGCGGCGTCATGCGCTTCTCCTTTTGGCGCCGGTTGCAGAACCAGACCCGCACCACCTCCTTCTCCAGCTGCAGGCTGTCGGCCAGGTTGGTGATCTCCTGCGCGGAGGGCTTGGGGCACTTGAGGAAGTGGCTCTCGAGCGCGCCCTTGACGCTCACCTCGATGGAGGTCCGCTTCTTGCGCTTGCGGCCCTGAGCCGCGATCTTGTCGATGCTCGTGGGGCTGCCGGTGCTCGAGTCCGCCTCCTCCAGCCACTTGTTCAGCAGCGGCTTGAGCTTGCACATGTTCTTGAAGCTCAGCTGCAGGGCCTCGAAGCGGCAGATGGTGGTCTGCGAGAACACGTTGCCGTACAGGGTGCCCAGGGCCAGCCCCACGTCGGCCTGCGTGAAGCCCAGCTTGATGCGCCGCTGCTTGAACTGCTTGGCGAACTGCTCCAGGTCGTCGGACGTCGGTGTGTCCTCGTCCGAGTGCGGGTCGTGGCTGTTGAGTCCCGGCCCCGCGCCGCCGCCGTGGTGCGGAGGCCCCTGGGCGTGGTGGGGGTGCGGCGGGTGCGCGTGGTGGTGGTGGTGGTGGTGGTGGTCCGCCAGCTCGGGGGTGTCCCCGCGCACCAGCCCCGGGTGCACCAGGCTCTGGGCGCCGCCGCCCGCGCCGCCGCCGCCGCCGCCGCCGGGCCCGGGCGGCGCGCTCAGCATGCCGTTCACCGTGAAGCCGCCGGGCTGCGAGTAGAGCAGGCTCTGCGGCGGCGGCTGCTGGCCTCCGGCCATGGACGGGAGGTGCGCGGCGGCGGCGGCGGCGGCGGCGGCGGCGGCG
>JAAGEH010000041.1:4257283-4408304 GCA_011751065.1 Lasiurus cinereus | reverse complement strand
CCCCCCCCCCCCCCCCCCCCGCCCCCCCCGCCCCCCCCCCCGCCGCCGGCTCCCGCCGCGTCCGAGTGTACAATGGAGCCGGCCGCCAGCAGGCTGTTCCCCGGCAGGTAGGGGTTAGAAGCCGCCGTGGCCATGCCGCTCCGCTCCCGCCACCCCACCGCCGCCACCACCGCCGCCGCCGCAGCAGCCGCGGCCGCCGCCGCCGCCGCCGCGCCCCCCGCTTCCCGCCGCCTTCGCTCACGCCTCCCCCGCCCCCGCCCGGGCCCCAGTCGGCCCCCAGTCGCCCGCCGCCTTCGCCGCCGCCGCCGCCGCCGCCGCCTCCGCCCCCGCCGCCGCCGCGGCCCCGGGCTGGAGCAGCAAGGCCGCTCGGCTGGGCGCGGGGGTCGCCGGCCGGCCTCTGGCAGCAGCAGCAGCAGTGCTCTGGAGTGGAGAGGGGGGCTAGCTTCTCGGGGCGCGTTCCTTAGCCGCCCCCTTCACGGGGGTTCTTGGCCGCCCCCCAGCCCCGGCGCGTTCGGCTGGCTCCAGCGGGGCTCGCCGGGCGGGGCGCGGGCCTGCGCTCCGGCTCTCAGGCGGGTCTTGGGCTCCTACTCCTCCTCCTGTCCCAGGAGCGCGGACGCTACCCGGGCGCGGGGCTCGCTCCACCTGCTCAGTGGCGATTTCACAGGAGGCAACAAAGAAAGAAGCCGTTCCTTTCTTCTTGAACCAAATTATGGATGACCAACAGCCGGCCTGCTCCTTCCCTTGGCCGCTCTCCTCTCCTCAAGAACACATTTCGCTCCTTGTCCTCTGGAGTAGTAAAACTTTTTGAGTCCTTGAAGGCGTGGTGATGCTGGCTGCTGGCGTGTGCCGAGAAGAGAGCTGGCTCCTGCTCTCCCTTCTGGTCCTCTCGTTTCAAGTTTGTTGTTGTTGTTGTTTTTCTGTCCTAGGAAAACTTCTAGCGTTGCTGCATTTCTCTGCAATTGCTATTGCCGGAGCTCTTGGTTGCCTCTGAAACAAGAGTTCTTCATCCTCCTCGCAACAGTCACAGTTTGATGCGACATCTTTCCCTTTGGGCAGAAATGAGGAAACAAATATAACAAGGAAAAAAAAATTCAACAGGAGAAAAAATGAGGTCGAATGACTGTTACCTTGTTGCTGAAGGTTGGGGTTGGTGTTTTATTTTTTACCCAGCAGTTGTCTGGAGGAGGAGAAGGAGGAGGAGGAGGAGGAGGAGGAGGAGGAGGAGGAGAGGGAGGAGGAGGAGGAGGAAGAGTGCATTGGTGGAGATGGAGGGGTGTGTGTGTGCATATAGGGGGTCCTTGATACAAAACCAATTCCAGTGGGCGCGTTGCGCGGCTTGTAGGGTGCACGGCTGGCGCTGGCGCTGGCGCGGGCCGTGCCGGAGCGGAGTTGCAGCGGGCGCTCCCTCCGCGCCCCGGTTTGCGCTCTCTCTTCCTCCCTCACTTCCCCTCTTCCTCCCTCTCTCCCTTTTCGCCCGCCCGCCCGCCGGCGCTCGGATCTGACAGTTCGCTCTCCGTCCCTCCTTCTCTGAGCGGGGACTGTCGAATGTTTACCCTCCGTGGCGAGCGCGCACCCACCACCACACTTTCCCAAATACAAGGAAGTCGAGCACCAGGGCCCTCGCTGATTGGCTACCTGCTGGGTGATTGGCAGGCCCGGAATGACTGGCTCGGGACGCGAGGCCCCCCTTCCGGCCGTTCCGATTGGTTGCTTTTTAATTTAGGCAGAGCATCGTAGACGCTGGAAAGCTGCTGTCCCCCAGGCTCCCCCCCACCCTTGCCACTTTCTCCTCCCCTCCCCTCTCCCACCACCCCTTCCGCCACATCTTAACTCTTAGTGTCCGGCCGAGTGGTAGGCGTGCCCTCCGCGGCTCTGAGCGTTCGCTGGAGGCCTGGCAGGAGGGAAGGAAAGGGGATAGAAAAGGGACAGAGAGGGGCAGGATCAGAGGAAAACAAAGAGGGGGGGGGGGGAAATGCATGAAATACGGCAATCAACCCACTCCACCAGGACTGCGTCGTGCTGCAACCCTCCGCCCCTCCCCATCCCAGAGACTTGGGAAGCGCCCGGCGAGGATGCACCTTTCGAGCTAATACCTATAGATAGAGGTGTCTCCCAAAGGTTTCAAAGTTTCCTTTCTCCGTCACCAGCCGGCCCCCATCTCTGTTCAGCGGGGGTGGGAGAGGGGAGCTCCAGGCGCCAAGAGCTCGGGTCGTGGCCAGGCTTCTTGGGAATCCGCCACCGCAACTTTCTGTAGTCGCTGCGCGCCGGAGGCAGCCCCCTTTGTTTAAGTTCTCTCTTGCCACCGCTGGGAAGCTTTCAGCCGGGGGCCAGCGCAGTGCCCGCGCGTGCGGGACGGACCGCTCGCTGCCGCGGTGGCGCTCGCCCCTACTTCTCGCTCCTTGTCCCCCCGCCCTCCCCCTTCCTTCTCCGGGTCAGGCAGGTAGCTTTCGAGACCTTGTGATTTTGCAGGGTGCGGGTCAGCGAAGCCAGGCGCGGTATTTGAAAAGCAGGCAGGCCGGCCTTGCCCCATAGATACATCGTAAGTGTTTTCCATCCCAGCGGCTCGAGGACTTCCCGCTGCAGCAGGGCGGCCTGGAGGACCGGATCCACTCGCCGCGCCTCCCGCCGCTTACCTGTGTGTGCTCACTGTGTGTGTGTGTGTGTGATTGCAGTGTGGTTAGTAGTGGCGGGGTCTGCCTGCTGGCTATTCCTAGGCACGGCGGTGCTTTTCTTTCTTTTCTGTCTCCAAAGGGTTTGTGTAGTGGTGGGGCTGGCGGTGACAAACGCTTTCTCAGCCCCAGCTGGGCTGAAAGGGTTAAGGGGGCCGGGCGGGAGAGTGCGAGGGGTAGGCGGGAGAGCCGGGGGTGGGGAACGCGACCGAGCGGAAACGCTGCACAGAGGAACCTGGGCGAATCGAGCAAAAAGAGAAAGTGGCAACGAAAACAAGGGCAAATTGAACCGTCCTCGGGGATTTCCAATGAACTGACCCAACTCGGACATTCAATAAATACATCGTTCCTAATGAGTGTGTGCGCACGGGCAAACAGCACCCCAGCTCTGCGGCGCCCGCCCTGCGCCGGCCTCGCCAGCTCGCTCCAGCGGCAGGCTCCCGGGCCGCCGCCCCGGACCTGGATGCTCCCGTTAAATTGTGCACGGGCTGTCCTTCCTCCCAGGAATAGTTCCTCTGCTGGGCTGAGTCGGGGGCACTCAGTACAAGCCAGAGCCCGGCCGCAGCCACGCAGCCACACAGCCTTTGCGTGATGTCCCGATTAACAGTGGACACCGTTAAGCAGGATTTATGCGGGATCTCGTCCAGCTCTTGCTTGCCGGGGGAGAGATACCAACGTAGGTAGGTTTTAGCAAAGCCATTATTGCTAAGGTATAGATGTGAGAAGCAGCAGTAACTAGACCCCAAACAGCACGGATTTCCCCCTCTGTGTCCCCCTAAGGTTCCTTTTTATATTTATGTATGCGGATATGTATGTATAAAAGATGGAACACAGATTTCATTGAATAAAGCTGAGGTCTCCAGGTGCAGACGTCTGAAGGGTCGGTGCCAGCACTCCGTGTTTTCCTTTCCTGCCGATTTTGCTTGGATCGGGCTCAAAAACCCGGTCTCGTGGTTTTGTTTACACTGAATGGGGAGGATAGGAACAGAGCCACGGGCCGTCTTTCATTAATATACAGTAAGGATTTTGTCCAAATTACTGCTATGAATTTCACAGTACACGCTTTCAAAAGCAGTCTCAGGTGGCCTGATGAAATGCGATAGCGCCTCTCCAAACAGATCCACTTTCTTTCTTCTCCAGGAGGGTGTGTGTGCTATGGGAAGCCCCCCCAAACGCAGCACTCCTCTGTAATAGAAATACACTTCTATTCTGAGGTTTGTCCCCTCCGTCCCCCCTTTTCTCCTATTTAGTTCTCCAGTGGCTTCAGAGCCTCCCCCAGTCCTACTCCACTTGCCCCCTCCCTCTGCGTGATTGTTTTGTCTGGAAAAAAAAAATCCAAAGTATATAACAAGGGGAGAACAGTTAGTGCTGATTTTCATTTGCATACATTTTCATATATTTTGGTGAAAATAATAGACTAGTGGAGAGCTGGGCTCCGAGGAGTCAGTGTGAAGGGAAGGCTAAGGATGCATGGTTCTGGGGAGTTGAGAATATGCCTTCACCGCCTCCAGTCACTTGATTGAAAAAAATCGTTTATTTTAAAATCTAACCCTGGGAGTTTGTTCGGTAAGTGCTTTCATCTCCTCTCCCTGCTTTCTCCTTTTCTCCCCCTTCTTTCTGTGTGTTAATAGTCGTGCAGGTTTGGGAGTTTATTCTCATTGCTTGGGACATGAGAGGGCTCACAGTGACCATTTGAAGTTGGGAGGCGAAGTGTGCTGGGGGTTGGGGGAGTAAAACACCATCCTGCCCTGCTAAAGTATTTTATAAAAAGGCAGACTCGTCCCAAAGCTCCCACAGCAAGGCACGTTGGGGGCGGGGGAGAGTGCTATCAGTTTTAAGTGCTGATTATGAGGGGGCAAAGGGCCCTAGAAAAGAAGCGTTTATAAAGTTCCCAGTATTATCAACATTTCTTGTTTGGAAAATTAAAAACAAACAAAAACAGAGGAGCAGAGGGAAAGAAGTACCCTTTCTGTAGCTAGTGCTGACGGCGAACTGAGATTGCCTGCTCCGGACTGGGGTGAGGGGATTCCTGCTGGGAAGAGGGATGGAGTGGAGGGGGCTCCGCAAAGGGAGGGCAAAGGGCTGGAGATGAAGGAAGCAGCAGAGGAAGAAGAGGCAGGAAGTTCTGCACCAGGGCTAGAACCGCAGGGAGCTGGCGACCATGCAGCTCCCAGCTTCTGGGTGAGAGTCCGTCAGAAAGAGGGTGATCAATCAAAACTAACCAGGGCACCCTACCCTTTCCTGCCAAAGGGCTGGAGCTTGAGCATCGAAAACTGGATTTTATTCTGTTCCTCATAATTGACAGTCGGCCTTGCCCCCTTCCTATCCACTGCCCCTGGGTTTTGTAAAAATTAAGTTGCAGTTATTTGCTAGATGCAGTTAATTAGATAAATATAACTAGAGGAAATAGCCAAACAATTCCAAGCCGGTGGGAGCACCTTACCTTTGTGAAATAGGCTGGAGTGAATTCTCAAAGCACCTTTCTTTTGAAAGGAAGCCTTGCCTGGGTGATGAGGGGGTAGAGTCAAATGGCTAGAATTTTATTGCACTTTTGTATCCAGAACACCTTGCAATTTAAATTTTGTAGTTTCTTTGGCAACAGTTGATGCCAAATCAATGAAATGGTTTGTAAGGAGGGAGGAAGAGGTTGCAGTAGGGGAGAGGGCTGAGATCCGCCAGTTCTCCACTCCTTGTTTACTGCTTGGCAGCCTCGCTTTTGACTGGGGTTAACTCTCTGTGCTCCATTGGACCAGATGCCATATAGAGCTGCTCCCTGAAGATCATTTGTTTCCTTGATGGGGAACATTTCTGAGCAGAGCATATTGGTTGCCATAGAGAAAGAAATAAAAGGAAGAACACTAGTCACATTAAGCTATATGTTTGTGCACTGGGCTTTAGATAAAAGGATCTTGGTTCAGCCAAGAAGAAGCCAGACTAGAGATCTCTAGCGCCACTAAGACTAGCTTTATTTTGTTTTGGACTTTTACAGTTGAAACATATAAGCTAATTTTATTGGTGGTTGTTAATTTTATATGACACGGTTTACTGAACAAAATAAACTTTGGAAGTGCTCAAGAGTCGGACTAGAGACTTGACAGCAGGGGGCGTACTTACTCGCTTTAGCAGGTACTGAGTAAAATGTAGCTGTTTCCAAAGCAAATCTGCTCATTCAAACTTGCCAAAGGAGCAAACCTTTCTGTGCAAATTCACCACGACCAGTGAATTCATTGCACAACACAGGGTTTTAAATAGGAGTACAATGACTTCCCCATCTCCCACCCATCCATGTCTGTGACATGGCCCTGAAAGAAACAGTTAAAAAAAAAAAAAAAGGATTCATTCACTTCCCTTGGTGAAGTGTACAGAGGGCTGAAAAACAGATTGGGCTGTGGAAGCAAAAGCACCTTAAAATTATTAAAGGTACATAGTAAGTTACGTTAGGAACAACCATTCCGGTTGCATACTTGGGGAAACAATCAGGAAAATAAAATGCATCCTAAGGTATTAACTATTAAATAATCAATGCTCTTCAACTTGATACATGCTTTGATTTAAAAGTAAACCTTAAGATCTTGGAGATTTAGTCAAGGCATGGATGATCTCTTTTACTTCATTTTATATTTTGCTTTAATCTTGGTACCTCCTATTGTCTATAGAAGGATTTTGGATTTATCTTTGAAGGGTTTGTTAGGGAAAAGAAAATACAAAATAGCCGTTGGTTAGAGGTAACTGTAAGCTTGAAACTTCTTAGCATAATATTACTTAACACAGTTGGAGAAAATTTTTAAACAGAACCAGGCTTCTGCCCCCAGAGAGTTTTAGCTATCGCCGATGAAGACTGAACTCTATTTTGATATAGGATAAAAAGATACGTGAAAAATGTCTAAAACAGTGATGAGCAAATTCTGTGTCCGGTTTTGAGCAATTAGTTTGATACTAACAATTTTCCTAAGGAAATTTAAAAAGCACGACTAAAAAAGGGAAGCTGTAAATGACTGGAAGTGAGATGCTAGTGTCCACAGCTCAGCAGTCCAGGGCAACTGTGACTGTCACAGCCTATAAGGAGGGGGCCTGGGATACAAAATTCCCCTGGAAGAGGGGAAGATACCTTTCTCTAACTCAACTCCAAGATCAACCAGCTGCTGACCATGAGCTTTTCTTTGAAACTAAGTTTGAAAAGTGCAGATTTGGCTTTAATTGGTATTCAAACTAGGAGGATTGAAAGATTTTAGGAGTAATATAAGCAAAAGAAACACTTTAAAAAGCATTTTAATTCTGTTATTTTCATCTGTGAGCTCTCACATTTAGACTTAGAAAGTGCACTGTCAGGTTTGTACTAATAAAACAAAATGGGAAATTGAGGAAACTATAATTTGAGCCTAAACATTGCTTTTTCTTAAGTTCTCTGGACAAAAGATTTCTGGGGGAAATCCACACGAACTGGACAAATGCCTCAAAGCTCTACTGTACTAAGCATGCCTGGGCCATTAAATGCATTTAACAATTATTACAGAGAAAGGGAACTTTTCTATTTAGCCAGACATTTTGCAAACACTAGTTAAGCAATAATTGTATATACGTATTTAAAGCATACTTATTTTTTATCAATGAAATCTGTGACTGTTACTATTTTGGCAGCTACTTACTTTTTTGTTTTGCAAAAGTACTTAACTCCCACACCCCTCAAAAAAAAGTGTTTGCTCCTCATGTATAGTCTTAGGTTACCTAAAGTGAAAGAACTAGGAAATAGTTATTCTGAGTAAAGCAACAAGTTAACTTGAGAACTGATATATTATAGAAGCTGCTGGCATTATGTAATGATTTGGAGGTGGAAACGATCGAGCTGGGTATATGAATTAAGATTCAAAGTGCCGGGCAAAGCTACAAATTTTTAATTGTTGGGGCTGGGGAACTGCTTTGGCCAAATGAGAGAATGAAGAACATTACTTGGTCAAATGTACAAAACACAAAGCGGGTACTTGCTCATGTGCCTCCATTTGAGAGCTACAAGGTGCTGGGTGCGTGGAGAAGCACGCTTGCTGTTATCATTTACAAATTAAAATATGAAGCACACGAACAGCCCACAGCATGTGCTGTCTACAAAGGGAAGAGCTCTTCAATGGTAGCTCTCAGGTGGAAATGGGGGTGTGTCTTCTCCATAGTGAAGGGGTTCTCTGGTCTTGCTGAGAGTTTTGGAGCATGCAGTGGTTCTCCCAGTTCCTTGTGTCACGTTGGTAACTGATTTATTTGATCTCTGGTGAAGGAATGAGCACTTGGTTTTTGTAGATGGGTCCGAAGGAGCAGTTATAAATTCACACACTGTAATTTCTCACCCTAAAGTAGGAAGTTTTACTTCTGATGCTTGTAGGACAGCTTTAGATGATCGTCCATTTTTGATGGGGAAACCTGAATTGAGAGTCGTGATAAGTTGGTTATGGAGTGTATGGTTTTGAAACAACCCATTTCTAACAATTTGCTCACTCTAGCTGCATAGAGTGCAGCCACAGGCCTGTTCATGAAGCTCCCAGCCTGCTGGGATGCCATGGCTGGCACAACATGGTAGACTATTCTCATGCCCCTCACCCCACATCATAATGCTCTTCTTCGGATTTAAATTCAGAGGGCTAGTTAAGTAGAGACCATCTGACTGATCAGAGTGATGATAATGATTTAGTAACAAAAACATGTGGGCATGTCCTAGCTAGAAAAATATTCCAAGATCAACTTGGTGTGTGTGAGTGTGTCTGTCTGTGTTTTTAAAACCAAAACTCGGAAATGTTAATGCAGCTTTGCCAGAGAGGTGCTTGGATTTCTTGAGGACACCAACCGTTTCCTGTGGGTTAGAAGGCCTCTCCTTCCCAGGTCGGAACAGGGTAGTCTCATTGCTATTGTCTGTGATACTGGGCACAGGTTGGGGTTTACCAAGCTGAAGGCTGCTCTTTTGAGCATTCCCCCCAAATGCTGCTTAATGTGGGTTGCTGAAGCCCCCCTTCACTGTCCTGGTCCCTTCCTTGGCCCAACCTGGACTGATCAGCTTCAAGAAAGTGTGGCTATTTTGCTCACTTTAAAATACAGTATCAATATACATGGATATTTGATACTTCAAATACTCCATGGTTTGCAGCAATATAATTTCAGCTCTAAAATATTTGGTAAGAGGCCTTGGTGGTGGAACTCCATGACCTTGCCCTTGCCCCTGGCTTGGCAGTCCCAAGGTGAGAGTTATGTGTCCCCAATTGCCTTTGAACACTCACCCCTCCTCCCACATATACTGGTTTTCACTAAAGCCCAAAGAAAGGGTTCCAGGCTGGAGTGTGGTGCTTGACAGAGGACAGGTCTCTTTTATTTTTATATCAGGGTGCAAGAAGCCTCCCGAAGTCAAGGCCTGTGTTGTTGAAAGGGCGTTCGCGGTGCTCTCTTTATTTTTAATTCACATCGCAAAAACAAAACTTCACTCAGAAAAACTGACTCTTTAAGTACTCTAACTTCAGAAGCACCAAGACTACCCTGCCAGGGTCTAGCAAATGATTCCGAAAGTCAGATTGGAACTCCCCCTAGGAAGGTTTGCATGCGGACACTCAGGTCTCCATCCTGCGGAGGGGCCTCCTGTGCCCGTGGCCGCCTTAGGAAACCGCTCCCGTAGGCGGGGACTGCCCGGGCACTGCCACGGCTCAGATGGCATTGTTTCTTTGAGAGCTCGGTTGGAACCTGAAATTAAGAGCGTCCCGAGGCTCCTCTGTTCTCCCCAAGCCTAGGCACGAAGTAGCCCTCGGAAGTCGAATCGGCATTGCTTTGCTGTGTTAGGGAATAATGGAAATATCAAAAGAGGGGGGGGGGCACGGGGAGAAGGGATAAGATAAAAGGAATGAGGTGGAGAAAAAAGCAGGGAGGGGACTGGGGACAGAAAGGGACAAGAAAGAGGGAGCTAGGGTTCGAGACCGCGAAGAGGTAACTGCCCAGTCATCCCAACAGGTCATTGTGCACGCGGAGGGGATGTCGCAGACCCGAGAGCCGGGTGCGGGTCGCACCCTGGCATCCAGGCTTCCTTCCTGTCCTGCGTTTGGAGCGCAGGCTGGGTGCGCGGCGCCTCGGTCCGACGCTGACCCCGGCTGGGCGGGCCGCGGCTGGCGCGGGGGCTTTGTTCTGGCGGAGCCGCCGGACCCCGCGCTCCGCTGCGTCCCCGCCTCCCGAGTTGGGGACGGTGGGGGTGGGGACTGCCGGACCGGCGCCGGACCCGAGTGGTGTTGCTGAAGCCTCCGAGCCTGGAATTTCGTTCCTTCGCGCCTTTTCGTAATTGAACATTCACCCTTCGGGGAGGAGGACAGGCTGCGCGGGAGGAGGGACGGCGCAGAGCCCTCCCCTCCGCGCCCAGCCGGTCCGGGGGTGCGGCGCCCCGCGCCGGCCCGCGGCGTGTACGGTGTGCGCGGACGCGTGCCCGGGAGGGCGGTGGATTCTGTCCTAGGTTCTAGGTTTCTGGACACGGTTTGGTGGCTGCAGGGCGGTCCAGGTCGGTGCCTGCTTATTTCCGAGCTGCTCTCGAGGTGCTTTGGGGCCGCGGGGGGCGCTGTGGACGCCCCCGGGCTCTGGGGCTACTCACAGAGAACTCGCAGTTCCCCGTCGCGGAGGCTGCGGCCGGGACAAAGAGGCACACGCCGCAGCGAGCAGAGGGCAGGCTGCACAGCGCCCGCGCGCGCAGCCCGCCCCCGGCTCCTCCCGGAGGCCGCGCCGGGAGCCCAGCGCCCTGCCCTGGGGAAGCCACCGCGCGCAGCGCCTGCTCACCGCTCCTGCCACTGCGGCGGCCAATGCCGGTCCCCTTCTCTCAGCCACCCCCAAAGGTGTGGCCGATTGCAAGAGTTGCGGCTCTGTTATTGTTTGTCAAACAGGCCCTTTCTCTTGGGAGAGTGGCGAGGGGCATGTGGCAGATCCCGGGCAAGGATTATATTAATCAGAGCATTATTTCCCCAGAGAAGCCGAGCACAAATCAGAGTAAATCCTAATAAAATTGGATCGTGGAGAAATGGTACGCTTTAAATAATCTGTGCTGCCTGATAAAAATCTCACATTTATAAGATGTAAGTTTTTAAAAAAGCCCCGTACACCTCTGGCCTGGGGTGGCTGCTGGGTCCGTATCAGGACGGGGTCAGTCACCACCCGCAGCTCAGCTGAAATTTTGGCGTGAGAAAGGGACACAGACACCCTGGATTCGAGGTTCCGCAATATCAGGTCGACTCCAAAGGCACTTTTGGCCCTGGGAGCCCATCCCCCTGAGTCTCTGAAGGGCCCACGCGCTGGATCAAGTCCTCGTAGGCGCCCTGTGAGGAGCAAAACTCTGTTTTTCTAGGAACGAAGGACCCCCACCCCCATTTTCCTCTTCCCGTAAAGCTGCAGGGTGGGCAAGACCCCGTGATTGGGGGCGCAGAGCCCACCCAAAGGGCAAGGGCTGGGCTCCCAGGCGCGCAGGGGACCGGGTCTTCCCAGGTCCCCGCCCATGTCCCGCCGCATCCGCGGGCCGGGTATTAGGCGGTCTAGGCTCCCCTTGGCCAGGGAAGGGGCGTGCGTTTGGGGATAAATGCTGAGGACACCACGGTGTGAAGCTCGCAGGTGAGACTTCTGGCACTTTCCGGTAGTCTCAGGCAAGAAGCAAACTTCATCTGCCTTCCACCCCCTAGAGTAGGAGACTTCCCCATACGCCTCGCTGCTCTGTGAGAACAGAAAAGCAAGGCTCCCCGTCCCGAACCCAGAGCAGAGATTAAGCCAGCAGCCGGGAGGCAAACTTCCCAGCAGCTGAGGCCTCTAGCAGCGGCCGAGACCGGAAAGGTCCCTTGTGGGTGACAGGTGTGACAACTGTCTCCATCTGGCTGAGCACCAGCCTCAGGACTCCGCCCCCCCCCCCCCTTTCTGAGAGGCGCAGAGACCACCACTGCGGTCCGGGTCCCCCGCCGGCCCCCCTTCTGCGCCGGGCAGGCGGCGGGGCTCCCACCGGGCACAAACCCATCGGCGCCCCCTGCAGGCTAGAGCCAGAGGAGCCCGCGCGCGTCCTCCGCGGTCGTGCGGGGCCGCCTAGGTTCTCCGCGCCGCCCAGGTGCTGGCCCAACCAGCGCGCACCCCCACCCGCGCCGCGTGTCCTTCCGAGCGAGAGCTCCCAGCGGCGGGAGAGCGGTAGGTGCAGGCAGAGTCCCAGAGAGCGGCTCGGGGAGGGGTGCAGCGGAGTCACCCCTCCTCGGACCCTGTCCGCCCTCTTTCCCCGCTGCGTTCCCGCCTACTCTCTGGTCGCAGCCGGGCCGCCCAACCTGGTACCTGGGGCCGCGCGCCTCGTTCCCTGCCCGCGGGCTCTGGAGCTACGACAGCCGCGCCAGGCGCTCGACTGGGCCGGGCTGCTGCACCTCCGGCGAGCGCATCTCGGAGGGGGCATTTCCACTGTAGTCTGCCGAGGAGAGAGGCTGGGAGCAGTGTGCGTGTGCGAGTGGGGGCGAGGGCGGGCGTGCGGGTGAATGCGGTGCGCGCAAAGGGCAGGGCAGGCGTGCAACGGCGTGCTCGGGTGCAAAAGTAACCTTTTTAGCCTTGAGATCTGAATCTGCAGCCCTAGAACTCAGGCGCCCCCCCTTTCCCCCAAGTCTTCTCCTCTCTATTCTCTATAAGTGCGTCTTTTTTCACCTGCATCCCATTTGCTTCCCAAAGAGATCCCTCTTGTGGTCCCGGGACATTCTTGGACACCCTGACTCATGTGAGCGAGGATAAAGCTGAAAGGGACAGTATTCCCGAGAAATGCACTGAGACCTTTCCCTTATCCAGCCTGCTCCTTAGACCACATTTTCTCATAGGGCCTGGAATATCTGTTTCCTCTGTCTTGGCCTTAAAAATCGCTTGCATGGAGGTCGTTTTTATTTTTGGAGGCACAGGAAGGTGGCAGGAGCCAAATAAAATCACCTTTTTTTTGGGGGGGGGTCTCTTTAGCTGTCTTATTGTGTGCCACTGCCCTCAGCCCCTTTCCAATGTACTTCTTTCAGTTCTGAAATTTGGAAGGGGGAGTGAAGATACCCACACCTTTTTAGTTCTGAAGTAATGACTCCCTTTTCCTCTAGTCTTGATTTCCATAATTTCATTACAAAACGGCTGTCAGTTACCTCATTAGAAAAGAGAGAGCAGACTAGCAGCAGAAAATTTGGGCCTAATGAAGTTCCTCCTTTTGAAAACATTAACCTCCTGGACTTCACCTCTCAAGAGGGAAGGGGGGCAGAGAGAATTCAGGAAAAAGTGACAATTACATCCTGGGGAATTGGAACCAATTGCCAAGTTGTGTTTTTGATAACAGGAGACCCTAAAAAGACACTTTATACTTTTAGTTGTCATCTCTTGGCCCTAATGTTGGCATCTGAGGATGTTCAGTAATTTAGAAATAGTAGTATGTATTTTTTTGTTTCTTGGATTTATTAATGTTAGATGGTTCTACTATTAGCCATGATTCTCTAAAAGTCCTCAGTACAGGCTCTCAGTACAGTTTGCAGACATTCACCTCAAGAGACCATCTCCTGCTAATATGCTGATGGAACTTTGACCACACCTTTCCATAAGATAATTTGTAGACAGCTAAAGTTTAATAAAGAATGTTAATGATAAAATGTTAATGTTTAAATAGGTGAGCTTTTGTTTTTAGAATCAAAGTTTAGCTTTTCTTAGAATTGTTTATCAAGCCATTTTCCCATAGGCCTTCCTGAATGAAGGACAGGATGAAGGGGAGGGACCCTCATTTATTTGCAACATATGTGAGCATAAGGTTATGAAACTAACATTTTGGAAAATAGTAAATAACTGAACCATGTCTATAAACACCCACCTCGGTGGCTGTGAAAAAAAGAAAAGCCCAATGACTTTCATGAAACACTTAACTAAAATATTGTATGTCAGCCCTCAGAAGCTCCTCCTCTTTCTTGGTAATATACACATATTTACACATGATGTAAATATACATATGTACAGGGTAGATGTTTATGTACATAACATGATGAAGTAATATACATACCCAACTGAATTCATTTGCATATAAAAACCCATGTGTAAAATACCAAACTTCTGCAATTAACAATATATTCTACATCTTAAAATAAGAGAAGAATAAGTTTATCTTAATATTAACATGAACTTCAAAATTTCTTTTGAAATTTTGAATTGTGCCAACTGTACATGATACCACAAAATTGAAAAATAATACAAATCTCAATATTTTAAGCACATCCTATTTAAAAGTATCGTGAACTTAAATAACTTGTTTTATATAAAATAAAAGGGCATCATACTTTCCCCTGCACATTTAAAATATTCACATTCTATCAAAATCCAGGGTTTATTTATTTTTTATCTTTTTCTCCTTGCAAATTAAATACTGTTGAAATAAATTAAAATTAAATTCTGAATGTGGTAACAAAACAACATTAATTTTATTTTCCATTCTACAATATAGGAAACATTTTTAAGTAGTTAATTTTATAGACCTCTATATCATTAAAATACATTCAGGAATTTAGTGATAATTCAAAATGTAAAAAAAATAAAGCATGTATTTATCATTGGAATAATGTATAATATGTGATGACATGTTACTTGTCTCTTGTTTAGTTTTTTAAGTCTTTTATTTTCAAAGGCTTTCTTTTTTGTTAAAGTAAGAATTCATTTTGGGTTAAAATTAATACATTGGCAAAAATCCAGTGCTCATTTCGGCTGAGCAAATGTAGATAAATGTTATAATTGAATGTTATACCTTAACAGCTATTTGTCCTAGTTGATAAAGGAATCAAAAAATAAAGTTTTGAACTGTTCTTGAAAACCACAATAGGTGCTCTCTCATGTAATGAGACTTACTTTTACTGATATTATAAGATTATTTTGTTGATTTTTCTATGTTTATATAAATATATATTTCTTTACTGAAAAAAACATATACAATACTTATGGTGGCATTTATTCCCATATGTAATCTATTGCTTATTGATTTCAGAGACAGCATTTGAAAGATTGATGACTTATCAGTGGTGTCTAAATATTAGAGATGAGCTTGTAAAAATTAAAATCAGTTTTAGGCTAAACTGCTTTTTGAGGTTTGTTTTTTAATCTCTTAAAATGCTTGAAGTTAAAAGCATGGAAATACCACAAGTGAAAGTCTTTAAAAAGAATATATCTTGGAAAGAGATGCAAACATTTTATTCTAGATGGGCTTTAAAGTCAACTGCAAAAATAAGTTAGTCTTCTATTTTAAGAAGTTTTCCATGTGATGGTGTGCTGTGACTTAGGAAACACAGGCTATATAATGATTTATACAATATTCATTCAAAAATTTGGATGAAGAAATGTAAAATAATCTTTTTTATCAATTTAATTAATGAAGGGAGTAAAGGCCTATTTTAGGAGGCTCATGATACAGACATAGAAAGATTTGTATAAATAAATATTTTGGCATTCTGTAGCCTGCAAGCAGATAGAAGTATAATGTAGCAAATAAAACTCCCTAGAACATAGGCATCCAAGATTCAATTTCATTTAAAAATTTGGCAGTTAAAGAAAACAAGGAAAAATGCTTATTAAATCAGGGCAACTGTAAAATGTTGACAGATTTCAAATTTCATATCTAACTAGGCCCAGAAAACTGCTGGGAAGTTGGAGTACAAGTTATTCTGTCAAACCATTTTTCATAGTGAATTATCATTTCAATACTCTCAAATTTAAACTCCAACTTTATAGACTACCCATTTCCTTTCTCCCTCCTTCTCTTCCCTTCCCTTCCCTTTCCCTCCCTCCCTCCCTCCCTCCCTCCCCCCGTCCTTCCTCCCTTCCTTCCTTCGTGCCGTCCTTCCTGTGTTTCAAGTCTGAAAGCAGTTGGGTGAGGCTAGGTCAGTGAGGTTCAGAGAGACATCATGGGGGAGGTCAGGTTTAAACCTCAGTGTTTAGACATTATCAGTGCTACATTTAGTTGATATGTATCTGTTCTCTCAAATGCTTATTTTTTTTTCCTTCTCCAACTACTAGTGACTTCTATCGAGAGAATCAGGCAATATCTACTAAAAGCAAAATGAATTGGAGAACTGAATTAATTGGAGAACTCAGTCATTGCTGCTTTCTCTTCCATCCACCTGCTAAGAAAAAAGGACTTGGTGAAACTTGAATAATCTAGATTGGCTGTCTATAGTGATTCAGTTTGTGAGAGCAACTACTTCTGTAAGCTATTGCTAGACTCCGAATTCTCTCAGTGTTATGAGAGATGAAACACACCTGAATGGACCTCCAGTTGAGACATTTACCAGATTTAAATAAAGAGAGTTAAGGGGCCTGACTTGCGAAGTTTGGCTGAGTACATTGATGGAAGTTATTAGATAATTGTTCACCTTTCTACTTAGCCCCATGAGAGGAGCCATACACACACATTATAAAATACTTTAAATTAATATTAAATAGTTCAACTGGGATTGCTTAAGTTATTTACATTTAGCAATAGATTAAAATGTTAGCATTATACATTTAATGAATTAGAATCTTGGCTGCCTTGTATGCTCTGTCTTGGAAATGGTAGTTGAACACATTTTCAAGGATCTTTCGGGGAGGACAGTTTTCTTAGTGTAATTTGGTGAATTGAAAGAGACAATCCTTTTGCTTCCTCTGGGAGACAAAAGTCCAAAGAATAAGAGAGGACAGTGCTATTGGTTGTAGGTGGCTAATAGACCCAGACACTATTTTAAAGTAGTCTTTGGTAGAGTAGGATGACAGTAAGCATGATTTGGGTTTAGTCTAAAGATTATTAGTAAACATTAATTACAGGCAATTTTTAAAAAGCTATCTGTTGCATCTAGAACGAACGATATTAATAGGCTCTCCTTTTGCATATATTTCTGGAAAAATATGTCAGTACATTTTGCATTCATCTAATTAAACACCTGAGGTATTATTCTAACACAAAGAATGGATACTCCAAGAACAAATAAAATTGTATGCCAGATCAAAATAAAATATTGCTGACTTCATATTTGCTGTAATTCCGGGAAGGAGTGGCCAGGTGAAAGCTCTTCCCCAGAGCCGCCATAGGTGGCCTCTGAAAATGATTCGCTATTTGCTAGACCCAGAAAATCCCACAGAATCATGCAAATCCAGAGGCTCAAGTCTGCGTATTCACTTTAAGAACACTTGGAAAACTGCACAGGCCATCAAGGGTATGCAGATTGGAAAAGCCACCAGGTATCTGAAGGGCCCAGAAAGTGCTGAATGTTTGCTGTGCTTGCTTAAAAACGCTGAGAGTAATGCTAACCACCAGGGTTTAATGTAGATTCTCTGGTCACTGAACACTTCCAGATGAACAAAGCTTCCAAGATGCCACATAGAACCTACAGAGTCCGGGGGCGGGTTAACTCACTTGCAATCTCCCTACCACACTGAGACGCTCCTCACCAGAAAGGAGCAGTTTGTTCTTAAACCAGGAGAGGAGGTTGTGCAAAGAAAAAAGTCTCCCAGAAGAAACTGAGGGAAAGAAACTTATGGCCTGGGAGTAAATGCAGCATAACATAAATTTAATAAAAGTAAAAGCAGAAGAAAAAAAAACCCTCACTATTGACTGGGAATGCTTTATATTTATAAAATTGTTTTATTACACCAGCAGAAATTACGTTCTTTGTATCAATCTTAGAAAAAGTGAGATAATCTTTTGGCATTTTTAATGATTTCTGTTTTTAGATGCACATACATAGAAATAAAGAAGTACCTGATAGCTTTAATGTTTGCTTGCAAAAGAAATTAAAATATAGAAAAGATTTAATGAACAAGTGAATGAAGGATGTTTAACAACTGGACAGTTAAGCCAAAGATTTTACTTTTGTTGGTTACAACTGTTAGTCATCCTACGCTATTTTTTTTTTACCTGAGCCTCCATAAACTTACCTGATATTGAATTTTTATGGAATTACTAATTATTCTTCACCACAGGCCCTTTTCAACAAATTTATGGCATCCACTGAAGATTTATGGCAAAACAAGATAATGGACTTATTATTAGGAAGTTCTCCAATCATAAGAATACAAGATTTTTGGGAAATAATACCTACAGAGATATTTATTTTGCTTCTTTCTTTTCTCATTTTAGAGTTAGGGCCTAATTCTTGGAGTTGGCTGTTGATCACGGTATAGGCTGGTGAGAGATAGCCATGTAATTTCTTTATCTTTCACCTGAAAATTACACACATTATTTTGCAGCTCAAAATAAGCATTGGCACTGAGTTGCATTCAGCAAGTCTTTCACAGCATTAGTACAGAACTGAGGTACAAAAGAATATTAATCTAATACATTCCAAAATTCAAATACTTGTGATTAATAAGCATTATTATCTATAAATAAGGCCCTAATGATACTTTGGCAGTGTTGTAAACACAAGAATCAGAGGCAATTATTGTCATTATTGTTCGGCAAGTACTTCCATGAATACCAAATGGGTATTGCTGTCCAGCTACTTGGCAACTAGGTTCCTATAAAGAAACAGATGTTGGCCAATCAGGACTGGCTGCTATTAACTGCCCTTAGCCCCAAATGCAGAATTCTTAAAGGAAAAAAAAAGAAACCCAAGACATTAAAAACAGTTTTAACATGATTTTTTAAAACTGCCTTTTATAATGAATATAAAGGATCTTGAAAATAATGCTGTTTCCAATACTGAATTTGGTGAATTGGCTCCGTTAGCAGCCATTGTGTGAGCTGGAAGCAAAGGTCTCATTTATGAGGCTATAACCCAGTGTGATGATGAGATGTCCTTGAAGTCAATCCGGGGACAACAAAAACTAGATCACGGCTGCACAGGTAACCCTTTTAGAGATCATGGGTGTGACCATGTCTTCATCTTCTTTCCACTCCTCAGGCCACCCAGAATTCGTTCATTCCTGCCTATTAAATGGGACTAGCCTACCAGGCCCAGTTCCAACACCCTGTGAGTGCATGCGTGCATGCGTGCCTGTGTGTGAGTGTGTGTGTGTGTGTGTGTGTGTGTGTGTGTGTGGTGGGTGTGGAAGCTGCTGCAGTGCAAGGTAAAGCAAGTGCCTCTCGCTCATAGAAAACTGGCCACAGGCCCCTAGCCACATACTCACTTTGTGCTCTGTGGCTTAGAACCAGGGCAGACCAGCTTTGCTGTATCAGTGAGCGGATATTTGCTTGAAGTCTTAGTAAATGCAATGGCATTGGTAATAGCTAATGTGGTTTTGTGGAGAAAAAATGTTTCATATACATTTTCCTAAGGGATAGGTGCCTTAAGCATTGAGTACAAATTTATTCTCTATTTTTAAATTTTTTTTGTGTGCTAAAATATGCTTTAAAGATGTCACAGGTCTGTGCGGGGTTGAGAAAGCATTGCATTGGTTTCCCATGACTTTGGAGAGGAGGAGTGGGTGGCATGGGATAAGTGATGTTGAGAAGAAATAACCTCTGTGCCAACCACTGTTGTTGGCTCTCAGTTCCAGTGGGCCATGTTCTTTATGGAGAATGAGTTGTTAAAAGGGACACAACCTATTGGAGGTGAGTGAGATTGCCTAGTATGGACTCCCTCCCCTCCCCCATCTTCCCCCTTTACCCCTCACCCAACAGACATCTCTTTAGCCTCACTTTAAGTTTGATGGGATTGTCCCTTTTATCCTCAGGGAACCAAAACAGAAGGGATTCCTGGGAGGGGAACCAGATGAAGGCTCTGAGATTTTCCTCCAGCTCCTTCTGAACATCCTCTTACCATCTCAGCCTGGACTTTGCCATGGGAACAAGGTGGCCATGCTCAGGGCAGGCAGCTGGATTCCAAAGCCATGGCTGGCCAGAGGCAGTGGGGCTTTTACCTGGACTCTCTCCTTTCTCTTCCTCTGAATGGGCTGGAAGGAGAACAATCCCCCGGTGCTGTCTCTGGGAGGTGAAAAACGTGAACTCTTCCAAGCAAAGCTTTTCTCATTCCCATGCCTACTGACTTAAAAGAGAATTTTTCTAACAACAACAAAGATAACAATAATTATAATGACACAATATTACCGAAGACCTGCCATGTACTAGGCATGAACACATGTGCCTCTTGGACATCGTCCTGTTTAAGCCTTAAGCACCCTTTATGTGCTGCTTGCACCTGAGGACTAAATTGCCATGTGGTGGTGGCACCCACCGTGAATGTTGGTCCTATTTCTTAGAGACAGTGTGTTTTTTAAAACAAATTTAAATGTTTTTATTTCTTTTTAGTGAGGAAGGGAGAAGGATAGACAGAAAAAAACATCCGTACTTTACTGGGGGTCGAGTCCACAACCGGGCATGTGCTCTGACTGGGAGTCAAACCAAGGACCTCTTGGTTCTTGGATTAACATGCAATCACTGAGCTACACCAACAAGGAGAAAATGTGCTGTTTTTATCTTATTTATTTTACAGAAAGGAAGGAAGGGGTAGGGAGGGAAGGAGGGAGGGAGGGAGGGGGAGAGAGAGAGAGAGAGAGAGAGAGAGAGAGAGAGAGAGAGAAAGAGAGAGAGAGAGAGGAGAGAGATCCCTGACCGGGGACCAAACCTACAACCTTGCTGTATGAGAATGATGTTCTAACCATCTGAGATAGCCTGGCCAGGGCAAGACAATGTGCATTTAATAGTAACTGCTTTACTGTTTTCCAAATTTGGGGTGCCCCTGCTGCTTTCTCCCCTTTAGGGACACTCGTGCTAACTGGCAAAGCAGCCACGTGATATTTGTGAGTGCAGTGCCCTGCTAGTCTCATTCACAGCAAGGATTGCAAAGGCTCCGAGGCTTGCTCTACCCACTCTACCAGTCAGCCACACGGCCTGGCCTCTGGGATGCTGAGAACAGATCCTGGCTCATCATGCTAACTTGAAATGATGAGCACAGTTTGCTCTAGATAGTCCATTTACACTGAAGTAGAGCAAGTTACAGGCACTCAGAAAGTGCATGTGTGCATAGCCACAAACACTTGCATTAAGTATGCATGCGGCTTCTGAGCAGGGTGGCTACTGACTCCGATGGGGCAGCCTGTGGTCTGGTTTGGCTGGTTCACTCCTCAGGTGCTCAGCGCACCAACACCCTTGCAGGAATGTGTGACACCTCACAGCCACAGGCAGGGCCACTGTCTTATTTGGGGGCCCCGGATAAAACAGTGCTGTGAGGTTAGGTGGGCTCTCACAATGTGGGGTAGGGAGTAGAGTGTGCAAATGCCGGTTCCCAGACAGTAGGACCCGAGGCTTTGCTCAGGTCTGAAAGGAGAGTCAGTTGTGCTACTTGGAGAAACATTGGTGTTCCACTCACAGCTAGTGCCCCAAAGGGAAATAAACCTCAATGATGACTTCCCGAAATGAAATCATTGTTGCCACTCACCCTCAAAGGGCAAAATGTTATTTGTAAAAATCAAAATGAAAAGGTTACTTGGTTCCCAGCAAAATGACTCTCACCCATTCATTAATTAGTTATTAATAAATGAATATTCTGACTCACTCCAAGTAATTAAGGCAGTTTATAGTAACCCACGACAGGAAAAAAACACGGTGGAGAGGAAGCTGGGTAAACCAGAGGCGTCTGACACATGCCCTTAGTGCTACCCTCGCTGGGAGAGGCCAGAGTACACAGTGGCCCAGCACTGAGTTTACTTTCTTTGTAGCAAAAACATAAAACAAATTAAAAAAAGAGTTTTACAATAAGCTATCAATGTTAGCTTTTATTTTAAAAGCCACAGTTTTCAAGATGAATGTCACTTACATCTGACTTGAATATACTTCCCAAATACCTTTGATGTATCTAACCTCAAAGGAAATGTTCTGAAAGGAACTTACTAGGACATCTTTTGTACTAATAATAAAAAAGTGGATCTTGAGTCCATTAGAATTTTTTTGTATTTAATAAATCTTTATTGTTCAGTTTATTATATTTGTTTCTCTTCCCCTCCCCCCATAGCTCCCATCCCTCCCTCTACCCTTACCTCCCCCTGATTGTGCTCATTCATAGATGTATGATTTTTGTCCAGTCTCTCCTTGCACCCCTCTCACTCCTTTCCCCCTGAGAATTGACAGTCCACACCCTTTCTATGCTCCTGATTCTATTATATTCACCAGTTTATTCTGTTTATCAGATTTTTAATTCACTTAATTTTTAGATTCATTTGTTGATAGGTATGTATTTGTTGTTCATAATTTTTATCTTTACTTTTTTCTTATTCTTCCTCTTCTTAAAGAGTACCTTTCAGCATTTCATATAATACTGGTTTGGAGTTGATGAACTCCTTTAGCTTTTTCTTATCTGTGAAGCTCTTTATCTGCCCTTCAGTTCTGAATGATAGCTTTGCTGGGTAGAGTAATCTTGGTTGTAGGTTCTTGCTATTCATCACTTTGAATATTTCTTGTCATACCAGTCTGCCCTGCATAGTTTCTGTTGAGAAATCTGCTGACAATCGTATGGGTGCTCCCTTATAAGTAATGATCTGTTTTTCTCTTGCTGCTTTTAATATTCTCTCCTTGTCTTTTGCTCTTGGCATTTTAATTATGATGTATCTTGGTGTGGTCCTCTTTGGATTCCTTTTATATGAGATTCTGTGTGCTTCTTGGACTTGTAAGTCTATTTCTTTCACCAGATGTGGGAAGTTTTCAGTCATTATTTCCTCACATAGGTTTTCAGTATCTGGCACCCCCATAATTCTGATGTTGGTATGCTTGAAATTGTCCCAGAGGCTCCATACACTATTTTCACAATTTTTTTATTCTTATTTCTTTTTTCTTTTCCAGTTGAGTGTTTTCTACTTCTTTATATTTCAAATTTTTGACTTGAATCTTACGATCCTCTAGTCTGCTGTTGTCTCTGTATAATATTTTTCATTTCAGTCAGTGTATGTTTAATTTCTAGTTCGTCCTTTTTCATCTCCTCTTGAGTCTTGCTAAATTTATCCATCTTTTTTAGGATATTCTTGAAAAACCTTATAACTGTGGTTTTGAACTCTATATCCAGTCGTTTGTTTTCCTTCATTTCTTTTGTTTGTGATCTATTCCTTTGTCTCTGCATTTTCACTAGGCTGGGAGAACTTCTGTGTTGGATTCAGCCTTATGATGCAAGACTTGCAAAACTGCAAAAGCCTCTCTGTTGAGTTTGGATGGGTGGAGTTTCAGGGCTTAGGAGATTGCCTTGGCTTCCAGTCAGCCCCGCCCTACTCGGCCTCTGGGTCTCATGTGTCTCTCAGTAATCACTGCAACCTTTCTATGCCCACAAGCATGTGTGCCTCTAGACTTCTGCCTTTCTGGCTCCCCTGCGCTCTGGGACCCGTATGAGTCTGGGTCCTCAGAATCTCACCCGAAACTGGGGTTCAGTGCAGATAGAACTGGCGAGTTGGGAGTCTCTGTCTCCCACCCAATAGAGAAAACCAATGGCACAATCAGCAACCTGTCTTCTGGGCGCAGTGATGTGCGCACCCCCAGACCTCTGCCCTTTTGCAGCTCCCCTAAATTTTCATACACTCCTCCCTTTTCACAGTCCAGACTCCCCCCATATGAGTCTTGCCCGGACCTGGGGTTCAGTGCCGTAGGATAAGGGGTTCAGTGCAGTTGGGATTCTCCGTCTCCCTCCCGCCAGAGGAAGCCAGCCAGGCACTCCACCACCTGCTCTCTCCACGTATAGCTCTTCTGAGTCTCCTTGAGCCCCTCTCTTTCCTTCTAGTTGTAGAATTTCCACTCAGCCAGCTTTCCTGTGGTTCTGGATGATGTCCATTCTGTCTTTTAGCTGTAGTTTTGAAATTGTTGTGCGAGGCAGCAGTTTAGGTGTTCACCTATGCCGCCATCTTGGTTTCTCCTAGAATTTAATATTAAAGAAACAGCACGATGATATTCTTTGACAACTTGTAATGCTAACAGTTGGCATTGTACTGCCTATATTTACTTCCCATAATATAATTTGACAGTTTCTTTCCAGTATGTCCCAGGAAATCAATAAATTGTTTTACTGTCTCTTCTTCTTTGGTTTAGGTGGTCAAGAGGCAGACAGTGTAGAGAGCTCAGCACAGCTCCTTGCATTCAGGGCCTGTGAATTCATACCCTGAGCCACAGCTAATACAGTGATTATTTTCTCATGTCTCTCTTACAGTATTGTTTTTTTCATCTGTTAAACCAGGGTCTGGAATTTAGTTGACTTTTAAATTGCCTTCTAGTGGTAAAATTCTGTGCTTTGAATTTTCTGTCATCAAGAGAATCCATCAATATGAGCATTATTTTTAAATATCTAGCTCTATTTTATTTGAGCTAGAAATTACATGTAAAGAAGAATACAGGACATTCTGTTATGCAGTGTAAATCAACAAAATGAAAATGTATCCATTGACAACATTTGTATTTTCACTTATTACAGAGCTGTGCCATCTCTTTGAATACAAACACTTTTATGCCCCATTAAAGCATGCTTGACGTAACTTTCAACTACTTGCAAATGCTGAGAAGTTGAAAAACATAACATTTACAAAAGATACATCTGGTGTATATTTATATGACTTAGGATAAGGAATCATTTAAATACCGCTGAGCCATCTCCATTTTAGGAGAAAAGATATTCCATGTCTATGTGAAATCAGTAGTAAAATACATGGAGGTTTAAATTTCTACTATGCATTTCTTCACTTACACATGTTAAAAATATGGAAATATTGATCAGGGCTTAATTTATCTGAGTTGTTGAAATTGCTTCTTCCCTGAAATTTATAGATTACATCATTAAAGCTAGTGTAGTTTTTAAGTTTTGAAAAGGGTTAAAAAGTAGCACTTTCTACTCATAAAAGTGGCTTTTTGGGGACAGAAATTCTTATTCTGGGGTTTATGGGCCAGTGAACCCACAGAGGTGAGCTTGGGCTCTGTGACCTCCTGAGTTTATTTGCAAACATTTGTGTACGTCTAAGGTATATGAGTGTTTTTTTCCTGGAGAAAACCTAACTTACATCAGTATCTTAAAGAGGCTTATGACCCCGGAGCGGTGGGAAGACTTGGACCATAGGGAAATACTTGGGCTTTCCCCTTACTAGTTAGGAGTCTAACCGACATTCTGCAGTGCCTACCTCTGCAGGCCTCACCCGTGAAACAAAGGGCTGCATGAGGACTTCTCTAGTTCTGAGTTAGAACCTCACCTCCGTCTCCTCGATACTTAAGCCACTAATACCCTCAGCGAACTCTACTAACTGGCTTCACTGTTAGGTGCTCTTGCGCAGTTTCCATGTGGAGCAGGGGTGGGTTATGCGGGAAGTGTGCAGGAAGCAGCAGCACCCTGGGTTGCCACAGCCGCCCTGGAATGCATGTGCTGTAGCCTCTGAAACATAACTTATACCCTCCCACACACACAACAAGAATTAATGTATGGGCCATGCTTTAACCTGAAAATCATTTTATCTTTAAGAGAAAATCAAGGTTAAGGATGCTCTGTTCCTCACTATGTAGAAGGGAAAAAAGACAGCAATGTAAGTTAAGGCATTTCTATCTCCTTGTCTATTTCTTATCTGTTGTTAGCTTGAATGATTTCTAACTCAGAAGAATGCTGAAGACCTGTTTTCCCATCACTTTTGAGCCTAAGGAATTTGGTGCTGGAGTCCTGAGCCAGGAAACAGCCCTGTTTTGAATTCAGAGGCTCTACTACTGAGCGCAGATGCCAGGCTGATGATGGGTTCAGCATGAGACTTTCACTCTGGGGGTCAGAGAAAGTGCTGTGGGGTGGGCAGATGAAGAGTCGCGAGCATGGCCAGGAGTCTTTAGTTGTAGGACAGGCTTGGGGATGTGGTCAGCTAAAAGAGACCTGCCTTGATTAAGTAGAGGGTTGTAGCAGCACTACTGGCCTCAGGACATGAGGTCTGAATTTCTATATATTTGAGTTGGTATAGCTTCGACATCTACACAGCTTTCTAAAGTTTTCACTTCCCAGTTCCTATGAGTCATAAGTGCCCAACCTCCAAAGCTGATCTGATCTATTGTGAAGAAGGTGATACCTGAGAAGTCTGAGTGGGGTGTGTTCCCCAGATTCTTTTCTGAGCCCTTCAGTTGGGCATGTCAGTGCGGTAGCTGCAGACGACCCATTCCACACTGCAAACCAGTGTAGCCTCAGGCAGGCACCACCACCTGGGTGTCTTCTCTCACGCCCAGCCATGTTCTGTATTGCAGATCCGTTAGAACTCTTCCAGTACACCTCGAGATGGAACTTTGTCTGACTTCCAATCCCCATGAAACTATTTTCTTGGGAGATGGCTTGAAAGGGTCGTACCACTGAGCTGTCAGTGGCCATGATCTTCATAAGAAATTACTTAAATCCCACACAGCCTGTTGTATTGGCCACGCTGGGACACTTGACAACATGGGATTGGTTTTGTTAGTAATTCATACTTTTAATAATAGACAGTGATTACATCATTGATCTGCCTCTTCCGGTTACTCCTCTTGATGGAAAGAAGGACTGCCAGCTTTTGATGCCATCTGCTTCTGTTGGGGGAGGTCGGAATGACAGGAGCTGTCTTTTGCGTCTTCCAGCCCACCCATCAACTCAGGCGTGGTAACGACACTTGAGTTTTCTACCCAGAAGTGTCCTCCTGGGAAACTCTTTTAGCACATTGATAAAGCAACCACTCTAAACTGGAACGTCATGCCACTGATAATTCTAGCTGGTTTAGGATTAACTATCACTCCTTCAGTCAACAATATACCTGTTTACTATTTGACTTCAGTATCATAATGACTTTGGAAGAAGAAAGGAAGTAAGTGTGTTAAAAGGGTCTCACAGGTCAAAAGTGTTCACCTTTACAGTGAATCAGTGCTACTCTGCAGCCAGAGGTTGTAAGACATCCATGGAAGGGCAGGTGAGAAAGAAACAAACAGAAGAAGGATTTCTGATCCTCTTTGGCAGTCTTCTTACTCAGATTTTCAAGTCCCTTCCCTGAGACTCTGGTGTTCCCACCATACTTGACAGTCATTATTTTGATTCGAAAACAAATGCCATTTGTTTGTCATGATAAGTGTTTGGTTGAGAAGTAGCGGCCCTGGAGCTGGGGATGATGCTCCACCTTGGAGACCTGACGCAGAGAGAGAGAATTGAAACCTGAGAGAGAATTGAAACCTTTCCACGGGGCTTCTGTCTGGCTCAGCCTAGAGAATCTTTGCTTAGGTCTCTTGAACATTTATATGTTAACTCCATTAATTAATCTTTAGGTGAGTTCCAGGGAAGTTTTGTTAAATAAAAATGAGACAAAGTGGATGAAAAAAAACCCCAGATGTTTTGCCACCTTGCTGCCCTCCCATGAAAGGCACTGAGCCCAGTCGGCTGAGGGACCCTTCAATAGGCGTCATTTAGAAAACATGACCACGGCATCACAAAAAGTGATCCAGGGCAGCTCAGGAACTGCATTCTTAGGTGCTGGGCTGGGAAACAATATTATTTGCTGTGTAGAAACATTTCTTTCTTTTTCTAAACCAGTTGTTTTCATCAGGCCAGCATAGAAGGTCTTAAATGTACTTTTCTCATGTCATCAACCAGGAAGGTTTTTTCTGATAAAAAACAGATGATTACAGAGTCAGGGAAAGTGCTTTTAAAGATAAAATTCTCCATAAGAAAAGGCATGAGCAATTAAATCGTCCATAAAAAGTGGTATGGGCTATTAAATTATCTCTTCAACTTGGGGATCAATGGGTGAGCATTCACTATGCAGTTCTGAGTCTTCATATTATAGATCCAGAATTTAAGAAAAGCCATTCTGCTAATATTCTGCTATGAGGAAGGAGTGCAAATTAATTTTCACATTGAGGAAAGCTCATCACATATCCATGTTCTTTTTAAAAATATATATGTTTTATTGATTTTTTACAGAGAAGAAGGGACAAAGATAGAGAGTTAGAAATATCGATGAGAGAGAAACATCGATCAGCCGCCTCCTGCATACCTCCTACTGGGGATGTGCCCACAACCAAGATACATGCCCTTGATCGATGCTCTATCCACTGAGCTAAACCAGTTTCAGTGCGTATCCATGTTCTGACTGAAATGAGTGATACTCAGCTATCTGTTTTAGTGAAGTTGGTGAACCAGTAAACTAAGTGAAGCAGGGCTAGATATTAAAATATGAATTGAATGGTATGAGTATGCTGAAAGTCCAGGATGCAGTGAGAGAATTTGGACATATTCCCCAAGTTGAGGAATTTCTTGTGCTGCCATGTGCAAATAAGTGAAGGAAGAGATTGCAAACTATTTTTTTTTTTTGGTAATTGTCTGTGATGAATGTATGACTATGGAAATGTAAAGTAGGAAAGTAATTGGGGTAAAAGACTGAACTATAAATCCGGAGGTTTGCAATAAATATAAGTTTAGAAACCTGCATATGTTTTGAATATTGAAAGGCAAAGCATTTCTTTCTCTCACTGTGGTTATATTCTTAGCTGGACCAGGTGACATGGCCTGGATGACTTTCCTGTTGCTTCTGGAGCTTGTGTCAGCCTGTTTCTAAGGAGACAATATGTGTTTACTTCTTGCAGAAATAATTTTGACCATTTCAAACTGCTTAATCTTAGTGTCTCTTGCCTCCACCCCCAACTTGGTCCTTGGATTTTTTCCCCCTTTTGTCTTGTTTTCCCTTTTAATGTCTAATGTCACTTCCCACAAATCTTTCCACATTTACTCACTGGTCCCCCCTTTCTCTTTGGAGTATTTCTCTGCCCCATCGTTGACTTTCCCTGTCACTATGGACTCTCCATTACCTAAATCACCCTTACCTCTCCCTGGTCTCTCTGCTTTTTGGCTATAGTAGGCTGTCTTCTTCCTGTAGAGACTTCCCCAGCTGCTGGACATTTTAAACCAATATTTGTTAACAGCTAACTTTCGTAAAATTTTCACTGAATTTCAAATTGGCCTGGGTCCTAGTTTCTTTCTCACAGTTGCACATTCTAGCCCTCTTCCGAATGGGCATAACCCTGTATTCTCCTTCTTGCTGCCTGTCTTTGTCTGGTGTCTGTGCTTCCATCTAAGAAACTTCAGCCTGAGGGTTCTCCTGGCAGCTTCACTCGGGCCAGTTAGTGTAGTCTTCTCTTCAGCTAAATGCTCGGCACCTGCACATGCAGCCTTTTTGGTCCTGATGTGGCTGGTAGCAGGGAGGCCCCTTAGACAGAGGTGGCACTGTGTGCGTTGACTCAATGGACAGACAGGGTTCTGGCCGGGCTTTCCATGTAACCGTTTGTGTCACCCTGGACAGACTGCTGACTGCTCTGCGCCTCTTTGTTCTCTTGGGGGTAACAACTCCCACCTCCAAGGGCCTTGTGTAAATTTTGTACTTGGAATATTTCCAGCAAGTGTGCGTTCCCTCTGTACTTAGCTATATAGAGCCCTCAGGAAAGTTAACGTGATTCCACACAGCAGACACAGTGGATGCCGTGGGGGTGAGATGCTAGAAATCAGGCCACTAATATAGCACTTCTAGTGGAAAGCACATTGACCTCTTCCATTTCCTTTCCTCACAGTTACCTGGGGTCTGGTGAGGGCCCAGCCCCGCAGCTGCAGTGGAACATCATTCCTCTCTGGTAATACCTCCACAGGATTGACTTGGGAGGAAAGCAATGCCCACTAGACAGCCACAGGGACATTAGGGTAGTGATGGCTAGCAAGAGATCTTCCTGAGTGTGGAAAATCGGACCATAAATTTCACAGAAAGAGGAAATTTATATTTCATTCCTAGTTTGGAGAAAAGAAACCTTCCCTTTTCTTTCCTCTTTGTTGTTGTTGGCAAGACTGTAAGACTGCAACTCGCCTGTACGGCACATTGGGCCAAATTCTCAAAGAACCTCTGTGCTTGGCCTGTTGGATTTTCATGCAGAGCTGCAGTCTGGGACGGGTGAGGTAGGTGAGGGGAGGGGAGGTGGGCGCAGATGGGCCCTTCACATTCAGCACCTCACTTGGAATGTGATCATATACTGACTGTGTGAGATTTGCTTTTCTTGAAAGTAGAGCTCCTTACGGCAGCTGATTTCTGGCACAGTGCAGTCTTAAGTGAACAGCTCTGAGGATGACAAGGAAGGAACCTGTGCCTGTCTGCTGGACAGTGGGAGAGAGGGGCTTGTTGTCTGAAACAGAATTTAGAGGAGTGCTCCAAACGATCCCGCAGTTCCTGTGGAACGAATGAGTGACTTAGTTCTTGCAGGTCACGGCCCAGCGCTTGCCCGGGTACTTTTGTCAAGAGCAGACCTTCACTGGGGAATGGTTAATGTCTCTGAGTTAGTGATGAGGCAATAGAGAGGCTTGTGGTTTCTGTTTCTTCTCAGAAAGACCGAGATCCCTTCTTTCTGACGTGATGACCAGTGACTTAAACCTCTGGTTTTGGCTACTTGCCACCTATATCTATTAGAATAGAGAAAGTTAGGCTGGGGTAGCAATAATTGTTAAAACTTCAGTGGCTTCAAATAACAAGAGTTTACTTTCTGATTCTATTGTGTGTCCATGTGGGTCGGAATGGGTATCTGCTGCTTTAGACAGTGGGGGACTCAGGATGATTAGCCTGCTCTGCACACCTGTACCCACATGCACCACAGTGGGAAGGGAACATGGCAAGGCTTGTCCTGGCTATTAATACTTCTGCCCACAAGTGAAACCTGCCATTTTTCACATATTACTGGTCAAAAAGTCACATGACTATGCCTAATGTCAAAGTCATTGGGGATACTCCATCCTTCTGTGAGCCTGGAAGGAGAGAGACATATTTAATAAACTGTCTATGACTACCTCATTACTCATTAAACACAACCATGCAGGGAAGGGGTTCTCTATGCTTACAGTAACTTGCACCAGCAGCAGCAGAATTCCTCTGGCCCAGACATTTATGAGCATTGGTGAAAAGTGTTGTTACATGTCTCCACGACAGTCCCAGAAAGTCAATGTTCTACATCCTGGGAACCATGTGATACAGCAGGTTCAAGGACTCTTGATACTTTGAAATACTTTCAGTGACAATGATTATTATGAAACTAATAAGGAAGCATAAAAACTTACCCACAGAAAGAAATACATCCCTTCGGCAGTTGTTTTAATTCCATTTTTTTTGGCCTTTCTTTTGAAAGTACCTTTTAAGTCTTAATCAAACAACATCTTTGTGATAAAATTAATCAACATTTGGCAGATATGGAAATTAAGGCTAAGAGAAGATAGGTAGATTTTTCACATCTCTAATACATAAATTAAAGTGTTTAATTCATTTTTAAGCAATTGGATTGTAACTACCCTCAACACCTATCACCACCACCACCACCATCACCAGCACCATCATTTTCATGTTCACTACCATCACCACTCTGTCCACCACTACCACCACAACCACCATCACCACTATCATCACCATCATCATCACATCCATCACCATCACCACCACCACCACCACCACTACCATCATCATCATTATCATCACCATCATCATCACATCCACCACCACCACCACCACCACCACTACCATCATCATCACCATTTAACAGCATCACCACCACCACCCTTACCACTAGCACCATCATCATCACATTTGCCACCATCACCACCATCACCACCATCACCATCACCACCACCACCACCACCACCACCACCACCGACATCACCACTGTCACCATCACCGCCACCATCACCGTCACCGTCACTGCATTAGTATTTTTATTACTGTCACTATCATTATAAACACACACATATGGGACCCATATACTATTTTTTTTCTTCAGACCATCATGGAGACCAGAAAAAAAGCAATTGTTTCTTTTTTTCTACATGTTGCATAATCCAGGAATTAAGAAGGTCAATGGAGAAAAGTGGCAACTTAGAAGTGTCTTGGTGACTGGGTTTGAACTAAACCTATCTTTCTCCTTCTCCACTTTGTTTTCCTTTTGAATTTTCTTCCTGTGGTACTCTCTCCTTTAAACTTGGAAGAGAACCAGAGCTGAAAATGACATACTTTATGACGTAATGACCTCCAGATTCCAGGAAGGATCTGTGTATCATGGCCGCATGCTCTTTAACTCGGTGTATCCTTTTCAAGTATCCACATGTGGCCAGGATTATCAAAGTTAGGGCAGTTTTTCCTGCCCAACTCTGCTCAGCAGCCATTAGGGGAAGCTAGATGGATCAGTCCAAAATAAAGTGGCACAGTAGCCAGGGACTCAGAATAATTCGGCAGGTTTCAATCTGCAGGTCACACTTCAGGAATTCACCTGTCTGCTCTGATTTGGATGTGATGTGCTAGGCCTCTGGGAATAGTGTTCAGAGCAGGCTTCCTGAGGGGATTTCAATGCCTCCTGAGCTGGAGAGATCAGGTTCTGTCCTGACCTCTAGCTTGGACCTCACCCAGGACCTGTGCAGATTTAACAAAGCTTTGAAAAGCCTCCAGGCATTTGTGTCTTTAAACCTACTTGCTGGCTGAGGTAATGGTGCAGAGTAGAGAGATTCTGGCCCAAAGTTTAATCCCCCCACCACCAATATTAACAAAATAAGGATATTATTAAATTACCAATCCTGGCTCCAATTGAATATTTGCCAAGAATTCACTGCTTCCATCTCATACAATACGTCTTATTTTTCTTTTGGGCATTTATTTTCTGAATCAGTTTATTTCTTCATGGTTCCTTAATTACCGAATGGAATTCTCTCCATCTTTCACCCTTCATCATTAGAGGTAAAATACGAAATCATTTTCTGGCAAGAAATAAATATCTTAAAGTGAAATACAATATTTAGTGACCAAAATAATCCCCCAGGAGTACCACATTTCTGATGAATCAGAACTGGAAGTGATTAAGGGCTCATTGCATTAAAACAATGAGCACTCACATCCTGTCCTTTGTCATACGACAATCAGACCTTCCCTTTTAAGTAAGTTGGGGGCTGCTTCACAAATCCTTTATGTGAGCCAAAGATAAATGCATTGGCATGGTTTGAGAAATAACATACAAGGTATTAAAAATGTTTATTTTATTGAACTAATATTCCCTTCTGGAGATTAAAGTGGCAAATCCAGCCCACAACTCTAAGACATATGCAATTCAACAATTTAGTTTCTATTTATTTATCCTGTCAACTTGAACTTGAGTAGAAATTTTAAGTTGTAACTTAGAAGATGCTTGTGTGTTCCTTTAATATAAAATGGGGTTGTCTCAGATTGTATTTACAGATTAAAATATACTTAGTCTGATTTATTTGAATTGTGGAATTTTTTATAGATTCAAAATTCGAAATTCCTGAGAATCCTTAGGTTGACTAAATTTTTGGTATGTTGTAGGGATTATGATGTGAATATCAGATATTTTGATCATGCCAATTTGGAAAGCTCCTTATGCCATATTTTAAATGTATTTCATAAGAAAACATTTTTATTTTTATTATTATTTAAAAAATGTATCTTTGTTGTTGAGATATCCCCCATTTCCCCTCTTACCCCCTTCTACTCGGCTCCTGCCCCATCCCAGGCCTTCCCTGCACTATTGTCTGTACCCCTGGATTATGCATAAATGCATACAAGTATAAGAGAACATTTTTAAAGGCATTATTTAGAAATCAGGGCTAGCTATTTTCAGTTTAAGTGGCTACATCTTAGCTCTATGAACCAATGCACTACTTAAGCTTGGTTGTGGTCAGTGTAAAACTTCATTTTCATTTGAGATCTATAAAGGAAGGGCAGATACAGTCCACGGAGCAGCCATGCTTTTCTCAGGAGGCTGATAGTAGCTATAGCAGTTAAGTTTCAGTAAATCGTTCCTATGTTCCAAGCAATAGGTAAAACATTTTCTGTCATTATTTCATGTGGAGACAGTTACTGTTTTACATTTCACAGGCGAGGAAATTGGACAACTCAAAGAAGATGCCTAACTTTCCACATGCCCTGTGACAAGTGGCAGAACTGGGGTTGCTCCTGAGATGTCAGGCTGGCCTCTCTCTCAGAACTGAAGGGTTTCTCTCACAAAAAGCAGCGGTGTGGATATTGAAAGATGGTCTTCAAGCTCCGGGGACAGAAAGTGATACATGCAAAGTGCAAGGGTAGATTCTCATCCTTTTTCTCTTCATAGCAGTTCTGCAGAACAGCCCTGCGTTTCTAAGCCAGCTTCTCCATGGGCCCACGCTCAGTTCATTTCCCACTGTGCCTCTCACAAGGTTCCTTCCTCAAGATTACAAAGACTGGGAACCTAGCCCGTTACTAATATTTTTAAAAAGTTATTTTGGCTTTTTCAGGGCCATATCAGTTTCAAAGATCGCTGTCAGGGTGGGAGCAACTGGAGCTGAAATAGCCTCAGAGCGGAAACTGTTCTTCAGAGCTGAAAAGTCAGTGGAATATTCATAGAAACGTAATATGAGCACAGGATACCGAGTCAGTGTCAAAACTTTGTTCCAAACCATATTTGCTATTTCTAAAGCAGGCCGGCTCCTTGGGGACGGCTGGGCTCAGGGAAGAGGGTGGGATGGGGTGGAGTGGTTGGCAGCAAGCCTAGAGCCTGAGCTGTGGGGCGGGTCTTCCCTCCCCAAGGGAGGTGGGGGGTCTCTCTCCACAGGAATTGGGGTTCTGAGGATGGGGAGGGGTGATGGGGTCTAGCCCTGTCCTCTCTAACATGGCCATCTCTGGCTGACTATGGAAACCTTTCCTTCATGTTGCCACATAAGTTTTAGGCCTGATTTTGAAATAGAAACTATGGTGGAATTGATATGACAATCACTGTGCAGTGTTTTGCAAGTGCAAAAATGACACCATTTGCTTTTTCCTTGTAAGGCTATTGCTCAGGATGTCGCTAAAAATTCATGGCGGAATATACCCTGAGGAGTAGCATCTTCAGATGCCAAAATTATGTCTTCAAGGCAACCAAAGGGATCATCTGCAGATGACCCAGATTTCTTTTCAGAAATGAACAAATTTCTCTCATTTCCCCAGTGAGTAGCTAGACTCATTTGTAGTTAATCTAAGAATTAACATTTAGCAATTACTGCTTCAGTGCTGTGGGTGAGGTGGGTGCCTGTGGCTCTGATGATTGGATCCTTGTGACCAGGAGGACTGTTCACTCCCCGGGTCCCCTTCCACCTCCAGCCAGCCTCCAGCCAACATTGGTCACAGGCAGCCTTCGGGGAGGAGTGTTCCCATGGGAAAACAAATGGTACTCTGGAGTGCCACACTCCCAAGCTTGCAAGTTAAGGGGAGTATCATCCAGGAAGAGAAGGAGGCCCACACTTATGAAGGGGACAGACTCAGAGGGACACTTTTGGGCACAGGTTGCATTTTTTCTATTCACTTATATATGAGATGGATCATTTTGGGCCTTCCAATTACTATCTGTAGTCATGTAACCCATGGGTGAGACCCATTTCTCCCACAGCCAGGTCACTCCAGTCAATTGTCTCAAGTTGGTCAGGGACACAGCTATGAGCTTCAAGAACATGAGTGAATCTCACTCTGTGCTTTTCCTTCAGTGTCCACTCTCAAAAATCACTTTTTCAGATCCAGGTCCCTCCCAGGCCAGGTCTCTCCAGATGATCAGATGCATTGATGCCCTCTGAGGTCCTCTTTGGGTTCATGGGAGAGTAATGCCTAAGAGTTCCCCTTATGCCCAATGTGTTCATCATTCACCACCTCCACCCCCCTGCCCTGGCTCTCTCATTCACCAAGAACACCTGCTCCACGGCAGAGGCAACTTCTTTTTTTTAATTTTTATTTTTTATTAATGTGTTACATGTGTACATATCTTCCCATTGCCTCCCCCCACCCCATTCCTATGCCTGCCCTAGTCTTGTGTCCATTGGCTGTGCTTATATGCTTGCATACAAGTCCTTCAGTTGATCTCTTATCTACCCTACCTCTCCCTAATCTTCCCACTGTAATTTGAAATTCTGTTTGATGCTTTATTGCCTCTGTATCTATCTTTTTGTTCATCAGTTTATAATATTTTTTATTATTCATAAATGAGTGAGATCATGTGGTATTTTTCTTTCACTGACTAGCTTATTTCACTTAGCATAATGCTCTCCAGTTCCATCCAAGTTGCTGCAAATGGTAAGAATTCCTTCTTTTTTTATGGCAACATATTATTCCATTGTGTAGATGTAACATAGTTTTCTGACCCAGTCATCTGCTGATGGGCATCTAGGCTGTTTCCAAATTTTAGCTATTGCAAATTGTGCTGCTGTGAACATAGGGGTGCATATATCCTTTCTGATTGGTGTTTCTAGTTTCTTAGAATATATTCATAAGAGTGGGATTACTAGGTCAAAGGGGAGTTCCATTTTTAGTCTGCATTCACACCAGCAGTGCATGAGGGTTCCTTTTTCTCCACATCCTCACCAGCACTTGTCGTTTGTTGATTTGTTGATGATTGCCATTCTGACAGGTGTGAGATAATATTGCATTGTCGTTTTGATTTGCAACTCTCGGATAATTAGTGACTTTGAGCATGTTTTCATGGGTCTCTTGGCCTTCCTTCTGTCTTCTTTTGAAAAGGTTCTATTTAGGTCCGTTGCCCATTTTTTTTTATTGTATCATTTTATTCAGTTGTATAAGTTGGCTGTAGATATTGGAGATTAAACCTTTATCAGTGATAACATTTGCAAATATGTTCTCCCATACAGTGGGCTTTCTTGTTGTTTTGTTGATGGTTTCTTTAGAGGCCACCTCTTTTTATCCTTCTATTTTAAAAAAAGTTTCATTACTAGATCCTTATCACTCAGCAGAATGCTTTGTATATGGTAGGAGTTCACTAAATATTTGTTGGAAGAATGAGTGAACGGATGAAAGAATCAAATGTAAAACCGATTCCAATGAGACAAAGGCAATTTTTAAAATGTTATCATTTTCTTATTTTTCCCTTTACAAAATTATACATGGTTATTGAAAATAATTTAGAAGATAGAGCTGAGTAGAAATTAAGAAAATAAAACCACCTATAAAGCCATCACTTGGAGATAACCTTTCTTGACATTTGAATGTATGTTATATTTATATGTATATGCATATCTATTATATGTGATTTGGGGACTTAGACAATAAATATTATTGTGTAATTGTTTTTACTTACATCAGAAAGTTTTGAAATATACTATAGATTCTTCCACATTATTTAAAAAAAATATTTCAGAGCATTTTATTGCATGACTTCAACTTAATCAGTCACATATCACAGTGTCCTTGCAGCTGAACTTTCTCCCTAGCTTGTTGATCTCCTTGGGATAAATTCCTACAAGAGAAACTGCATGCTCCATGGTCTTCTAGTTCACTACATATTGGCAAGCTTTTGGTTAGAGAGGTGCCCCATATGTGCTCCTACCCGGAACAACTTAATGTAAATGCCCCTCTCCTTGCTGAACAGGCTGTATTATCATTCTTTTAAATATTTGTTAATTCCTAGGCAAAGAGTATATAGATGTTCTTATGCTTTGAATTTTTTAAAATGTTTTTTAAAATTGATTTTTAGAGAAAAGAGGAGAGGGAAAGAAAAAATTGGTTGGCTGCCTCTTGCACACCCCTACTGGGCATGTGCCCTGCCCTGGTATGGAAGAGCTGGTCTATTGGTGCATGAGATGACACTCAGTCCACTGATTCACACCAACTGGGCATTCTTTTTATTAACAGTGAAACAGTGATGTTCATGTGGTCATTTTAATGTTTTCTTTGCAAATTGTCTGTTAATATCTTTTAAGGCCCATATAGTTTGAGGACCAATCTACTTCTCCTCTCTATTTCATAAGGCTGTTGTAAGAATTAGGTGAAGAATCTATTTGTATATACTTGAAACATACAAGGCAATACACAAGTGTGCTGATGTAGTTTGTGACCTGATAGGGTGAGGGCCAGTAAGAACAGGCACTTGCAGACAAAAGGGTTAAGTAAATGCTACCAAGCAAAGGATTGGTTTAGCTTTAAAGGGGAGGGGTGTAGAGAGGCACCTGTAGAGAAAGGGAAATAAGCCTTGCCTGGAGATTTGTTATTTTGAGAAAGTCACTGTAAATAGACAAGATCAGAAATAATACAGGGGCTGTCAGGCTTGAAATTTGAGCCAGTTAGAAGCAAGAAAGTAAGCGGGGGTGGGGGTGGGAGGGAGGAATGGGAAACCAGAGTCTGCTCGTGTTGTCTGTATAGTAGGGGTGGAGTGTAGAGAGTGGGAGAGAGGCCTCCCTGAAATGTCCCCAAACTAGCAACTGAGAAGAGAAAACAGCAGCAGTGTCACTTCTTGGAGGACTCACTTGATTCCAGGTGTGTTTAAGTCAGAAAAGGAAGCTGGTGTCGCTGCAAACAGGTGTGGTCCTTGGGCCAAGCTCACCTGTACTCTCCAGGAAGTCCTGGAGTAACCATACCTGGAAAGGCAAGCAAGATAAAGAAATGGATGGTGATTAAGATAAAATGCTGTCCTAAAATTCCTCACTCATGTAAAATTTTACACAACATAATTTTATATTCATGTGTATTCACATATAATTATAAATGAATAACCTATCTAATAAAGAGGGAATACACTAATTGACCATCACACCCACAAAAGATGGTGGCACCCACAGCCAATAAGGAGGGAATATGCTAATTAACTGCCACACCCTCAAAGATGGTGGAACCCACAGACACGAGATGGCAGAGCCCAATCCCCTCAGCAGGGACACAGCATGGCCCAGCCTGCCCCCAGATGGGTCTGGCTGCTCTGTGTGCCTGCCTCTGGAGTCCTCTAGTCTCCTCAGTCCCCCAGCCACCCAGGGCCGGCTTGAGGTATAGGCAAGCCTTGGATGGTGGCTGCCCAGCCGCCCAGGGGTGCCCAAAGCTCAGGAAACCAGGGCCAACTGAGACTTGCACTGCTGGCTATGGCAGCAGCAGAGGTGTGATGGGGGTGTCGTTTTCCCCTGATTGTCTGGTCACCTCCCATCCCTGAGAGCTCCCAGGCTGTGAGAGGGGGCAGTCTGGGCTGAGGGACCCCACCTCCAGTGCATGAATTTTCATGTACTGGGCCTCTAGTATATTATATACAGTGTGCATATCACATTATATCTATAATAATAAAATCATAATAGGCAAATTGACCAAACTGCCGAACAGCGGAATGACTGTCTGGATGACTATGCTATGATATCCACTGGCACCAAACCAGCCAAGGTGGGTGTGATGTAATTGGTTGGGCCCGCCATTGCTCCATAATCACACTGCAGAGGGAGGCCCAGGCTATCCCATGCCAGCACTGCAGCACCATGGGTGGGGCCTCCCTCTGCAGGGTTGATCCACTGCAGAGCCCCAGCCTGGCGAGCAGGGCCTATTTGGAATGATTCATTGTGGAGCTCCTGCCTGGTGGGCAGGGCCTACCTCTTTGGGGTATGATCAATTGCCCTGCAGAGGGAGGCCCAGGCTACCTGGCTGGCAGCACTGCAGTGGGTGGTTGGAGCCTCCCTTTGTGGGGCAATTGATCATTGGGATCCTGGACTGTGCGAGAGCACAGGCCAGGCTGACAGATCTCCCCACCAGTGCACAAATTTTGTGCACCAGGCCTCTCATCTATTTATATAAAAACCTAAGCAACTATTATAACCGAATGACCAGAACAACTGGAATGACTGGTTGATCAGTTGCTATGACATGCACTGACCATCAGGGGGCAGATGCTCAATGCAGGAGCTGTCTCCTGATGGTAATTGCACTTCCTCAGCTGGAGCATCACTTAGCCGGAAGTTGGGCTCACAGATGGTGAGCACAGCTGCAGCAGCAGGAGTCTCTCCCGCCTCCACCTTGGTGGACAGTGGCAGGAGCAGTGGGGCTGGGGTGAGCGGGAGCAGTGCAGCAGTGGCTGGCCCCAGTTTGGCTGCCTGCCATTTAATGCATTGCTACATCCCTTGTACCCCATAAGCCGGCAGTTACAATCTCCAGAGGACAGTTGAAGCACAGATACTTGGAATAACCAGGATGAGCCTGATATCACCACTCGGCTCCTGAAACTCTGCCTAGGGCATTGAGATCAAATTTCATCCCTTACCAATTGCCCCCGAGTTACAGAGGAAGGCAGCAAATGACAATGGCCAACAAAGTGATGATTGATAATGGGAGTAAAAGTCAAAGATGAATCTGGGAGCATGGGCAACAGAGCAACCCTGCCCCTCAAGATCCCCAACTTTGTATTGTTGACCTCCCAGTGTCTCTTATCCAGCTCCGAGTGGTGGAAAGCATCCAGCATGGCCCAAAGTGTCCACTGGGGACTTCCCAGCTGGCAGAAGGGACATTGGGAAATATTTTTTCAGGGAGCTGCAGGGAGGAGGTCAGACTCTCCATGTGACTTCTGGATGGCTCAAGGGACTTGGAAACTCCCTGGGCATGCGGGCTCCCAGTTTCCTTTCAATGTGCATGAATCTGTGCACAGGGTCACTAGTAATTATATAAGTAATAAGAATACAGACATGGCAATGAGGTGGGAAGAAAGAATCATCTTTGCTTTTGTTCACATTTTTAAGTGTTTTGCTTGTTACAACTAGTAAATATTACTTCTAATTTGAAAAGGATCCAATATTTAAGACTAACAAAGATGTCCACATGGTACGTGTGACTGCAGCACAGGTGGGATGGCTCAGCCGCAGGCACTGAAGTTCTGGGCTGTCACTGGGGCCCCAGCTCAGACAGAGGCCCCAGGAAGCACATTTAAGTCCCTCATGGGCTCAAAGGGCACCCACCATCACCACCCACCACACACTTACAAACAGGGAAAGGAGTGCCTCCTTGGTAGCAGGACCCAGGCAGCAGGCAGGATATTTACCAAGTCAGGAGTGCATGCAGGTTTTCCCTCAGGTCAGGCATTCTGCTCCTTGTGGGTGTGGGGGGTGGTGGTGAGGGAGACTGGGCTAATGCCAGAAAGCACTGGAGTTGGTGTGGGGTAGGGTAATGTAGGGGGCGGGGGCAGGAAAAGTGAGAACTCCTCCTCTGACTCAAGGCTGCAGCAGAGTATCTGACTGAGTTTCTGTTCTTTTATAGCAGGTGAAGCTATGTTAGGCAATGTGGTTTCCATGCCCTCCCCATGCCAGGCCTGTGCTGAGCTTGGGAATCAAAAAAGGGCTCACTAGGGCTGAGCTGGGGAGGGGAGCATCATGGTGATATGAAAGGTGGAGGCAGGGATGGGAGCCTGCGAGAGGACCTCTGAGCCAGTCCAGGAAGGAAGAACTGGGGCCATGGGTGAACACCCAGGCCTGGGAGGGAAACCCCGAGGTAGACTCCAGCTTGGGCTCTCCCAGAAGCATGCACAGAGCGTGCGGTTTGAGAGGCCAGCAGGCATGAGGGCATACCTAGCCTCGGTGTGGTTCATGTTTAGGAGTTCGCTGTTGTCCTACTTGTGAAGGCCAGTAACATGTGCTCAGAAAGCCGGCATCAGATGGTGGAGCCTGAGCCACAACTCAGTGAGTTAAGTTTTGCTGAGTGAGTGCAAAGTCTATTTTGGAAGGCGATGTTCCATGCTCAGAAAACATCTTATTTGATTTTTAAACTTTGGTTTTCACTTCTCTCACACAAAACATCCTTCATATAGGTGAATTTTCTCCAAAAGACCATGTCACAATCATGAGGACACAGTCAAAAATCTGATGCTGAGCACCGTGCCTGGGGTCACAGCAAAAGTTAATGAGATGGCCTGTTACACATGGTCATGTCCCACCTTTGACATCACCCAGCAGACTCTTACAGGGAGAAACTGGACTGTCTCCCTGTTATGGATGACAGAGAAGTGGGAAGATGTCCCCGGGAGCAATCCCACGAGCAGGGCCTCTGTCCCGGTAAGCTGTGAGCACAGAGAGCCACGTGGCTCCTGGACCTCAGGGGGTCCTGCTACAGGCGTCGTGGAGCAGAAAGAAGCCCCTGCCTCGGGTCTGTGCACCAGGAAACAGGCCTGCTGATCTCACTTTATGGCCCCAAATAGCCACATCCCATACCTTATGAGGCTTCCAAGTCTTAAGGAACCCAAGGTGATCAGTGGAAGGTCCACCTTTCTCCTCCCAATTAATGATGTGGAGCTGTGAGGACTTTGCAGGTGTCACCTCTCTGTAGATTAGCATTTTGGTCCTTTGTCATCTGGATCCCTTGCCTGATCTCCCCCTCTTCCTTGAACTTGCATCCCAGAGTCTATCGTGGTCACTAGAATCACCTTCTTTGTCTGAGTTTCAGAGAGGCATGTAAGCATTTGGACACACACATGGCATTCAAACTCGCTCGTGTAGATCTCCAAATCCCACAGGGAGTTCTTGGGACAAAACCATTTCTTTGCAATGTAATCATCAGTATGTGGAATACAGTATTTCCTGTCTAAGCTTGAATGGAACGAACCCATCATCTTTGAGTCCTCACTCTTCAGAAAAATGGCATCTGCTGCCAGAGGTGAACTGGACACTTGAAATTGGCAAAGAGCTGGGAGTTAGTCTGAGTGAGAGAAACAGACATGGGTTTGGGGTTGGGTACATGTGGGTTCCAGATCAGCTCTGCACTTACTGCTGTGGGACTTTGGAATAGATACTTTGCATGATTGCTCTAAGGCCTGTTTCTCCATCTTTAAAATAGAGTGGTACAGGGGAGAACCAAAATGGCTGTGTAAGGTAATGGCTGTGTAAGGTATATACCTGTATGTGCTGCCTCTCACAACCACACCAAAACTACAACTAAAAGACAAATGACTATCCCCCAGAACCACGGGAAAGCTGGCGGAGTGGAAATTCTACAACTAGAAGGAAAAAAAAAGTGTATTGAGACCTGGTAGGATGTGCAGAGGCTTAGAAAGGCAGAGGTACGAAGATGCCTGTGAATTGGGCTGGCTTGCATTTCTTTCTTTTTTTTTCAATTGGGAGAAAGTTACAAGTTCCCAACTATCTGAACTCCAGTTTCCAGTGAGATTCTGGGGACCCAGACTCATACAAGGAGAAACTGGACTGTCTGCCATCGGGTCCGGTGGTTCTCTAGCAGAGGTGTGCACAGGAATCATTGTATACTGTGCTAGGGCTCGGGGTGCGGAACACAGAACAGAATGTGGAAACATGGAGACCCAGAGAGGGCTGACTGGCAGCCATCAGTGTTTGCCATGCCCTAGGGAACTCCTGAGACCCTGCCCTGCCCAATTTACAAACCCACAGAACTGTGTGCAGCGGCTTTTGCTTATGAATGGCCTTCCCTCTAGCAGCTTAACCTAACAAATTGTAACTGGGTCAGACAACTCCAAAACTTTCAAACTCCAAGCAAAGAGGAGAAATCTGCAGAGCTCCCTGTAGTTCCTGCTGGGTGGTCTCAGAAACTAGCTGACTTGCACCTCCTTGGAGATCCAGGAACCAATAAACCTAGTGGTCAGTGTGAGACAAGACCAGATTCCAACTCCTCACATACATAAGTGGCATATTCAAGAGGCAGACTCAGTGAGCACCAAAGCCCCACTGAAGCAAGTCCTGCCCCATAGGGGTGTCTGCAGCACAGAATTCTTCCATTATAGACACAGCTAATCCTCACAGTCAATTGGCCTGGAGGTCAATTCCTCCAAGTGTACCAATAGCTATCAAGTCTTAACTACAACAAGACTGTGTACTCAGTCCACAAAGGAGTGCACTAAGAGTGTCTACCTCAAGTGTTTGGGGAGGCAGAGCTACTGGACCATAAAGGACAACTAGAACACAAAGCCACTCCATCAACACAGGGAAGCAGCCAAAATGTGGAGAGAAAGAAACATGTTACAAATGAAAGAAATGGAGGAAAGCAAACAACTGGACATACAGTTCAAAACCACATTTATAAGGTTACTCAAGAATCTTAATGAGAATGCCAAAATAATGGAAAAGGACCAGTCAGAAATTAAGCATACACTGTCTGAAATAAAGAATAATATACAGAAATCCAACAGCAGACTAGAGGACCCCAAGAATCAAACCAAAGATTTGAAATATGAGGAAGCCAGCAACACCAAACCAGGAAAAGAAAAAGAAAAAAAGAGTCCAAAAATGTGAAGATAGTGTAAGGAGCCTATGGGACAACTTCAAGTGTACCAACATCAGAATTATTGGGGTGCCAGAAGGAGAGAGGGCAAGATACTGAAAATGTATTTAAAGAAATAATGACTGAAAACTCTCCCTACCTAGTGGAAGAAATGGACGTACAAGTCTAGGAAGCACAGAGAATCCCAAACAAAAGGAATCCAAAGAATACATCAAGACAAATCATAATTAAAATGCCAAGGGTAAAAGACAAAGAGAGAATCTTGAAAGCAGCAAGAGAAAAACAGTTAGTTACCTACAAGGGAGTACCCATAGGACTGTCAGCTGATTTCTCAACAGAAACTATGCAGGCCAGAAAAAAGTGGCAGGAAATATTCAGAGTGATGAATAGCAAGAACTTACAACCAAGATTATTCTACCCAGGAAATCTATCATTCAGAATTGAAGGTCAGATAAAGAGCTTCACAAACAAGAAAAAGCTGAAAGAGTTCATCACCACCAAACCAGGATTACATGAAATGCCGAAGGGTATTCTTTTAGAAGAGGAAGAAGAAGAAAAAAGTTAAGATAAAAATTATTAACAACAAAGTGATAAACAAATACATACCTATCAACAAGTGAATCTAAAAATTAAGTGAATAAAGAATCTGATGGAGAAACCAAGCTGCTGCCTCGCACAACAGTTTCAAAATTACAACTAAAAGACAGAGCAGACACCATCCAGAACCACAGGAAAACTAGCTGAGTGAAAATTCTACAACTAGAAGTAAAGAGAGGAACTCACAAAGACTCAGAGGAGCTGTAAAAGGCTGAGGTATGGAGACATGCTTTTGGAGAGGATGGGCAGAGGAGAGTCCGGCTGGCTTCCTCTAGCAGGAGGGAGAAGGAAAATCCCAATTGCACTGAACTCTGGCTCCAGGCAAGACTCATACAGGGGAGTCTGGACTGTTGTGGAAAGGAAGGAGTGCACTGAAACTTAGGGGAGCTGCGAAAGACAGAGATCTGGGGGCACGTGAAAGTGATTGTTCCACTGGCTTTCTCTAGCTGGAGGAAAACAGAACCTTACAACAGCACTGAAATCCAGGTCCAACTGCACTGAACCCCAGTTTCGGGTGAGACCCTAGGGACTCAGACTCATATGGGTCCCTAGAGGGCACAGAAACTCAGGGAAACCAGAAAGGCAGAGGACCAGAAGGTCACAGGCAAGCGTGTAATAGGCAGCAGTCTAAAGGCAAGTGCACATGCGCAGACACAGCTGATCATCTTAACCAATTAGCTTGGAGGTCATTTCCCCCCACTGATACCAACAACAATCAAGAATTAACTACAACAAGACTGTACACACAGTTCACAAAGGGGTGCACTGAGTGTCCACCTCTGGTAACTGGGACACAGAGTTACTGGGCCACATAGGGCATCTAGCACACAAAGCTACTCTACCAACTCTGAGAAGCAGCAAAATATGTGGAGACAAAAGAACAGATCACAAACAAAAGAAATGGAGGAAAACAAATTATTGGATATACTGAAAACCACGGTTATAAGGTTTTTTAAGAATTTCCTAAAAAAAATGGATAAATTGAGCAAGACCCAAGAGGAGATGAAAAAGGACCAACTAGAAATTAAACATACAGTGACTGAAATAAAAAATATTATACAGAGACCTAACAGCAGACTAGAGGATCGCAAGAATCAAGTCAAAGATTTGAAATACAAAGAAGCAAAAAACACTCCACTGGAAAATTAAAAAGAAAAAAAGAATAAAAACATGTGAAGATAGTGTAAGGAGCCTCTGGGACAACCTCAAGGGTACCAACATCAGAATTATGGGGGTGCCAGAAGAAGAGAGAGAGCAAGATACTGAAAACCTATTTGAAGAAATAATGACTAAAACTTCCCCCACCTGGTGAAAGAAATACTTACAAGTCTAGGAAGTGCACAGAACTCCAAACAAAAAGAATCCAAAGAGGACCACACCAAGACACATCAGAATTAAAATACCAAAAGCAAAAGACAAAGAGAGAATATTAAAAGCAGCAAGAGAAAAACAGTTAATTACCTACAGGGGAATACTTATTCTATTTTCAGCTGATTTCTCAACAGAAACTATGAAGGCCAGATGGGAGTGGCAAGAAATATTCAAAGTGATGAATAGCAAAACTCTACAACCAAGATTATTCTACCCAGCAAAGCTATCATTCAAAATTGGAAGGCGGATAAAGAGCTTCACAGATAAGAAAAAGCTAAAGGAGTTCATCAACACCAAACCAGTATTATATGAAATGCTGAAAGGTACTCTTTAAGAAGAGGAAGAAGAAGAAAAAGGTAAAGATAAAAATTATGAACAACAAATACATATCTATCAACAAGTGAATCTAAAAATTAAGTGAATTAAAAATCTGATGAACAGAATAAACTGGTGAATATAAAGAATTAGGGGCATAGAAAGGGAGTAGACTGATAATTCTTAAGGGGAAAGAGGTGAGGGGAAGAGCAGGAAGAGATTAGACAAAAATCATACACCTATGGTTGAGGACAATGGGGGGTGGTAAGGGCAGAGGGTGGGGTGGGAACCAGGTGGAGGGGAGATATGGGGGACAAAAAGAGGAACAATTGTAATACTCTAAAAAACAAAGATTTATTTTAAAAAATGTACATAATATAACAAGATGAAAATAAAGGCATGGAAACCAGGGTGAAGAGAGAAAAAAAAGAATCTTATTAACAGAATAAACTGGTGAATATAATAGAATCAGGGGCATAAAAAGGGAGTGGGTTGACAATTCTTGGGGGGAAAGGGGTGCGAAAAGCGATTCGACAAAAATATTACATCTATGGATGAAGACAGTGTCAAGGGATAAGGGCATGGGATGGGGGTGGTCAATCTGATGGAGGGGAGCTATGCTGGGGGCAAAAAGAGGAACATCTGTAATAAACTGAACAAAACAGATTTATTAAAAAAATAAAATAGGGTGGTACAGAGACAGGCTTATGGTGTGTTGGTGAGGATTCAAAAGGGGAATTTAAATGTCTGGCACATAAGGGACACACGAGAAACATTAGTTTGTATGATCCTCTATGTCAATAATCTAATAAATCCTTCCCCAAAATAGCATCCCCTTTAGAGTAGAATCCTATTCATTTCCCACCATGGGACATCCAAAAGGATGTAGAGTCCTTTGTTTGGTTTGTGGTAAGTTGACTTTGCACTTTAAAAGGGAGAAAAGGAAACCTGTAGTGCCTCAAACAATGAGCCTTTTTAAAGCCTGCATTGGACTCCAATGTCAAAGAATATTCTTATTAACATACTTCCTTATAAATAGAACACTACTCATCAAATATTTATAAGTCGTAGCCTGAGACGCCAATGCAGTGCTGGGCCAACCCAGGACATCTCCCATGTGCGGTGGGGTGGCGGAGGCAGGGGAGCCAGTGGGTTTGTGGCCTGGTTTGGGGCCTCCGGCATGAGCCTGTCCTGGCCTGGTTCCTCCTAGCCTGTGCCTGTTCTGGAACCTTTTGGACTCCCATGCAGCTGGCTTTGTAGGCGACTCCCTTTGAAGTCCATGGGAGTTCTTTGAATGGAAAATGTACACAACAGGGTTTGATGCAAGTAAGAGTCAGGCCTGATGTACATGGGGGAATAGTGGTGCTTCTGACCCCAAATATTAGTCTTTAGCCCAGAAAGTAAGTTTTATTATAAAATAAAAGACTCTCCCAAAGAAATCCTACAATCTAATTCCCAAGCTCTACTGTCCATTCGCTGGGGAAGTGATGAGCCTACTAATTGCCTGGGAATTTAATTAAGCAGCAGATGCGGACAATGCAGGCTCTGTTTCTACTTTAAGCATGTCAGTAAAACAAACATTCTCAATTCCAGGGTAACTTGCTAAATAAAAAGTAAACATTACTATCCTTTGAAATATCATTCGTCAAGTGTGGTCATTTTAAAAAATGTCTTTATTAAAGATAGTTGTAGATATTTTTGGTTGAAAGTGCAATCGTCAATGGAGCACAAATCTGCAATTTGTAGACAGGTTAATTAAATCATGTCACTCACTGTCTTCCCCTCCCCCGTCCCTGTGGCTTTAAAAGTTAAAGTAATTTGCAAAGAAAATGCTCAATTTGAATTCATTTGTAATATCTGTTAATGATCTTTTAAAAACCCCACTTATTCACAACTCTATCCCTGAGGGAACATGGTTAGCTATCAGAAAAATGTCTGAAGTCTGAGATGTCATTAGCTAGTATTTCTTTGAAATAAAAAGCCCTAAAAATAAATTATGTAAGGTACACAAGTGCACAGGACAATCACTTTGATGAATGATCTCGGTGTTTTTCATTCCTAAAAATGTGCCAGTTGAAATTCAAGCTGCTAAATGATAGAGCTGATTTTGGAATTACATCAGTGCAGGCATACCTGCTCTGTTTATTTCATACATATATAGAGACCACTCATATATTTCTGGGTTGTTGACTCAAAAACAGTTGTGTGAGGAACAATTTTGACGATATTCATTGTGTTTCCTTTCAGAAACACAAGATGTTGCCTGAATACAGGCCTACAGGTGTTACCACCCAGAAGTAAAACAAGAGCCCGTTTCAGTGCAGCCCCTGCACCCCAGGCCAGGTGCCGGTCAGAGGTACAGACGCTGCAAAGCCCCTCCGATGGGCCAATATTAAGTAACAGAGCTGTGAAACGCTACACCAAAGGGAGCCTTCCTTCCTGGCCCCAGCCAGCCATGGTCTGGCCTAGAGGCTAGGGAGCCTTTGTAAGACAATATTGGTCCATGTAACTGAAGATGCCTGTTTGGCTACTGTAAATACTATAAGTAGCTTTTCTTTGAGGGAGGAGTTGGATTTTACTAAACCATTGGCTACAGGTTAATTATGCATTTCATAAGACAGCATTTCCTTGTAGCCAGTCTAAATTTATCTTCATTCCTTCTTTATATAATAAGGCAAGGCCCTTCATTGTTGTCGTTATTTCATACGTTGGACCTTTAACTTTTCTCTTTTTCTCCTTACACATTAATCACATCTCAGCTAAACTGCAAAGGGAGCCAGTGACATTCATTTTTACCCCAGAGAAGGTCAGCATCTTAGCACAGCTGACCAGCCGTCCTGTGTGGTTCTTCCTCTCTTGCGCTCTCTGGGCGACATCCGGGGAGCCGGCTGAGCACAGGAAACAACCACTCACTGATTTTCATAAAGATCTTCTGTGGTATGTTCTGTGCAAGCCCCTCTATTTACTTCCCATAAGAAATAGAAATCAACATTTGAAACTTGTTTTTAAGCGTTACCGTGGCTCCAGGATTACAAAGAGCAGAAGCCTGGACCTGATGCCTTCCCTAGATTGAACACATCCTGCAACCACCCAGGCAAGGAGAACTGAGCCAGCACTTGGTGGCTGGGATGGCCTTCCCTTCTGAGATAACCATTGTCCTGATTTCTGATGCCATAGCTTTGTGTTGTTTTGGAGCTGCTTATAAATGGAGTCCTAAGGTAGGTACTCTTTTGTCTGGTTTGAGTGTGTCAGCATTATGCTTGTGAGTTGTACCTATGCTGTTGGGTGTGATGATAGTATGTTTTCCTTCCACTGTGTCAATAATGTACCACAGCTTACCTATTTCACCCTGGATGGGCATTTGGGTTGTTTTCAGTCCTAGGCTGTTTAGACAGTGCAGTGGTCAACTCCCCCGCACACCTTTGGTGGGCATGTGCGTGCATTTCTGTTGGGCTCGCTGACTGCAGGGGAGCTCACTGAGTTGCACTGTGTGATTGTGCGCAGCTGTAATAGTGTCAAATAGCTTTCCAAAGTAGTTGTGTTCATTTCACTCCAACCAGCAGTGGGTGGAAGGCAGGCTGTTCTACATCCTTGCTGATATCTGGTGTTCTCAGTCTTTTGTATTTTGATCTTTCTGGTGGTTTGGAGTTAAATCTCATTACGGGTTTTATTTGACTTTCAGGTTATTAATAAGCTGAGCATCTTTGGACGTATATTAGCTCTTTGGCTATTCTATGAATGGGCTTTTCAAGTGTCTTGTTAATTTTTCTATTGTATTATTCATCTTACTTATTTGTAGGAGATATTTACATAAGCCTCTATAACAGCGGTTCTCAACCTGTGGGTCGCGACCCCTTTGGGGGTCGAATGACTCTTTCACAGGGTTCGCCTAAGACCATCAGAAAACATATATTTCCCATGGTCTTAGGAACCAACAGACCGCTCCACGGTATAGCAAAGTGTAGCAATGTAGTTTACTGTTGTTATATGAAGACTGTTACCCATGCTACACCATGATTCAAGACAAAAAATTTCATTTATTTGTAATTAGAAATAAATATTTCACAATATATAATTACATATTGTTTTTGTGATTAATCACTATGCTTTAATTATGTTCAATTTGTAACAATGAAAATACATCCTGCATATCAGATATTTACATTACAGTTCATAACAGTAGCAAAATTACAGTTATGAAGTAGCAACGGAAATAATTTTATGGTTGGGGGTCACCACCACACGAGGAGCTGTCTTAAAGGGTCACGGCATTAGGAAGGTTGAGAACCACTGCTTTATAATAAAGAGGTGATATGCAAATTGACCATCATGCCCTCACACAAGATGCCACCCCCATGTGGTCACAAGATGACCGACAGGGGAGGGCAGTTGTGGATGATCAGGCCAGCAAGGGAAGGCAGTTAGGAGTGACTGGGCCAGCAGGGGAGGGCAGTTAGGGGTGACTGGGCTGGCAGGGGAGGGCAGTTGGGGGCAACCAGGCCTGTAGGGGAGGGCAGTTGGGGAGGATGGGCAGAGTAGAGTCCGGCTGGCTTCCTCTAGCAGGAGGGAGAAGAAATTGTGGAAAGGAAGGAGTGCAGGGAAGGGCAATTGGGGACAATCAGGCCATCAGGGGAGTGGTTAGGGGGCCATCAGGCTGGAAGGCAGAGAAGAAATTAAATGAGGATTCAAAGAGGGGAATTTAAATGTCTGGGACACAGGGGACACATAAGAAACATTAGTTTCTATGATCCTCTAAAGTCAATAATCTATTTAATCCTTCCCCAAAATAGACTCTCCTTTAGAGTAGAAATTATATTTATTTTCCACCATAGGACACCCTAAAGGGTGTTAGAATTTGGGCCTACACTGGCAATCAGACATCCTTCGAGGGGTCCCATATTGGAGAGGGTGCAGGCTTGGCTGAGGGATATCTCTCCTAGTGCATGAATTTTTTGCACTGGGCCTATAATCTGGATATAATCCTTTTTTAGATATATTTATTGCAAGTGTCATATACCACCCTGAGCTTGACTTTTCACTCTTTATGTTATCTTTGGATGAACAGAATATTTTTAATTTTAATGTCATCTAATTTTCCAATATTTCTTTATAGGCAGTGCTTTCTATATCCTTTTTAAGAAAAGTGTGTGGCCATGGAAATATCCTCTTATATTATCTTCTGGAAGCTTTATCATTTTTCTCTTTCATTTACATCTATACATTACTTATAGGTTACACTGTATTTACTTATAGACTATATCTATAATCAAATGACATTGATTTTGTATATGATGTGAGGTTGGGATAAAGTTTTTTCTCCCCAAGATATCCACTTATCCTATACCATTAATGAAAAAGACTTCCTTTCCCCAGTGTTCTGAAGTGAGACTTTTGTCATAAGTTAAGTACTCACTTGTTTGTAGAATGATCATGACTTTCCGCCCTTATTCTGTTAGTGTGGTGAATTATTCAATAGGTTTTTGAATGCTAAACCAATCTTTTTTTTTTAGTACATATTTTTATAGATTTCAGAGGGGAAGAGAGAGGGAAAGAGTCAGAAACATCAATGATGAGAGAGAATCTTTGATCAGCTGCCTCCTACATACACCCCACTGGATATTGAGCCCACAACCCAGGCATGTGCCCTTGACCAGAATCAAACCTGGGACCCTTCAGTCCTCAGGCTGAGGCTCTATCCACTGAGCCAAACCAGCTAGGGTGTTAATCCAATCTTGAATTTCTGGACTAAATCCAACTTGAGTACTAAATGTATTACTGAATGTTTTGATAATATTTACAACACATGTATGAATGAAATTTACCTGTAATTTTCCTTTAGTGTTATGTCCCTGGCAGGTGTGTTATGAAGGTTTAGCTGACTCATAAAATCAGTAGAGATGTATCTTCTTTATATTCTTTTTTTTTAATATATATATATATATTATTGATTTTTTTTTTACAGAGGAAGGGAGAGAGATAGAGAGTTAGAAACATGGATGAGAGAAAAACACTGATCAGCTGCCTCCTGCACACATCCTACTGGAGATGTGCCTGCAACCAGGATACATGCCTTTGATTGGAATCGAACCTGGAACCTTTCAGTCTACAGGCCGACACTCTATCCACTGAGCCAAACTGGTTGGGGCTCTTTATATCTTTTAAAAGCAAAAGCATAAATGAGTCTAATGTAAATATGATAATTAAAAAAATATATAGCTTGTCTTAAGTATATTAGTCAGGGTTCTCCAGAGAAACAGAATCAGTAGGATAGATATAGATATGAAGAGACTTATTGCAGGAGTTGGTTAGCACAATTACAGAGGCAGTAGTCCCATGATATACTGTCTGCAGGCTGGAGAACTAGGGATGCTGGTGGTGTGAGTGCAAGTCTGAAGACCTGAGGATAGCGAGCTGAGGAAGAGGGGTGATCAGACTGTGCGGTGGGGGAGATAGAAGTCCTGGTTGGATTCTGAGGGCCCAAGAACCAGAAGATTTGATGTTCAAGGGCAGGAGAAAATGAATATTTCGCTTAAGCAAAGAGAGATATGCATACTTTCTCAGACTTTTGGATCTGTCCAGATCTTCACTGTATGTCCAGCATGTTGGGGAGGCTATCTTCTTCACTCAGTTCACCAACTTAACTGCCAGTCTCCCCCAGAGTACCCTCACACACAGGAATAATGCTTACTAGCTATCCAGGCATCACCGAGCCCAGTCAAGTTGACACAAAATTAACCCTCACAGTCATTATTCACCATATTTCTTCTGTTCCAAGCTTCTGTTTATTTTAACTTAGACTTATGGCAGGAAACTGTTTCTGTGTGAGTTTTGCAAGGGAAAGTCAGTATAAGTTGAACTCCCTTGTAGGAGTTTTCACATGGCATGCAGCAGTCTGCTTGTGGGCCCCAGCTGAGATTTCTTTTTTTTAAAAATTAAATCTTTATTATTCAGATTATTACATTTGTTTTTCTTTTTTCCCCTCTATAGCTCCCCTCCACCCAGCTCCCAACCCTCCCTCTACCCTTACCTCCCTCCCATTGACCTCATCCATAGGTGTATGATTTTTGTCCAGTCTCTCCCAGTATACCCTCACTCCTTTCCCCCTGAGAATTAGCAGTCCACTCCCTTTCTGTGCTCCTGATTCTATTATATTCACCAGTTTATTCTGTTGATCAAATTTTTAATTCACTTAATTTTTAGATTCACTTGTTGATATGTATTTGTTGTTCATAATTTTTTATCTTTTACCTTTCTCTTCTTCCTCTTCTAAAAGAGTACCTTTCAGCATTTCATATAATACTGGTTTGGAGTTGATGAATTCCTTTAGCTTTTTCTTATCTGTGAAGCTCTTTATCTGCCCTTCAATTCTGAACAATAGCTTTGAAGGATAGAGTATTCTTGGTTGTAGGTTCTTGCTATACATCACGTTGAATATTTCTTGCCATTCCCATCTGGCCTGCATCATTTCTGTTGAGAAATCAGCTGACAGTCATATGGGTGCTCCCTTGTAGGTAATGAACTGTTTTTCTCTTGCTGCTTTTAATATTCTCTCTTTGTCTTTTGCTCTTGGTATTTTAATTATGATGTGTCTTGGTGTAGTCCTCTTTGGATTCCTTTTATATGGGGTTCTGTGTGCTTCCTGGACTTGTAAGTCTATTTCTTTTACCAGATGTGGGAAGTTTTCAGTCATTATTTCTTTAAATAGGTTTTCAGTATCTTGCTCTCTCTCTTCCTCTGGCACCCCCACAATTCTGATGTTAGTACACTTGAAACTGTCCCAGAGGCTCCTTACATTATCTTCACATTTTTGGATTCTTTTTTCTTCTTGCTTTTCCAGTTGAATGTTTACTGCTCCTTTATATTTCAAATCTTTGACTTGATTGTTGCCTTCCTCTAGTCTGCTGTTAGGTCTCTGTATAATATTTTTTATTTCAGTCAGTGTATGTTTAATTTCTAGTTGGTCCTTTTCCATGTCTAGTTGGTTCTTTTTCATCGCTAGTTGGTTCTTTTTCATCTCCAGTTGGTTCTTTTTCATCTCCTCTTGGGTCCCACTAACTTCATCCAACCTTTCTAGGATATTCTTGAAAAACCTTATAAGCGTGGTTTTGAACTCTATATCCAGTCGTTTGTTTTCCTCCATTTCTTTTGTTTGTGATCTCTTCCCTTGTCTCGGCATTTTCACTATACCGGGAGAACTTCTGTTTTGGATTCAGCCTTATGATATCAGACTTGCAAAACTGCAAAAGCTTCTCTGTTGAGTTTGGGATGGGTGGAGTCTCAGGGCTTAAGGGACCGCCTTGCCTTCCAGTCAACCCTGCCCTCCATGGCCCCAGAATCTCATGTGACTGGGTAATCCCTGGAGCGGTCCCTATGTGCACATGTGCAGGTCTCTCGCAGTGCCTCTAGACTGCTGCCTTTCTGGCTCCCCTGCGCTCCAGGACCATATAAGTCTGGGTCCCCAGGATTTCGCCCGAATCTGGGGTTTAGTGGAGTTAGAAGTGACACAGTTGGGATGCTTTGTCTCCCGCCCTCTTGTGAAAGCCAGTGGCACAATCAGCAGTTGGTCTTCTGCGCGCAGTGCTGTGCGTGCAGCCCAACTTCTGCCCTCCTGCGACTCCCCCAAATTTCCATGCACTTCTCCCTTTTCACCGTCCAAACTCCCCCCGTAAGAGTTTCGGCTGGACCTGGGGTTTAGTGTCATAGGATAAGGGGTTCAATGCCTTTGGGAGTCTCCTGCCAGAAAAGCTAGCCAGGTACTCTAGCACCCGCTCTTTCCATGCATGCATCTCTGTACCTCAGCTTTTTGCAGCTCCTCTGGGTCTCTGTGAGCCCCTCTCTTTTCTTCTAGTTGTAGAATTTCCACTCAGCTAGCTTTCCTGTGTTTCTGGATAATGTCCACTTTGTCTTTTAGTTGTAGTTTTGAAATTGTTGTACGAGGCAGCAGTGTAGGTGTTTACCTATGCTGCCATCTTGGTTACCTCCCCAGCTGAGATTTCTGCTGCATGTCAATCCCAGAACCTATGATCAAGGGACCCCCGGAGTTTAAGGGGAACTTGGAAGTGGGGGAGCTTTGTAGACATATGACAAGCATTCAGTTAAAATACTTTCTCCCCAATGAGAATCTCCAAAGACAATTTAATTTCCTACTTTTGACCAATTCATTCACTGTTCCACAGAGGTTTATAAAAATCTCCTTCCACACTGTAATCTCATACTTCACTCCATCTCTCCATTCCTATTTCACCTCTTGCCTGGGCTGTGGCATGTGTATGACACTGAGTCTCCATTTCTTCCTCTTCTCAGCATTCCAAGTACTCAAAATGGAAAACTGCCCTTTAGTCCCTATGGAAAACTGTTTGGTGGCTCTGTATTGCTTTACAAGATGCAGCCAAAGCTCATGGATGTGGCACCCAAGTTCTTGGCCATCTGGTTCCTGCTCCCCACTCCAGCCTGTTCTCTGCCCTGCTCCAACTTTTAGCTCACCACCCAGCAGCTCCATCGGCTCGCAGTTTCTGTATCACCTGGGATTGTTGGTTTCCCAGCTTTTGTGTATGCTGCTCTTTCTGCCCAGAACAGACTGCCCATGTCTTTCTCCTGGATAATGCATTCCTTAACGATCAGTTCAGGCCAGATCCCTGGGCTGTGTGGAGACCTTTCTGTCTGTGCCTCTGTCTCTGTGATCAGACTGTGAACTCCTTGCAGGGAAGGTTTATGCTGTAGTCATCCATGAGTGTCTATAACTTGCTGTATGCTGCTGGACAACAGATGCTAAAAGACACTTACAAATTCACACAGAAGGCACAACGCTGACTAGTTTGAATTTCACTCCATCTCTTTTTGAAAGCTTGAGATGACATAAAATGGCCAAAATGTCACGCATGGCCAGAGTGAGGCAGGAAGGCAAAGGCTATGGACAGTCAGCAGATATAATCTTTTCCTATGTGACCCAACCCACTTCAGGTGATTAAAAGTCTCTAGGTGGAATCCGCGTTTTGTAAAATAGATGAGTAACAAGGCTTTTCTACAAAGATGGATTCTTCCAGAGAAATATATCTGAACATTTTACTCTAAAATTTAAATGAAAAAATAATCCTATTTAAATGGCAAATTGTCTGATTTCCTTCTTTTCTGTGATTAATAAAATAGTTTACACAGAAGCTCTTTAAGAAATTGTGTGAGAGATTCAGGAGGATCATTAAAGTCTCTGCTAGACATTCACTTTCACATTGTGAAATTGGTTATACTGTCAGAATGGTATCACATAAAATGGAGTTTCTGGGCTCTCACATATGAATGGTTTTAGGTGCACAGTGGTGCCATTCATTTTATTTGGACCATTTATTACAAGTACATTCTAAATTTGGCCTTAATTACTTTTCCTTTCACAAAAATATTTTGTAGGATCTTTTTGAGCCCTGGCTACTTCCTTTTTGCTCCTTAAAAGAGAATCAGGAGCATTATTTTTGTTCTCTTCTAATTAAAATAATTGTTTAATTTCTTTTAACTAGATTCATGCGGTTATTAGCCTAATGCATGGATAGGTGCCATGGGTGCTTGAGAAACAAAATGAAAAGTGGTCGTGTAACCGTTCATGCAAAAGGTCCTGTGGTGCCATGCACATTGTCTGCTTTGATCTGATGTTTCAGAAAGGCCTTTAGTGGAGCTGGCCTTCAGGCCCCACTAGAAGATTATTGAGTTTAAGCTTGCAGAAAACTGTGCGATTAGAAGAGGGCCCTTGCTAGCTGGCACAAAGATCTGGGGTCCAGCTCAATCTCTGGCCTGCTTTGTCTTTCAGAAGAGTTGCAGTTGAGGGGAAACACTCCAGGTTCCCTCTGCTGGAAGGTGTCTTAATCAGAGGACGATGGAGGAAGAGGTATAACCATCCTTGAGTAGATGTATTAATGAAGAGTTGTTGGGACTCTGCCTCTAAAAGAAAGTGTTAAAATAATGTTTTGACTTCAAGACTTTTCTCAGAGTTGTTGTAGCCCAAGGATTTGGCAAACAAGACCTGCTGCCGGTTTTTGTAAATAAAGATTTCTTTGAATGCAGCTGCCCCATTTGTTTGTGTATTGTCTACTTGGGCATTAGTGCATAGGGACAAGGTTTCCTCTCTGGCACTGTACAGAAAATGCTTGCTGACTCCTGATGTGGTGCACAGTTCAGAGTGTACTAGGTTCCCGGGCCATGCAGAGCATCTAGTTGCAGGGATTTTTACAGTGGCCCTCATCAAATGATAATGTGCAGCTACACAGATAGCAGGAAGTGAGAAGGCCTGGAGCTATGTAAGGAGGATTTGAGGCAAGAAGTCATGGTTTGAGAAAAGGTTCTGCTATTATGGTCTTAGTGGCAAGTAATTGATTAAGGCTGGGCTCTTGCTTTGTCTATTTAATGGAGGAGAAGGTGTGGACATGGCTGGAACTTCTCACGTGAAGTGCATCCTTATTAACTCTAATTATTCAAAGTCAACATTGTGGACCTCTGCTTCTAGACTAAAAGATGGGGACCCTTTGCCACCATTTAGTTGGTGGTTGGGAAGGTCAAGTGAGAGAATGTAAGCTCAAGTATTTTCTAAACCATAAGGTGGTCTAGAGAATATCTAGAAAACATTAGAATAAGTTCTACTTGGCATGTGAAAAATGAGACTCAAATAGCCTATCCAAGATTAAATAGTAAGTCAACATAAGATTGAAAGCTAGGTCTCCTGGTTTTAGTGACAGCTTTTCCATGCTTCTCTGCATCGTGCTTCTTCCCATGGTTTCAGAAATGCTCAGCTTTTTAGTTCATTCATCCATTCTATCACTCACCATTCAACATTATTTAAGAGCCTGCTATGAACTGGAAAAAGAGCTAAATTTTTCAAGGTGTCTGATAACTATTTAAATAAAGTTGGAAGGCTCTTAGAACAATTTCGTTCTTGAAGCCCTCTGGCTGGAATCATCTAGAAATATATAGATTTTCCTCTTGATTTCTCCCATGCTGCTCAAGGAGTTGGCCATTATTTATGAAACAAAGCAAGAGAGAGTAGGTGGGATGAAAAAGGGAGAGCAATCCTGCCATTCAACAAAATGTTGCTTGACATGCTGTTTTAGGTAGCGTGTTGTATGTGTGTGTGTGTGTGTGTGTGTGTTTGTGCACACGCATGCACATGCACCCATCTGTATGTGTACATACCATCAAAGGAAAGAGAAGGAGAGACACTGGAATGTTGATAGCAGATTGTACCAATAATTAATCAAGGTTTGGGAAATTTGAAAGTTAAGATTTTTGTGCATAGAGTCCAAGGGAATTCTTTCAGAAAAAATTTCAGATTGGAATTACCCAATTAAATCTTAAAGAAGCCAGATGTGAACTTGCTTCACCATACTGTTCATTACAATCTCCTTTCGGGCCATATTTGTTCAGTTAGTTTTCTTAAATATTGAATTTGCCTTCTCATGTTAGGAGAGCTTAAACTCTTCAGTTTTTCTCTGTTTTTGGTACTTTCCCTTTTAACCATGAAGTTTGCCAATATTTTCTTATATTCAATGTCATTGGCTGCTGGTTCTCTTTAGGTTTATCTGGGAATCTAAAAGTCGTGTGATTTTCTGAGACAAAGGTGCCAGTGAAGTTGCTCCATAAAAAAAACAACCTTCCAGAATCTTCAGTTTTACAATTGTAATCTGCAAAGACCTCTGAGAGGCTACAGTAGAAAATCTTGCTTTATTTTCCTCTTTCCCCCACCTAATTTGGGCCCGGTCATTTGGTTGGCTTCATCTGAACCTGCAATTTATGCACAAAGCTGTGCTACTTCTCAGATATGCCAGGACCAGGACACTACTGTTTTAATAAATGTAATTTTTTTCAGCTTACAGGAAGTATATTCATGGCGGGACTTAGTGTGGTGCAGGTAACTTTTCATCTGTAAGAAATTTGTAAGCATTAACTCATTTATTTAACTTTTCTCTAATAGAGTGAATATTCTTCTATTTACTGTGGGAACATCCTTCTTTTACTAATTCCAATCTTTAGCAGGTATTCTATTACTGGGAAAGTGTCACCATGCTGCAAATGTTTTGCAGAAGGGAAATAACATTTTCAACATGGTGTAAAATTCCACTGAAATAGTGAAATAGATGACTGCGTTGCCTCAGTGTATATTTTTAAGTGATTCAGCAATGCTCTGAACACTGTAGGAACTGCTATTGTAACACTGCTACTATCTACCATTACTGTGTGCAATGTTCTTAATAGTTTACATATATTACATGGGGTTCTCCAGAAAGAAGAGCTTGAGGGACATTTCATGGCTGTCTCTCATGCCAAGAGAGGGGGAGTTGTAGAAAAGGGAGGGAGGCAGAGGTAACAGGAGCAAGACAAGGCTATGTAATGGTGTGATCCCAACTCGGCAGGAGGTGGAACAGCTCGCCCAATCCTCTGGACTGACTATTGGCCTTCGAAGAAATGTCTGCATCCTAGTTCCTTGAATCTGTTACCGTTCCCTTATATGCCAAAGTCTTTGCAGATGTGATTAGGGTTTGAGACTCAGTGATTAGCTTGGATTATCAGAGAGAAAGGGAGAGGGAGAGAGATAGAAACATCATTTATGAGAGAGAATCATTGATCAGTTGCCTCCTGAACGTTTCACACTGGGGATCAAGCCTACAATGCAGGCATGTGCCCTGACCTGGAATTGAACCGTGACCTCCTGGTTCATAGGTCGATGTTCAACTGATGAGACACACTGGCCAGACATAAGTGTCTTTATAAAGAGGCAGAGGCAGTGGTTGGATAAGTGTTGTCACAAGCTCAGGTAGCTCAGCTGTCAGCAGGAGCTGCAGGAGCCTAGGAAGGACCCCGAGAGGTCCAGGGGAGCATCTTCCCCCCCATGCACCTTGCTGAGGGCCTGCAGTACTGATTTCAGACTCTGGCCTCCACATCTGTGGATAACGAATTTCTGTGTTTAAGCCCCCACATTTGTGGCAATTTTTTATACAAGAAACTATACAGAGACCATCCTCTCAGCATGAACTATTAGGTCTTAGGAAAGACTGATTGGGGAGGGAGAGGAAGGAAGAGAAAAGAATTTATTTGCCAGTTCCAACCTGTGATTAGCTTATGGATTTCCTGATGGGACATAGACACCCTTCCCTTCCTCTCTAACTGCCACTGCGTGTGGTTGGCCCTGAGTGTTGCTGGACACGGGAACAGGCTGCATTGGCTGTGCCCTATGAAGTCTGTTGTGCAGACACTGAGGTGAAACAAGGAGGTGACAGTCCTTAGCAGTGTGGCCAAGGCCCCCTCTGAGAGGTGGCATGTGAGGAGGTCAGGAACAATGGTCCCTTGGTCCTCCTCACAACCCAGCGAGGCAGGGACGACAGGATTTCCTCGGCAGGCGCCTGCCCCATCAGGGACACTGAGCTTTAGGCTCAGCATGGCTCAGGGTGTACGTCTCTCTCAGAAGCAGGAGCTGGCATGTCTGCTGTCATGGTGACCATGCTTCCTGTACATGAAATCAGGCTCATGCTTACACATGAACACTCTCTCCATATATCTGAAGACAGTCTCTATCCTTTCTTCCCTATCAGGCCAGGCACTCCCCATTTCCTCAACACTAGCCTTGTGAGGCATTTGTCCTTGTTACTGGTTTGTCCCACCCACTCACGGGGACACAGAGTTGCACCCATCCCCAAGTCCCATCTGCTCAAATCCATGGTAGCCTGGCCTCCTTGGCTGTTATATTATTACTAGAGGCCCGGTGCATGAAATTCATACATGGGGGAGGAGGGAGTGTCTTTCAGTCCAGCCTGCTCCCTTTCAAATCTGGGACCCCTTGGGGGATATCTGACTGCTTGTTTAGGCCTGATCCAGATAGGATCGGGGGGTAAGCAGGCAGTCAGTCAGACATCCCTCTCACAATCCAGGACTGCTGGCTCCAACTGTTTATCTGCTTGCCTTCCTCATTGCTCCTAATGGCTTCTGCCTGCCAACCTGATCATCCCCTAACCACTCCCCTGCAAGCCTGATTGATGCCTAATTGCTCCCCTGCTAACGTATTTGCCCCTAACTGCCCTCCCCTGCAGGCTTGATCACTCCCAACTGCCCTCCCCTGCTGACCATCTTGTGGTGGCCATCTTGTGTCCACATGGGGGGCAGGATCTTTTGACCACATGGGGGCAGTCATCTTGTGTATTGGAGTGATGGTCAAGGTGCATATTACTCTCTTATTAGATAGGATAGAGGCCTGGTTGCAGGTATGAGCCAGCTGGTTTGCCCTGAAAGGTGTCCTGGATCAGGGTGGGTGTTCCTTTGGGGTGTGGGATGGCCTGGGTGAGGGGCCTGTGGTGGTTTGCAGGCTGGCCACGCCCCCAGGCAAACCAAGTGGAGGCCCTGGAATCTGGGATTTATTTATCTTCTACAATTGAAACTTTGTAGCATGAAGCAGAGCCAAGCCTTCTGTTGCACAGCCATTGAAACTTTGTTGCCTTAAGCAGAGGTCTCGGCTGGCCAGGGTGTGTGGAAAGCTTGACTTCCTCCATCGCCAGGGGCAACCCAAGCCTCCCTCCTGCTCTCTCTGTGGCCATAGCCATCTTAGTTGGGTTAATTTGCATACTCGCTCTGACTGGCTCATGGGCATGGCTTGTGGATGTAGTGGAGGTATGGTTGATTTGCATATTACTCTTTTATTAGATAAGATATGGCCAGAGGGTATTTTTATTTAATTAAAAGTTTTGGAAAGTGCATCATTTTTAGTTGTACTACACACAATGTTATGAAAGGGCCCTCTCCTTACAGTGGAATACAAGGGTGTATGTTAATACCCACAGTACCCTAAGAGCACCCAAATAATTCATCAGGTTGCAAGTAGTGTTACCACATGGCAGAGATAAGAAAGCGAACCCTCATCATGGCACACAGATTTCCAATTTTATTCATAATTGAGGTCAGCTGGTGAATCCTACAGGGTTGGCAGGGTGATGGCCATTTTGTGGAAGGAGGACAGAGGTAGGGCAGGATGGGTAAGAGCCTACAGGGTAGTACCTGTCAACCATGAGATGGGCTTAACCGTCATGCCTTACCTCTGTCCTCCTTCCATAAAATGGCCATCAACCTGCCAACCCACAATCAAACCCAGTTTTTTGGCTGGAGACCTCCTGGCAGGCCCTCCCTCTACTGTCTCTCTGTAGCAAAGATTTGGGTTCTGTCTCTGGTGCAATCCAGGCCTCCAGGAACTTCTGCAAAAAGAAGAGCTATTGCCGTGGACTAAACGGGCCAGTGTGCATGGGCCCCAGGCATCCATGTGTCTCCTCATCACAGCAACTCTGCAAGGTAGATAGTAGTGTTCAGATAAAGAACTGTTTTACACGGAAGAAGTTAAGGATTGGGTCAAAGTCACTTTCCCAAGGTCGCTGTGAGGCAGACCCGAGCTTCTGACTCTGGCAGCTGACTTCCTGCTCCACCTGGTGACAGACAGACTGCCTTTGAAGCTAAGAGAGGGATGTGGCCCGAGACCTTTACAGAAGGGCCGATGGAGCAGTGGCTCAGCTCTCTGGGTTCTCCCTGAGTGATGAGGTCTTCTAGTATCACACATGCGGGCCCAGCCTCCACAGTTCACACACATGGGTGAGCTTTTGTTTGCTTGTTTCTTTGACCCATCTGGTCACCAAGTGCCCTCTGGGTGTCCTGGACCATGTGTAGGCCATGCAGCCTGTGAGGAGGGGTATGAATGGAAGCCTTCAGCGCCTGCTTTGTTGAATCTGGTTTATGTGGAGGAACCAATAGCATTTGAACTACCCAGACCCATATATTCTTGAATCTGGGTGATAAGTATTTTATGAAACATTATGCAACATTTTACATTTATCTTCTCTTTTCACCTTTACCTTATTCAAGCACCAGGCCAGGGCCTACTTTGGGAGAAGGAAATGGCAGTGAAAAATGAGCCTTCTCCTGGCAGTGGAAGATTTCTTAAGCTGAAAGCCTCAACCCTCTTTTTACCCCCCTTCTAACTACGGTGGGGGCTTGAAAGCTACAGCTCACTTTCTAGACCACCCTCCACATTGGAACAAGCTGATGTCCCCAGAGCTGACAGGGGTCTCCTGTAGCCACTTTCATTTCTGGCTTCTTCTTGCTCAGATGTGGGAACAGCTGCCCTGCTGAGCGGTGGCCTGGTTGGAGAGAGGAAGAGCCTGGGTCTAGGGATGCATGTCTGAGCCATGCCAGACTTTCTGTTGTGTCCCATGATAAACCTGTGTGTGGTCAAGCCTCCGCTGCTGGATTCCTGGGATGGTTGTCCACGTGTAGGCCTTAACCAAGATCTTGCTTTGATTTGCTGTAGCTTTGGATCTTAGGGGGATAGAAGGGCCCAAGGGCCCAGCGAAAGAATTGAGAGAACAAGTCTGTGGGGACATTTCATAGTCATGATGGTGTGTGTGGAGGGAGAGCTGTCTTGGTTCTCTGGACACCTGGGAAGGGACCAGGGGTGAGACAAGAGCGTGCCCAGGGCAAATTGATGGTTGGGAAACAGGTGGGGGGGAGGGGGACTGAGTAACATCTTAGAGCTTGATGAGTAGATATGTGACATTAAACACAAGCCTTAGAACTAAAGATCCTACAACTTGGTGGTGACTTAGGGGAAGGTGACACCCCAAGACTGAGTTTCTGCCACCCTTGAAGAATGCTTTTAAATAGGAACTATAATGACTTACACAAATACTTATTTTTAATCTACCTGAGTTGTGGACCAACGTTTGTATTAGGATGGTTAGAACACAGAGAAGCAATCTTTGAAAGACTTAGGGCTGAGTTGCATGGGGGAAGCCCTTAGGTGGTCTTGTTCATCCACTCAGGCAGGGTCTGCACAGGACAAGGTCACAGGGTGGTGGGGTGGCACTGCCAGTGGCCAGTTCCCACTATCTCAAAGTTGTCCTCTGTAACTGACCTCTGTTCTCACAGTCTGTGAAGCATCTCAGTTCCAGGACTGGTCTCCCCTTCCCCTGGGGGTGTATATTTGGGATGAGGATCTGGGCAGGGTGGGCAGGGAGGCTGTTGTCTCTCTGTGCTCCTGGGAGACTGCTAAACAGCGCTGAGGTGGGGGCGGGGAGGGTCTGAGCCAACCAGTTTTATGTTGGAGATGATGATAATTACGCCAGATCATTTCCTGACTTTGGTAAAGCCACCGCTTTTTCGACTTTCTACTCAGTTAAATTCAGTCCCATTTGAATTTAAGTACTGGTCTCAGAGTGGGTTGCCTGCTTTGCTGCCCCTCTAGCACCTAATAGTAATGCAACCTTGGGCATGTTGCTTCATGTAGGTCTACATTGCTTGTGGGAGGAGCCGCTGTGGAGGGCACAAGCCTTGGGACAGGTTGGCCTGGCACCCATCAGAGATCAGTGATCGGTGATCAGTGTGGGCATGACCTCCCCCACCCACACAAACACCACGGCCTGGAGACCAGCCCTGTTGTTCCCAGGAGCCAGGGGGCCAATCTCTGTGAAAGAGCTACAGCACCAGACACAGATCTGACATTTTCCTCCCCCAAGAACAGTGAGCAACAGTGCCCTTTTAAAGCTCTGCCTGGCCATGCTGGCCTTACTTCTTGTGTCTTTTTTGAGAGGAGGATGCTTGTGTTTCCTTGAAATCTCATCACTGCCCCTTGAAAGAGACCCTCTGCTCACCTGGAAGGGCCTTCTGCATGTGGCTGAATTGTACTGAGGGTTAAACTCCCCATCAGAAAGTCAAGTAGAGTTGGAAATAACCTTTACAAATAAAACTCCTAATTGTATCATTTATAGTTACACTTTATTTCCTTGGCTCACTTCTAACAGTTTACCTACTAATGACAATGGTTATCCTTCTCCTCCTCATGGTTCTCACAGTAGGGGACCCCCCCTCCCACGCAGGGATGGCTGGTTTCCCTCTCTTGCATAGAAGATTGTTCTCTGGCACTCATTCCCTTCATTCATGTGCCAAGACCACACTTCCAGGGAACAGAGATGGGTCTGTGGATGTACCTGATTGAACTACCTGTTCTTTTAAACCCATTTTCACAGAGACTTTTCCTGCAACAGATATTTAATGGCACAACACATTACACATTATATCTGTGTCAGCGGTTTCTGCTGTGCTGTTGCATTTGTGTAGTGTGTGTGCATGCATTCATGCGCGCGTGCGTGTGTGTGTGCTTGCACGCTAACCCAGTGATCCCTTGTGAGGATCAGTGTATCTTCAACAATGTGAAACAATTGCAACTTCACAAAACAAGGCTGGACGTGCATTTTACTGAGCAGTTAAGCAAATCACATGCACAGTTGTGTAAAACACCAAATATACAAATTACATTAAAATGAAAAAGTACAAGAAAACAGTATTAACCAAAGGCTCTCTCCTTGAGTGACAGATTCGCCAGGCTGTGGGCATCTCAGCAGGTCTCTCCCAGGGCATTTTTCTAATGTTTTTGTATCAGCAGTGCCTGGGGAACAGGCCTGATGCAGACATGCCAGTCCTCACCTACTACTGTCGGCAGAACCTCCATTAATCTGGGAGCTCTTTGCCCCCACTTTACCTAAAGAATAATGCCTTCCCCAGAATTTCACAAAAATCAATGGTGGAGTTAATTGAAATCTGGATCCCTTAACGTTTTCTCTTTATTAAGTGATTGCTTGGTTTCTGAAAAGTGGGGTTTGACTCAAAGGACGGCTTTAACAGTGGGTGAGTGGCTTGGTAAGAGAGAGAAAGTAGAGGTAGGTAATTTCCCAGATAACTGAGAGATGTTGACATTTAGGATTTGTTTTCTTTGAAGTCATACATTGGGGCTAAGGCATGAGAGGAATGACTGGGGCATTTCCAAGGCCCATCCCTTGCTCTGTGTCCCAAGGAAAGATGGGGCATGCCCTTTCCTTTCGGGCCAGAGAGCAAGAGGGAAAGGGGGATAGGGGAGGCCTCAATGACCACTGGGAGGTGGTCATTGTCTTTATTTTAATGCCTCCCCATTTCTGACAATCAAAGTATTCATATCTTAGGACCTTCTATCATTGACTTCGTAGCAACAATACTTTTATATTCAAGCATTTTATAACCTGCACAGTAAACTGGACTTCACTGGATTCCCACAGCAGCTTGCTGGGACAAATGGGAATGATATTTTCATCTTTACTTTGTAGAAGAAGAAACTGAGGCTTGAGTGGGTTGGGACTTTCCCAGGACATCCCAACCAGGATGGTATAGGGTGCATACACGTTCCGGCTTTAAAGAAAGAGAGAATGGGGTGAGGGCTAGGCACTTCCTTGATGGAGTTCCTGATGGTGGGCTGGACCAACTCACTTCCAGCCAGGGGGGTGCCCACTCACCCCCAAGCGCTGCAATTCCGAATGCTAGTCTGACTCTCATAGCTGGAGCTTACCAGCCTCTGAGGCCACGGACTCCAAAGGCATCTGGTCATGCTTTGCGAGGGAGGAAACGTAGCTGCTGGTTTCTCAGCCCTGCAGTCAAGGACCTGATTATCCTCCTCCCGATCTAGCTTCTCCAAGTGGGATCCATTTTCTAATTAGTTAATGTCATTACCTGTCATAAAATCCAGACCATGTTGGTTTCCAAAACCTGCCGTGGCCAAGAAACCCACAGCTGACATCTTTCCACTGCTTAGCAGAGTTTCTTTGCTAAGCCTGGCCACTCTCCCCTCATTTCTAGACCACATGTCTGAAAATTAGGAGAAAGATGTGTTGTATTTTTAAAGTCAATTTAAAATTCTTCCGTCTGCTTTCTAAAATCTTTATTCACTCCCAGCAAACCATTAATATAATTTTTTCAGCGAATCTTACACCCACTATACTCTCCTTATGATGTTGTTATGTTTTGTTTTGGGCAGAATGGCCAAAATAGGAACCAGCTTACCTTGGCACACACCGCTACGGACTGTTCTCACTGCCTCTGACATACTGCTCGTCCTGCTATCTCTTTTGTTAAGTACTGGATAAGTGGTTCTCTTCTTTCTCCTCTCCTGCCTTTGCACAGATACACTCCGAGTGCCCGTGGCCAACAGGTGCTGCGGCCCAGTGAGGACTAGGCCAGCTGCTGCCTGCTCTTTCCCTGGCTTCTGTTCTAGGGGGGCAGGTGGTCAGTGGGCAGAGTATGGAGGGGTCAAGTGTACAGCGTGTGGGCTGCATTTGCCCGGAACCCACTCTCCTCTTGCACCCAATGTGTGTAGCCCTGGAGAGGAAGTCAGTGTAAGTGGCATTAATATTTTCTTTGTGCTTGAGGTCTGGCTAGGCTGGGAGCCAGAAACTGAGGCACTGGACAGTGATCTTAGGATGCTGATGCTCCCATCCCTCCTGGGGGCCCGATGGTGACACAGCTGCTTTGCTGTCTGTAGGAATCATCTTTCGCTGTGCCACTTCAAGCCAGGGTGGTGACGCTTACCACAGTTTTGGGTTCCCTCATCCTGACGACATCTCTGCAAATAGAGCCCAGGCCCTGCATAGCCTCCTCAGTCTCCATCTGTTTCTCACGGGACCCAAGCTGGAGGCAATGCACGATGGAAATGCCACTGTGTCCAGGCCCTGTTGTCACCACACTGCTGTCACCTGATGTCTTTGGAACAAATGTCAGCAGGCTTCAGGCTGCATTTCTCCCTGAGACTCAGGCACTCCTTGCTAAGCCATGAAGTTCATTACCACAGAGCAGGGCCCCGTCTCGCAGGCTCTCTGAAGGCAGCAACTGTGCCCTGTGATGACTCACTAGCCCTCAGCACCCAATGCAGTGTGTGTGTGTGTGTGTGTGTGTGTGTGTGTGTGTGTTTTACTGAGAGATGCTTCATAGACCAGTTCAGCAAGCTGCCAACAGCCTCCGGAAGGTGCCCTGGCCCCCCAGTGTGATTCTCAAGATGCTCCCCACCCAGCCCTTGCTCTTGCTCAGACCCCCTCGAGAAAGTCCAGCTCAGGAATCATCTCAAAGCCTTCTCTGGTTTCATCTGTTTGAAGAAGGGGGTCTTAATTTTTTTCTAAAGGATATAATTTCAATTGAAAAATTTTTCTTATGGAAAAAAGGCATGTTGACATAGGGAACATGAAATCCAGAAGTTAAAATATCCACCTAACTCTCCTACCTTAGCCTGCGGACATGGGGCACATCCAGGGCGCTTCATCTGGGGGAAGCACGCCTGCCCGTCTCCAGGCTCCTCCGTCCACTGGCTGCCTGTGTACACCTCGCTCACTGGCCCATCTGCCCCTAGGCCACGCTGAGCCTTCCTCTCCAGCCTGCAGTCATTGCTGAGGTCCTGAGTGGATCTGGCTCTGCATGTCGCAGCTCCTCTTCATGGTCTGGAATGCCTCACATGCTTATCACTTCCAGCGCCCTCAGGCCAGGAGGCTTTGCTTGCTGTGCTGTTTGAGTATGGGGCTTACTCAATGGCCCCTAAAGACGTCAGAGTGTGTCAGGCCACATGAGAGTTTTCAGTACAAAATACCATTAAAATGCCAAGTTCCCCAGTCCCCTTGCTGATAGGAGTGACAAGGAAAGAGAAGTGTCATAGCTTCATCACCTGATGGCACTTGCTAGGTGGGTCTTCTCCAAACCAGCATGGAGGCATATGTAGATTTCAGCCACACTGGGGGCTGTGGGGACAGGAGCCACACGTGGATGGCATTCCTGTGACAGTTTTTTACCTGCAATAGATGAACTAAGCATAATACTCTTCATTTGGTAATGCACTCAGGCATTCACTATAAGTTTGAGTTAAAGCCTCCGTTTCCAGCAGCCTGACAGAAAAAGAAAACAGTTGGCCGAAAGGTATCCCCAGGAAACCAGCCGGGAAGAGCAGGCGCAGCATGAACGAGCTATTTAACTTTTCTTGGAAAATGGCATGATTCTCAGCGGACCGCGAGGCTATGCATTCCCCAGATTTTTGTCAGGTGCATGTGCCAGCCCACAAAGTGCTGGAACCCCACACAGAGAGTCTAGATTGGTTTCAGCTCCAGTCATTCAGGTGTTTGTGGTATAGAATAAACACCACCCAGAAGGCAGCATCCTGAGTTACCAGAAGTTCCTGTGTATAATGTAATTTTAGGCAACATTTTCAGCTTCCTCTGCACCAGGATAGTCATTCCGTCCACATAACAGATTTATTTATTTATTTACTATTTAAAAAAGAAATTCAGAGTCAATCAATGTTTGGGACTAATCTACTCAATTTATTTTCCAGGGTCCTTACCTCCACCCGATAGCTCAGTGGCATCACATGGAGTGAATGCTCCGCTGTCCTTAGAGTTGGATGTCACGAGCTGTGCAGCAGTGTGGCATGGACCACTTTCAGGAGCTCGCAGCCTGGCTGAGGCGACTGGACAAGTGCTTGGGAACCAGTCATGGCAGCTGCTAACCCGGGATTGTGTTGAGGACACCAAAGAAGCCTGCCTGTCTAGTGCCTCACTTCAGGTTAGAGCAGCGGGTACTCTGCTCAGCTGCTTTCTGCATGTCCTTTGTGCACAGGGAGTGAACAAAAGGGGAAAATTTAGATGCAAAAACAAAAATATATTTGTATGTTTCTGGGCTCCAGATCCAACAAGGAAGGGAAAGATTGGGCTGGTGGCATTGGTGCCCAGGTGGGGCACTACCTGCCACGGAGACCCTGCTGCTCTCTCTGGCGCCAAAGGCTGCAGGGCCATGGGGATCCTGGGCCAGAGGTCTTCGTCTTCCCATCAAAGATAGAGTCTGCACAAGGATTCACACCCAGACAGACCTAGGAAATGTCCTACTAAGAGAGACGTCTAGAAACGTGTGGCGGACGGCAAGCTTCCCCCAAACCACTTTCACTTTCTCCTTTGACATGAAGCCAACTAACTAGAGACTCCACTTCAGGACATAGACTAAATGGGAGTAGAAGTCATACGTGCAACTTCTACTTTCTGTCTTAGCTGGAAATCGCTCTTCCTAGACTTCCTGTGGTCTTGGAACCTGGATGTGCTGGTGATGCCATTAAACCAGGCAGCGGAGCAGGTGAGCAGCCCTGAAGGCAGGTCTGGCCTCTTCTCAGAGCATTCTGAGAAGGGGAAGGCAGTCCAGTCTTGTGAGCCACTGCATTGTGGGATATATTTGATCGAAGAGCAGAGATTTTTACCTTGAAAAATAGCGACCATGTCTGGGCAGGGAAGTAGAGCACCGGCTGCAAGTCAGTAGCTCACATTCTTTCAATCTCCCCTGCTGTCCGTCCTCCCATCCGTGCTTATTTATTTTTATTTTTTTTATTACTGTGTTACATGTATACATATCTTCCCATTGCCCCCCCCACATTCCCATGCATGCCCTAACCCCCCAGTGTCTTGTGTCCATTGGTTGTGCTTATATGCATGCATACATGTCCTTTGGTTGATCTCTTATCTACCCCACCTCTCCCTAACCTTCTCACTGTAGTTTGACAGTCTGTTTGATGCTTTACTGCCTCTGTATCTATCTTTTTGTTCACCAGTTTATAATGTTCTTTATTACCGCCCATTCTTATTGAGCATCAGCTCTTGTGTGAGCAACATGTAAGCTGCTGGTGATAGGAAGCAGCAGAGCCATGGCTCTTCCTCCTGAAGCCGGCATCCTAGTAGGGTAGGCAGACAAAAGCAAGCAGGCAGACTAATCAAAACTTCCATAGATCTGCTTTCTGGAGAAAAAACTGGGAAAAGGTAACCATTTCTTTCCATAGGCTATAGTAGTCCTGGCAGGGGAGGCTGGGAAAATGTACAAAAAAATCACAGCAGAATTTCTTCAATCACACAGTATTTGAATTCAATGAAAAATAGTAAGTCTCAGTAGTTTTAAGAGTTAGGCAGAAGGTCCTAGGCATTATGCTGTCCACTTCTATGTGCTGGAACACTGGGTGGGAGGTTAGTGGTGCTGTCACCCAGGCAGCACCTGGGGTGTGAGTTGTGGGTGAGCTGTGGGAAAGGGTCTCCCGGAGTCCCAGTGCACCGTGGTTCTGTGTGGCGTGGGCCATGTGGCCTTGGGAATTTCTACCTCTGGTGTAGAGATAATAAAGCAGGAAATGGAAATATTTTAATTCATAAAACTTCCCAGACCATTAAAGCTACCTATTTTCTGAAGGAAGTGAGGTCCATATTTAAGAAGCGTGGTTTCCTTCCATATTAATTTTTTTAAGTGAGATTTTGGATCTTACAAAGCAATATCCTGACTCCTTTTGGAATAGCTATTAACAATTAAATTGTTTCTGGAAGGAAAGGATACGGTTTTCAGACTGCAGATGTCAATGTAGTGATGATTGGGTTTTCTTTCTAAGGTTCTCTTTCCCCACAGTTTAAGTGAGATCTAATTGACATATCACATTGTGAAAGCTTAGGTGTACACTGTGTGGACTCGATACACATATATTGCACATTTCTGAGGATTTTAACATTGTTCTCAGAAATAGGAAATTTTATTTCTCTCTATTTTTTTGACAGAGAAGAAGAGATGGGGGGGGGGGTTTGAAACAGTCCATATTGAGGATATTGTTAGATTCCCCTTTGTTGGGTTGGTTTTCTGCATATCTAAGAAATCTAACAAGGGCCCAAGTTTTAGTTTTTGCACATCAGGAAATGGTTAGTGTGCCCCAGTCTCGCCTTACAGACCTGCCCAGGAGGGAAACCTTCCTTTCTCTTCCCTTCCCCCCGCCCCTCCCCCTATCTATCTCTTACTCCAAAGGTTTTCTCCCTCCCCAGAGGGTTCCCTGGAAATCAGGGTATGCTTGGCTGCCCCTGGAGAATGGCCGCCCATCAGTGCAGCTGCTCCTGGTCACCAGGAGCCAGGCTCTCCTGGGGCGGGAGGAGGCAAGAGGAAAGTGTGGGGTCAGCCATGGCTGGATTTCCTGTGGCAAGGGTTCCTTGTGTGTGCTTTCTTTCTCTGCTCCACAAGGGCCTGGAAGGGGTCTGGGCAGTCCCATCAAAGGGACTGGCCTAAAGCCAAAGCTTGACTTCTCCCTGTGCCGCTCGGGCCAGGAACTGCCGGTTCTCAAGGTTCCATTTCTGTCTGCTGAAACCGATAGGGAAGGTTAATGAGATTAACATGGCCAAGCACTGCAGGCTTCTGAGGAGGAGAAGCCAGGGATGAGCTGGCCACTGCAGAAATTCTGGCCAGGCCACGGCAGCTGGGAAACGCAATTGTTTTCAGTAAACCATTTGGAATGACACTCGGGCAATCTCACTAGTGCTGCCCCCTTACATGCTGCTCAGGCCACAAACAAATGACTGGATGTCCTATTTAATTTGCTTCCGATTTTTCACCAGTTTAGTCCAGTACTTGCTATCTTTCAAAATATATAGTGGTTAATGTTTCCTGGGGTTGGCCTTTTTAGTCAGAAAAAAAGTCTAGTTTATGATAAAATAAAGAAAGAGTCAAGTACAAAAACTACAACCTGCACCAAGCTTAAAGATGAAATATCTCTTTGGATGGAGATTTCCTGAATAAAATATTGCTGAGAAAAGTGGAGAGATGGCAATGTTTCTGCATGTGTGTGTGCGTGCGCACGCTTAGGAGTATTTAAAAATGTGATGTAAGCTGAAAGAGGAAGAAATTTGGGTAGATTTATAAAAGCACCACAATTTATGAGAGTTTAGAAGGCAGCTTCTTTTTACAGGGCAGGTTCCTAATTTCCCACATGCAGGCATGGGAATTGAATAGTAAATCCTTCTCTTGCAGACAAGACCCTGAAAAGAGGAATGAAAAAGAGTTACTGTTCCGTTTCCATTCATGTCCCTTGAAAGCTGTGGCTGTGTGCTGCTTGGAACACACAGCCTGGGTTTCAAAGCTGCCCGGATGACTTCTCAGAAATGATCTATTGTGGCGCTTTGTTTTGTCCCGGTCACCCTCGTTTTGTTCTGGGGGCCGCCTCGCTCTTCTGCCAAGGCCATCACTCCCCCGTCACTCCCCTGTCACTCCCCCATTCAGAGGCGCAGCCAGGCCAAGAGGGGCGGAAGGGTGGGGGAGCTCACCTGGCCGGGGGGCCTCACAGGCAGGAGGTATCGGGAGGGGTGCTCTGGGCAGGCCTGCACCTGCTGGGAGCCCCTGCAGTTGGAAGGAGCTTTTCTCACACTTGAGAGTCTGGCTGAGCTGCTCGCTGGAGGGCCTGGGGCTGCCAGCTTGTGTCGCCTGCCAATGAACCGCCCTTATTTTTCAATTTTGATTGGATTCACTCACTGAGCTGGGTATCTAAGCTCCTTGTGGGTAAAGGGTGGTCAGACTGGGATTAAATGGCGAAGGATATGAATGGTAAAAATGAAAATGAAATCTGAAATCTCTCCTTTGGTTAGTAACTCAAATTTGATTTCCACCCTGTGCTCTGTCCAGGAAATCTCCTTATAGTTAGTTAGGTGTTAAATGGGGATGATGCTCCCTTCTCCCTTCCTCTATCCTAGGCATCACATGCTTTTAACAGTGTGAGGCTACTGTCCAGAAGTCCCTAAAGGTTCCTGCGACATGGGGGTACATGGGGATAGCAAACATGTCCCAAACATCAGCAGCCTGACATTCCTGATGGCTGTTCCCACTGCACAAGTGGGGGTGCGGGCTCTGCTGGCACCACAGTCAGGGGCCCAGGGCATGCCATCTGTAGGCACCTCTCAGAAGAAGGTGCTGACTCCTGTGATGATTCCCCTGAAGATGAGTCAGTCCAAGGGCTGTACCTGCCTCCAGCGTCCAGAGAGAGGAGACCCGGCCGCCTGCCAGGACATGTCCTCTCCTGCCATACCCTCAGGGAGAAGCTGAGACTGCACACACATGTGCACATGCACTCACATGTGCAATACCACACACACATGTACTCACACAGGCACACCATACCCACACCACACACATGCGCATACACCATACATACCCCTACATACTTGCATACACACACTCACCTATGTATACACATGCATGTATAAACATGCAGGGCAGCAAAACATTTTTAAAATTTAACTGAATAATAAAAGGAATGAAATGTTTTGAACATATTGTGGTTAGCTCCAGCCTCCACTATCATTTGATCTGTGTGACTACAGGCAAATTAGCTGACTTACCAGCTTCCATTTTGTCATGATGAAGTGAATTGGTGGGGCTGGGTCGGTGCTTCTCAGAACCAGCTGGGCTTCAGGTCACTGAGCGGACTTCCACAAGTGTTAATCACAGGCCCTCACCCCCAAAGATGCAGCAGGTGTAGGGTCAGGCCCACAGCTTTCATTTCTAATGAGTTCCTAGGTGATGCTGCTGCTGGCTCAGAAACAGCATTTGCGATGATCTTCAGATGAATTTTTGGGTATGCTGCAGCCAGCAAAGCCAGTCCTTCTCTCAGGGGATGAGGTGGAATTAGTTGGTGAGTTGACTAAGCTATACTAAAGTTTTTATGTTCAAATTTGACTGGAAAATGATTCACCAGAGTGTCACCAACCCTTCACTTTTTTTGACAGTATATTTGCATGTTGGGTTGACACATATATAGTTTAAAGACACATCTCAATTACAAGATGTGGTCCAGATAGCTGCCCTTGTGGGGACAGAGGCAGCCCTAAACTCTGAGCAATTACTTGAAATTAGCCTTGTCAGATTTGTTTAGTTTGACCAGGCAACTACATACAGTGACTTAGTGTCACTCTTCCTGGAAAGATTTGTAGTGATTTTTGCATATTAGTCAAACTATTCAAATACTAATGCTGCCTTCATGCCTTCATCACCATTCTAGTTGGGAGTCATTTCTAGAAGCCCTCGGGGGATTTGCATCCCTTAATTATTCTTCAATACCAAACCAAGCATCTTTAATTGGTGTAAATTGAACAGCATTGCAATGCAAACAAGGAGAGGGCACATTGATCAATGATTCTGTGCATGTTTATTGGAAAGTCTTTGCTATCAGATCAAGTAACAAATCCTTACCTCTGGTTGCTTCCATGGAAACGCCAGCTCATGTATACTCAAACCTGTGTCTCTGTCATCACAATTCGGAAGCTTGGACTAGGTTAGTAAGCTGTGATTCCAAAATATCAACCTTTAGGGAAAGGATTAAAAATCATCCTAAGGTATAGAAACGTGGAATCACTTATATTCTACACCTGAAACTACTCTAATAAATATGATATTGTATACCAACTATAATTAAATAAAAATTTAAAAACCCAGTCATAAAGATACTCAGTTCCAATGCCAGAAATGACATTTAGGAGCCCCTTTGAGATATATACATGTCTAATCACTACATTGTACACTTGAAACTAACATGATATTATACATCATCTGTAATTGAAAAATTGAAAGAAAACAACAAAGAGAGAACTCAGCAGGAGACAAAGTGTTTCTATCCTCTGAAGATTTGGTATCTGTCTCTCAATTTCTTTTTGAAACAATATAAAATTTTGGTTAATTTGGGAAGCCATTCTTTCTCATTTTTGTTTTGTTTTGTTTCTGATAGTGTATGATCCACCTAATCATATATCCAACCTGTGGTCATGTAACATGAGACAGGTGTTCCTTCTCCTTTAGTGTGATTGAAAAATTCCAATTATGCTCCTTCTAGTAAGTGTGTCACACTCACTTTCCCTCTTGTCTTATCAACTCTTTCACATTGACTATTTATTCCTGGGGTGGGAAGAAAAGGAAACATAGGCTCATCACACACCCAGAACTGCCAGTCTCCAGCTCCCTGGGCTAAGCAAACTATGTTCTGATGCTCTCATGTGTAGGAGCCATGCCTATTCATTTTTAATCTATCTGATTTTTGACAAAATTGGCTGGTTATTTATTAGAGGGAAACTTTAAGTTGATTTGCATTTAGAGCAGTCCAGGGCATAACACTTAAAATGAGTGAAGAGGAGGAGTGGGGGTACTGTCAGCTTTCTGGACAACCTTTGTTCACTGGTTTTGATTTAAAGGGGAGCCTTTGGTGGAGAAGCTCATTTGGGTAGCCTGTGATTTATACACATCCTATTGAATGCATTGGTTAGTTTTCAATGACATGGCCAAGGGTTTTGAGGAACTTAGGGTAAACTTTATGAAGACTTTGGAGACATCTTGGACTCCAGGGTTACTTGTGGATAGATGCAGACAGAACTGCATCTGAAGTCACATCCAGCTGGATGGATGCAGACAGAGCTGACACCCATGGCCATCTTCCTGTACCACTTTGGTAGGTCTCACAAAGTGGAATATCACCCTGAAAATAAAAGCACATTGATGCTGAGACATCAAAGCCAATCGGTATTTCTCTATATGGATCAACTTTGAGAGTCTATAAAAAGAGCAGACATGAAAATGGGTGCAGAAGTGTTCTGCCCCTCCCTATTTTTGAGGGACTCCTCAGAATCTGCAGTGATGTGGCTCCATCATCTGTTTTATCTGTCACCTTTTCTTTCATGATCACTTTACCTGGCCTTTCTCAGCCCTGTGATGGGCACACTGAATTTGACAGTCAAGTCCTTGGTTCTGATTTTTGCTTTTCCCCTTTGAAATCATGTTACCTTTCTGGGTTTCATTTTCATCATCTGCCAAGGGAAGCAGCAGATCCCTTTGAGACCTACCAGGTGATGAGTTATTTTCTCCAATGCCAACTCCCATGAAAGTCAAAGAAAAGGAGCCCACATTCTATGTCTTTGGAGCTCATAGTCTGATTCATGTAAACAGGTATCTATATCAGCACTTTCCACACTTTAATGTGCATCCAGGCTGCCTGTGATCATGTGAACTGGAAGATTCTGGAATTGTGAAAATGAAGGTTCTGGCTCAGTGGGTCTGAGACGGGGCTCAGACCCTGCTTTTCTGACAGCTCTCAGGTGATGCAGAAAGACCTTGAGTGACAAAACCTCAGACACTAGGGAAGTGAGGCCTAGGGGTGGGTGTGCTTTGTTCCACGAGGGATCCCTAGCTTAGAGTGCACACTTACAGCTTACATTGCTTTTGATTAAAGGAACACTGAGGGAAGGGCAGTGAGAAGGAGGGGTAAGCTGTGGACTCCTAGTCCTCTGGTCATAGCCCATCCTCAACACCTCCCATTTGACTTCTGATGGGATGGGAAGGCTGCACCCCAACACGGGCTTCTTGCTTCACTGGGCCTTGTGATCCTGAGATCTCAGGGGAGGTGCTGGTGAAGAAGCAGGTGCCACACAGCATGACTATGGCTTTAAAAATCAACATTTATGAAGGTGCACTGGTCTGGTGGTGACTCTATGGGTGTAATTTTGGCTGGCACACTGACTGGGGCCCTGAAGGCACCATCAAATTCTCTGTGCTCTTTGAAAGGATAGCTTTTCTGGCCTCATTGTGTGCAGAGACAGTGCTCCTGAAGGTCCTGTGGCAGCGACAGCAGGTGGGGTATACATGAGCTTGTGTTTTGCTGCTCCAGCAATGGCCGTCCATGGAGGCTAGATCCACACCTGTGCTTCTTTCTCTCTATCTTTTAAAACCGCATTGTTGATTTTTATTCCCAGGGACATTTAGGAAACAGTGATTAGCGCAGAGTTTCCCTCTTGGCTATCCTGTGGATCACCTGGGAAACTTTCATAGGTTCCTGTGTCCAGGCTGCACCCAGACCAAAAGTCTGGGGAGTGAGGGCAGTAGTGACCTTTATTGTCTCCAGAGGGACTCCCACCCACAGTAGGGTTAAGCACCTCTGCTGTGATTTTCAGAAGTTTGTCTAGCCCCGGGAGGAAGCTAGGAAGCCCAAAGCCTTGTCTGCTAGTGATTCTGCCACCTGAGCGTACAGTAGAGCCATCCAGGCCCTGTGTAGAAATCCTGTTGCCTAGCTCACACATTATGCCAATTAAGCCAGGATGTCTGGGAATGGAAGCTACCTCAGGAGTTTTAAAATGTCCCAGTTGGTCCCAGTTGCAGCCCAGATTCCACCTGTGTGTAAAATTTAATGATGACCCATTGGGCCCATGCCCTCCTTGCTGCTGCTACTGGGGACCTGCTGCTTATCACCCTTCTTTCTTTTTCTTTTTCTTTTTTTTATTTAATACATCTTTATTGTTCAGATTACTACATTTGTTTGTCTTTTTTCCCCCCGTAACTCTCCTCCACCCTGCTCCCACCCCTCCCTCTACCCTTACCTGCCCCGCATTGTCCTCATCCATAGGTGTATGATTTTTGTCCAGTCTCTCCCTGTACACCCCTCACCCCTTTTCCCTTGAGAATTGTCAGTCCACTCCCTTTCTATGCTCCTGATTCTATTATATTCACAAGTTTATTCTGTTCATCAGATTTTTAATTCACTTAATTTTTAGATTCACTTGTTGATAGATATGTACTTATTGTTCATACTTTTTAAAAAAATATATTTTATTGATTTTTCACAGAGAGGAAGGGAAAGGGATAGAAAGCCAGAAACATCGATGAGAGAGAGACATTGACCAGCCGCCTCCTGGGGATGTGCTCACAACCAATGTACATGCCCTTGACCAGAATCGAACCTGGGACCTTTCAGTCCCCAGGCTGACGCTCTATCCACTGAGCCAAATCGGTTTCGGCTGTTCATAATTTTTATCTTTACCCTTTTCTTCTTCCTCTTCTTAAAGAGTACCTTTCAGCATTTCATATAACACTGGTTTGGTGTTGATGAACTCCTTTAGCTTTTTCTTATCTGTGAAGCTCTTTATCCACCCTTCAGTTCTGAATGATAGCTTTGCTGGGTAGAGTAATCTTGGTTGTAGATTCTTTCTATTGTTCACTTTGAATATTTCTTGCCACTCCCATTTGGCCTGCATAGTTTCTGTTGAGAAATCAGCTGACAATTGTATGGGTGCTCCCTTATAGGTAATTAACTGTTTTATTCTTGCTGCTTTTAATGTTCTCTCTTTGTCTTTTGCTCTTGGCATTTTAATTATGATGTGTCTTGATGTGGTCTTCTTTGGATTCCTTTTATTTGGGATTCTGTGTGCTTCTGGACTTGTAAGTCTATATCTTTCATTAGGTGGGGGAAGTTTTCAGTCATTATTTCTTCAAATAGGTTTTCAGTATCTTGCTCTCTCTCTTCTTCTGGCACCCCCATAATTCTGATGTTGATACACTTGAAGTTGTCCCAGAGGCTCCCCACACTATCTTCACATTTTTGGCTTTTTCTTCTTGCTTTTTCAGTTGCGTGTTTTCTGCTTCTTTATATTTTAAATTTTTGCCTTGATTATTGCCTTTCTCTAGTCTGCTGCTAGGTCTCTGTATAATATTTTTTATTTCAGTCAGTGTATGTTTAATTTCTATTTGGTCCTTTTTCATCTTCTCTTGGGTCTCGCTAAATTTATCGATCCTTTCTAGGAAATTCTTGAAAAACTTATAACTGCGGTTTTGAACTCTATATCCAGTCCTTTGTTTTCCTCCATTTCTTTTGTTTGTGATCTGTTCCTTTGTCTCTGCATTTTCACTATGCTGGGAGAACTTCTGTGTTGGAATTAGCCTTATGATGCAAGACTTGAAAAACTGCAAAAGCTTCTCTGTTGAGCTTGAATGGGTGGAGACTCAGAGCTTAGCAGAGACAGCCTTGGCTTCCAGTCATCCCCGCCCTATGGGGCCCCTGGTCTCAAGTGTCTCTCGATAATCATTGCAACCTCTCTTGCACATGTGTACGCATGACTCTAGACTTCTGCCTTTCTGGCTTGCCTGCACTCTGGGACCTGTAAGAGTCTGGGTCCCCAGGGTCTCACCTGAAACTGGGGTTCAGTGCAGTTAGAAGTGGCACAATTGGAAGGCTCTGTCTCCTGCCCACTAGAGAAGGCCAGCGGCACAATTAGCAGTTCATCTTCTGCATGCAGTGCTGTGCGTACCCCCAGACCTTTGCCCTTTTGCAGCTCCCCTAAATTTCCATGCACTCCTACCTTTTCACAGCCTAGACTCCCCCTGTATGAGTCTCACCCGGAAATGGGATTCAGTGCCATTGGATAAGGGGTTCAGTGCAGTTGGGATTCTCTGTCTCCCTCCTGCCAGAGGAAGCCAGCCAGGCACTCCGCCACCTGCTCTCTCCACTTGTGCATCTCCATACCTCAGCTTTTTGCAGCTCCTCTGAGTCTCCACGAGCCCCTCTCTTTCCTTCTAGTTGTAGAATTTCCACTCAGCCAACTTTTCCTGTGGTTCTGGATGATGTCCATTCTGTGTTTTAGTTGCAGTTTTGAAATTGTTCACCTATACCACCATCTTGGTTTCTCTCCTCACCCTTATTTCTTGAATGACCCGAGCCCATAGGGCTTCACAGAGACCTCTCAGCACCAGATCGAAGGTGCTTCTGCCCATGCCTCTGCCCTCGTCCCCTCCCACAGACACCCGGATACCAAATGGGAGAGTGGTTTTCATAGCATCTAGTGCTTTTGTTAATAGAGGTGAAACTCACCTAACATAAAATTAACCATTTCACAGTGTACAATTTAGAGGCAGTTAGACCATGATGTGCAATGTGCCACTGCCCCCTGAGTTATGTTTCTCTAATTTCAAACTTTTTCATTAACCAAGAAAAACACAACATTCCGATGAATTTTTCCCCATTTCCCCTTTTATAGCCCCCGATAACCACTAATCTGAGCTTTTTCTGGATGGATGCCCTCCTGGGCATTTCACATCAATGAAGTCCTACAACAAGTGACACTGTGTCTTCTTTCACATTCCAAGATGTCCTCAAGCTCTTCTGTTCAGCTGTGTCTGCAGACTCCTTCTTTGTGATGCCCGGGTAATCCTCCATTGCACCTCCATTGCCTGTATTTTTTCTAAATGAAGTTTTCACGGACATAGCCACGCCCATAAAATCTCCTGCTATTTATTTCAGCTTTCTCGTGTCAATGCTGGATTCCAGGAGCAGTGATAGAGGACATATTTCCTATTTGCCTCTTTACAGAAACTGTTTGCTGAGCCTGTTCTAAATACTACTTCTGGGAAACCTTGTTATGATACCATGTATGAAAATTTTAGTTTCAACACAGTTTACTTTTAATAGTAGTGTAATTTAAAGTTCAGCTGGATGAGCAAAAGTGACAGGAAGGTGGTTACAATTTTGAAAGAGAATAGTGGTGGGGAAAGACTGCCCAATGATATCGGGCAGCACATCAGAGGGTGTGGTGTTGGGTGCTGGTGCTGGGCGCGGGTCTGGAGGCCTGAGGAGGGAGCCAAGAAGAGCCATGCTGCAGGCCGGGAGGAGGAGCTGGCTGCTGGACAGAGTTGAAGCTCATGGATACCAGCTGTGTGGACTGTGAAGCAGTTCCCTCCACTCCTCTGAGAAGAATTCCAGAGGAACAAAATATTGAAATATGGATAACAGACACTAAAATATCAGAAGAAATGTTGATGACTATCTTAACAATATTATAGCAGATTCTTTTAAGCTTGATGAAAGATGATATAAAGCAAAAAATTGACTAATTTAATAAAACTGGCTAACATGTAAACTGGTTGTATTGTAAAAGCAGCATAAGTAAAGATTAAAAGATAGGACCAAATTAACCTGGGGAATGTTTTTGTTTTTGTTTTTGTTTTTGTTATAGATAAATAGCTATCATCTCTAATAATAGTAAGAACTCTGGCAAATGAGTGAGAATCTAAACATTACAAAATTAAGTCCTTACTTATTTTGGAAAAATACAAGGTGTCTCAAAAAATGTATGCACACTTCTAATAATTATTTATTTCAATGGATTAAATCTGAAAAATGGAAACATTGGAATTAATTATTCAAAGCGTATATACCTTTTTTGGGGGGGTTACCCTGTATACAAACCAGCAATCCTATATAATAAAGAGGTAATATGCAAATTGACCATCACTCTAACATACAAGATGGCTGCCCCCATGTGGACACAAGATGGCGGCCACAAGATGGCCAGCAGGGGAGGGCAGTTGGGGGGCCCAGGTCAGCAGGGGAGGGCAGTTGGGGGCAAAAAGGCCTGACAAGGATGGCAGTTAGGGGTGACTGGGCCTGAATGGAGGACAATTAGGGGCAATCAGGCCTGCAGGGGAGGACAGTTAGGGGTGACCAGGCCGGCAGGGGAGGGCAGTTATGGGCAATGAGGCTGGCAAGGGAGCAATTAGGCATCAATCAGGCTGGCAGGGGAATGGTTAGGGGGTGATCAGGCTGGCAGGCAGAAGTGGTCAGGGGCAACCAGGCAGGCAGGCAGGCAGGCAAGTGGTTGGGAGCCAGCAGTCCTGGATTGTGAGAGGGATCCCAGATTGTAGAGGATGCAAGCTGGGCTAAGGGACACCTCCCCTTCCCCCCTACCCCCGTGTACGAACTTCATGCACTGGGTCTCTAGTAATCCAATAATGCAAAGGGTTGGTAAGCACAATACTGTGCATGTTCAAACTTGTAAATAATTAATGCAAATATAGCCTGTTCTAGTCCTCTGATCATTTTTATTATATACTAGAGACCCGGTGCACAAAATTAGTGCATGGGGGGTGGGGTGTCCTTCAGCTCAGCCTGCTCCCTCTCCAATCAGGGACAACTTGAGGGATGTCTGACTGTTTAGGCTTGATCCAGGTAGGATCGGGCATAAACAGGCAGTCAGACATCCCTCTCAAAATCCGGGACTGCTGGCTCCCAACTGCTCATCTACCTGCCTTCCTAATTGCCCCAAACAACTTCTGCCTGCCAGACTGATCATCCCCTAACCACTCTCCTGCCAGACTGATTGATGCCTAACTGCTCCCCTGCCAGCCTGTTTGTCCCTAACTGCCCTCTCCTGTGGGCCTGGTCACCCCCAACTTCCCTCCTTTGCCAGCCTGGTCATCCCTAACTGTCCTCCCCTTCAGGCCTGATTTCCCACAACTGCCCCTCTTGCAGGCCTGGTCCCTGCCAACTGCCCTCCCCTGCTGGCCATCTTGTGGTGGTCATCTTATGTCCACATGGGGACAGGATGTTTTGACCACATGTGGGCAGTCACCTTGTGTGTTGGAGTGATGCTCAATCTGCATATTACTCTTTTATTAGATAGGATAGAGGCCTGCTTCACAGGTGGGGGCCAGTTGGTTTTCCCTGAAGGGTGTCCTGGATCAGGGCCAGTGTTCCCGTGGGGTGTGAAGTGGCCTGGGCGAGGAGTCTGTGGTGGTTTGCAGGCCAGTCACACCCCCCAGTGACCCAAGGAGAGGCCCTAGTATCTGGGATTTATTTATATTTTACAATTTAAACTTTGTAGCCTGGAGCAGAGCCAAGCCTTTTGCTCGTTCCATGGTGGCAGCCATTGAAATTTTGTTGCATTAAGTGGAAGCCGGGGTTTGTGGAAAGCTTGGCTTCCTCCATCTCCAGGGGCAACCCAAGCCTCCCTCCTGCTCTCTCTGTGGCCGTAGCCATCTTGGCTGGTTTAATTTGCATACTTGCTCTGATTGGCTGAAGAATATGGCCACTGGGTGTGCTGGTGGGTAGTGGAATTATGGTCAATTTGCATATTACTCCTTTATTAGATAGGGTATTGTTTGTTTGTTTGTTTGTTTGTTTGTTTATTTGTTAATCCTCACCTGAGGATAGTTTTCCATTGATTTTTAGGGAAAGTGGAAGAGAGAGGGAAAGAGAGAGAAACATCAATGTGAGAAAAACACATTGATTGGTTGCCTCCACTGGAGCCCTGACCAGAGTCCAGGACAGAGAGGAGTATACAACCAAGTTATGTACTTTTGACCAGAATTGAAACTGGGACCCTTTCATCTGCAGGGCTGATGCTCTATCCACTGAGCCAAACTAACTAGGGGGCCTCTGCCCATGTTTAAACTTAATTTTATTGTTGTTGTTAAGTTGTATGAATTCTTTATATACTTTGGTCAGTGGGATTTTGATTCACATTTATCTAATAATTGTTGGTGGAAAGAATATTTTTATGATTGCCATTTGCATATTTTCTTTGAAAAAATATCTATTCAAGTTTGCCCATTTTTTATTTGGGCATTTTTGTTTTGTTTTTGATTTGTAGGAGTTCTTTATATATTCTGGATATTAATCCCTTATCAGGTATTTTCCCCTGTAGATTACCTTTTCACTCAGTTGAGTGTTTCCTTTGATGCTCAGAACTTTTAAAGTTTGTTGTAGTCCCATGTATCTATTTTTGTTATCTGTGCTTTTAATGTATGTAAGAAATCCTTGCCAAATACAATGTCATGAAAGTTTTTCCTATATGGTTTCTTCTAGAAGTTTTCAGTTTTTGGGTTTACATTTAGGCCTTTAATTAATCTTTAGTTAAGTTTTATATACGTTGTGAAATAAGGGTTGAACTTCATTATTTTTCATGTGGATATCTAGTTTTCTCATCACCATTTGCTGAAGAAACTGTCCTATCTCCTTTCAGTGGTCTTGACATCCTTTCTGAAGTTCATGTGACCAAGAGAGCTTATTTTTGGTCTCTCTACTATGTCTGTCTTTACATCAGTACCATATGGTTTTCATTACTGTTGTTTTGTAATATGATTTTTTAAATCCTCAACTGAGGATATTTTTCCATTGATCTTTCTTTAAAATAAATCTTTATTGTTCAGTTTATTACAGATGTTCCTCTTTTTTCCCACCATAGCTCCCTTCTACTTGATTTTCTACTCCCAACCCCCTGCCCTTACCCACTGCCACTGTCCTCATCCATAGGTGTAAAATTTTTGTCCAATCTCTTCCCACACCCCTCAAACCCCCTACCCCTCAAGAATCCATTCCCTTTCTATGCCCCTGATTCTATTATATTCACCAGTTTATTTTGTTCATCAGATTTTTTATTCACTTGATTTTTAGATTCACTTGTTGATAGGTAAGAATTTGTTATCATTTTGTTGTTCATAATTTTTATCTTTATCTTTTTCTTCTTCCTTTTCTAAAAGAATACCCTTCAGCATTTTATATCTGGTCCTTTAGCTTTTTCTTGTCTGTGAAGCTCTTTATCTGACCTTCAATTCTGAATGATAGCTTTGCTGGGTAGAGTAATCTTGGTTGTAGGTTCTTGCTATTCACCACTTTGAATGTTTCCTGCCACTCACTTCTGGCCTGCATAGTTTCTGTTGAGAAATCAGCTGACAGTCCTATGGGTACTCCCTTACAGGTAACTGTTTTTTTCTTGCTGCTTTTAATATTCTCTCTTTGTCTTTTGTCCTTGGCATTTTAATTATGATGTGCCTTGGTGTAGTCTTCTTTGGATTTCTTTTGTTTGGGGTTCTCTGTGCTTCTTGGACTTGTAAGTTCATTTCTTTCACCAGGTGAGGGACATTTTCAGTCATTATTTCTTCAAATAGGTTTTCAGTATCTTGCTCTCTTTCTTTTTCTGGCACTGCCATAATTCTGATGTTGGTACCTGAAGTTGTCTCAGAGGCTCCTTATACTATCTTCACATTTTTGGACTCTTTTTGTTTTTCTGGTTGGGTATTTTTTTTCCTTCCTTATATTTCAAATCTTTGGTTTGATTCTTGGGGTCCTCTAGTCTGCTGTTGGATTTCTGTATATTATTCTTTATTTCAGACAGTGCATGCTAAATTTCTGACTGGTCCTTTTCCATTTCTTTTTTTTTTTTTGCATTGTCATTAAGATCCTTGAAAGTCTCACTAAGTTTCTCAGAGGTCTCACTAAGTTTCTTGATGGTTTGTAGAAAATTCTTGAGTAACCTTATAAATGTGGTTTTGAACTCTATGTCCAGTTGTTTGCTTTCCTCCATTTCTTTCATTTATGACATGTTTCTTTCCCTGCGCATTTAGGAGTGGCTTTGTGTGCTAGTTGTCCTTTATGGCCCAGTAGCTCCACTTCCCCAATCACCTGAGGTGGACACTCTTGGTGCATCCCTTTGTGGGCTGGGTGCACAGTCTTGTTGTAGTTAAGCCTTGATTGCTATTGGTACACTGGGAAGAATTGACCTCCAGGCCAATTGACTGTGAGGATTAGCTGTGTCTGTAATGGAAGAACTGCTATGCGGGAGACACCCCTATGGGGCAGGACTTGCTTCAGTGGGGCTTTGGTGCTCACTGAGTCTGCCTCTTGAGTGTGCCACTTACATATGTGAGGAGTTGAAATCTGGTCTCATCTCACACTGACCTCTAGGTATAATGGTTCCTGGATCTCCAAGGAAGTGCAAGTCAGTTAGTGTCTGAGGCCACTCAGCAGGAGCTAAGGGAGATCTGCAGATTTCTCCTCTTTGCTTGGTGTTTGGAAGTTTTAGAGTTGTCTGACCCAGTTGCAATTTGTTAGGTAAACTGCCAGAGGGAAGGCCATTCATATGTAAAAGCCACTGCACACAGTTCTGTGGGTTTGTAAATTGTGAGGGTCAGGGTTGCAGGGAATCACTAGACTAGGGCATGAGAAACAGCACTGGCTGCCAGTCAGCCCTCTCTGGGTCTTCATGTTTCCTCATTCTGTCCCGCACTCTATACCAGCACCCCAGTACAGTAAACAATGATTCCTATGTACACCTCTATGAGAAAGCCACCCTCTCTTTCTGACTCACTGGGTTATAGTCCAGTTTCACCCTGTATGAGGCTGGGTCCCCAGAATCTTGCAGGAAACTGGAGTTCACATCAGTTGGGAACTTGTAAATCCCTCCCAATTGAAAAAAAAAACACAAAAAAAACCAGCCCATGCCAGCCCGATTTGCACGTGTCTCTGTAATAGTTTTGGCTGTTTAGGATCTATTGAGATTACAAAGATATTTCTGAAAAAAAACACCACAAAAAAACATCGTTGGGATTTGGTAGGAATTGGTTTGAATTTGTAGATTGTAGATACTATTGACCTCTTACCAATATTGTCTTGAAATTCAGAAATAGTGGAATCTCTTTTCATTTGTTTATGTCTTCCTTTTTTTTTGAGAGAGAGATTTGCCAATGGCAATTTTTTTTCTTTTAATCTCTGTTGTTGAAAGTATTACATAGGTCCTCCTTTCTCCACCATTAACCTCTTCCAGCCCTCTCCTATCTTCCCTTTCTCTCCCCAAAGGCCCTCATCACCCCTTTGTGTACCCATGGGTTATGCATATATGCATACAAGTTCATTGATTAATCTCTTCCCCACCTATCCTACCCTGCCTTCCCTCTGAGGTTCAACAGTCTATTCATGCTTCTAAAACTCTGGATCTATTTTTTATTATAAGTTTATTTGGTTCATTAGATTTCACATATGAAGTGAAATTATGTAATACTTACCTTTCTCTGACTGACTTATTTCACTCAGCATAATATTCTCCAGGTCCATCAATTCTGTTGCAAATGGTAAGAGTTCTTTCTTTTTTATTCCCACATAGTATTCCACTGTATAAATGTAACCATGTGTGTTTTTTTAAAATTTTATTTTATTGTTTAAAGTATTACAAATAGTATTATATATATCTCCTTTCTCCCCCCCCATTAATCTCCCCCTGGCTGCCCCTACCCCCAGCACATGCCCTCACCCCACCCCCAATGTCTTGTGTCTATTGCTTATGCTTATATGCATGCATATAAGTTCTTCTGTTCATATCTTACCCCCAACTCCAAACCCTCCCCTGCCTTCCCTCTGTAGTTTGACAGCCTTTTCAATGTTTCTTTACCCCCTATATCTATTTTTGTTCATCAGTTTGTATTGTTCATTACATTCCACAAATGAGTGATATCATGTGGTATTTATCTTTCACTGACTGGCTTATTTCACTTAGCATAATGCTCTCCAGTTCCATCCATGCTGTTGCAAATAGTAAGAATTCCTTCCTTTGTTATAGCGGCATAGTATTCCATTGTGTAGATATATAACCATTTTGTAATCTACTCATCTGCTGATGGGCATTTAGGCTGTTTCCAAATCTTAGTTATTGTAAATTCTGCTGCTATGAACATAGAGGTGCATGTAGTCTTTTTGATTGGTATTTCTCTTTTCTTGGGATATATTCCTAGAAGTGGTATCACTGGATTAAATGGAAGTTCCATTTTTTATTTTTTGAGGAAATGCCGTACTGTTTTCCACAGAGGCTGCACCAGTCTGCATTCCCACTAGCAGTGAAGGAGGGTTCCTTTGTCTCTGCATCCTCTCCAAGACTTGTCATTTGTTGATTTGTTGATGATAGCCATTCTGACAGGTGTGAGATGGTACCTCATTGTTGTTTTGATTTGCATCTCTTGGATGATAGTGACTTTGAGCATGTTTTCATATATCTCTTTTTAAAAGTGTCTATTTAGGTTCTTTTCCCGTTTTCCGATTGGATTGTTTATCTTCCTTTTGTTAAGTTGTAGGAGTTCCCTGTAAATGTTGGAGATTAAACTCATATCAGAGATAACACTGGCAAATAAGTTTTGCCATGTAGTGGGCTTTCTGGTTGTTTTGTTGATGGTTTCTTTTGTTGTGCAGAAGCCTTTTATTTTGATGTAGTTCCATTTGTTTATTTTATCCTTAGTTTCCATTGTCCTAGGAGCTGTATTGGTAAAGATATTACTACGACAGATGTCTGGTATTTTGCTGCTTATGGCTTCTTCTAAGATTTTTATGGTATCCCATTTTACGTTTAAGTCCTTTATCTATTTTAGTTTATTTTTGTGTATGGTGTAAGTTGGTGGTCTAGTTTCATTTTTTTGCAAGTATCTGTTCAATTTTCCCAACACCATTTATTGAAGAGACTGTCTTGACTCCATTGTATGCTCTTGTCTCCTTTGTCAAATATTAATTGAACATAGTGGTTTGGGTTGATTTTTGGGTTCTGTATTCTAACCCATTGATCTATATGTCTGTTCTTGTGCCAGTACCAGGCAGTTTTGAGAACAGTGGCTTTGTAATTCGGCTTAATATCTGGTATTGAGATCCCTCCTACTTTGTTCTTCCTCTCAGGATTCCTGCAGCTTTTCAGAGACTTTTTGTATTCCAGATGAATTTTGGAGAGCTCGTTCTAGGTGTGTGAAATATGCCATTGGTATTTTAATGGGGAGTGCATTGAATGTATAGATTGCTTTGGGTAGCATGGACATTTTAATGATTTGATTCTATCATTCCATGAATATGGTATATTCTTTCATTTGTTTATTTATGTCTTCCTCTATCTCTTTTTTCAACATCTTGTAGTTTTCTGAGTAGAGGTCTCTTACCTCCTTCGTTAAGTTTATTCCTAGGTATCTTAATTTTTTGTGTTCAATGGTAAAGGGAATTTTTAAAAAATCTCTCTTTCTGTAAGTTTACTATTGGTATATAAAAATGACATAGATTTCTTGGCGTTAATTTTGTATCTTGCTACATTGCCAAATTCATTTATTAATGATTTTTTGATGGAGTCTTTAGGGTTTTTATGTACAGTATCATGTCTTCTGTGAATAATGACAATTTTACTTCTTCTTTTCCAATTTGCATGCTTTTTATTTCTTCTTCTATTGTCACTGTGGCTAGTACTTCCAGTACTATGCCATACAGGAGTGGTGAAAGTAGGCATCCCTGTCTCATTGCTCTTCTTAGGAAAAATAATTTTAGTTTTTGCCCATTGAGTATGATGTTGCCTGTAGGTTTGTCACATCAGGCTTTTATTATGTAGAGGTATGATCCCTCTATTCTCACTTTGCTGAGCGATTTTATCAGAAAAGGTTGTTTGAGGAAATGCCTTTTCTGCATCAATTGATATGATTATGTGAAATTTGTATCTCAATATGCTTATGTGATGTATCATGTTTATTGATTTGCAGATATTGTACCAGCCTTGCATCCCTGGAATAAATCCCACTTGATCATGGTGTAGGATCTTTCTAATGTAATGCTGGATGCAGTTTGCTAGAATTTTGTTGAGAATTTTAGCATTTATGTTCATCAGAGATATTGACCTGTAATTCTCTTTTTTTGAAGTGTCTTTGTCTGGTTTTGGGATTAGGTAATGCTGTCTTGATAGAAAAAGCTTGGAAGTGCTCCTTCCTCTTGAATTTTTTTGGAATAGTCTGAGAAGGATTGGTTTTATTTTTTCTTTGAATGTTTGGTAAAACTCCCCTGTGAAGCCATAGGTCTAGGGCTTTTGTTTGCTAGAATCTTTTTGTTTACTCTTTCAGTTTCATTAGTAGTTATGTGCCTATTCAGGTTTTTTGATTCTTCCTGATTGTGTTTTGGAAGGTTGTATTTTTCTAGGAATATGTCCATTTCTTTGAGGTGCTCCAGTTTGTTGGAGTTAGAGTCGTTCTTAGTAATTTTTTTAATTTTTAATTTTAATATTTAATTTTTATTTTTTAATTAATTAATTAATTTATTATTTTCCCCCCTATTGCCCTCGCCACCCCCCAGGACATGCCCTCACCCATTCCCCCCCTCCCCACCTTCCCCCATTACCCTGTCTCCACTGGCTATGCCTACCCATACACATGCATACAAGTTTTTCTGTTGATCTCCTGTAGGCCCCTCCTCCTCAACTTTCCCTGCATTTGCACTGTAGCACGACAGTCCGTTCATTGCTTCTTAGCCTCTGCATCTGCTTCCTCCCCTCCACCCCCTGTTTCTTGTCTTTAAAAACATCTTGCCCCTGTAGGCTAGAAATAAACCTACCAGAGCAAAAGAAAAATGATTGAGTCTCAATTTCAATGTCCAATAGCTTTGAGTCCCAGTTTCAATGTCAGACAGTTCTTTATGTGTACATGTCATCAATGGTATCTGGATACTGGCCAGATGGTGGTGATGCTAGTTTGGTCCTGGGCATCCTGTAGCGATGCTCAGCTGCTAACTGCTCACATGGCAAGGCATCATCAGCGTCTTCCATCTCTGGACTGTTTCTCCTCTTGCCTTCGTGTTTGGCGCGGACCTGTCAGTTCCTTTCTGTTGCAGGAGTCCACTTGGTCTTGGAGTTGATTTCTGAAAGTATATAAACATATTCTCGACCAAGAGTTAATACAGGAATCTTTTCTATAAAATTGACTTGGGGTCCTTTTAATTTTGCCTATCCACTTTTCCTTTGGCTTATTTTGACACGATGCGTGTTTTTCATGGGTGTCTTGCTGTTAGCATTACAAATTAAAATTAATTTTCTAAAGTGAAAAAATTTTAAATGTATTTTACTTACCAGATATTTTTTTTCCTTACATGCTATTATCCTACTCCTCCCACCCCCCTTTTTTTTTGATTGATGGAGAATTTGGTAAAATTTTTTTAATGCAATCTTGATAACTTTAAATTTTAACTTTTTGCACACTAATATGCCTGCTTTCTGTTCATTACATATTAAACAATTATACCATGAGATGGGCTATCAATAGAAATTTTAATACATTAGAAACAGCTTTTTGTGCAGTACACTTAAATTTTCTTGGGTGTTCGCTTATTTCAGTTCGCCAATTTAAATTAATCTGTAAGCTTGATAACTCTTTTATGTCAAATTTAATACTCTACCAACAATCTTATATTACCCTGTATATATTAGTGGAGAGGTTTATTTGCATTGAGTTGGCACTGAGCATTCCTGGTGCTAGGGTGAATTTAGATATAGGGCAGCTGCTATTGGGATGTTTCTGTCTGTTACCTGGGTCTTGATCTGAGCTGGGCCCAGTCTCTATCTGTTACCTGGGTCCCGGTTTGTGCTGAGCATGGGAAGCGAGGTAGCCATGGGGGCAGGAGACCGCTCTCAGAAGGAGTGAAGGTTCAGACCCCTGCAAGGTTGGTGGAGGGATGAGGGTCTGTGACCCACCTCTGTTGATCCCCAAGTTCTCTCCTGATGGCCCCTCTGCGACTGTGCCTGTTTTAGGTCGTTCCTTCCCTGAGGAATCTTACCCGTCTCTGGCTAACCAGTCATCCTCCGGGGCCGTGCAGGGTGTTGTGAGGTTCAGTTCTGTCTCAATGGTAGCCTATTCCCCCCGTGGCCTCCACGCCCAGCACCTGCCTTGGGTATCCCCTCGCCTACTGGCGGGGCCCTGGCACTGTTCACTTATCTGGGGGAGTTCAGGTTCCTTCTCCAGGGATAGCCTAGCTCACACCATTTGGCAAGGGACAGATTCATTATATCAGCCACCTCGAGGCTTCAACCTCATCATGAATAGAGAGCTCAGGCTACAGCTGAGGGCTATTGGATTGTGAGAAGAGGGTCCTTTTTGGCAAAAGAGGAAAGAGGGGCCAGTATAGCATGCTCAAGTGCCTTCCCAGTGTCTCAATTCCTTCTGAAAGGAATTAAAGCCTTTCATGTCCTCTTTTTAAATTGCTGCTAAACATTCAAAGAATTAGTTTGTATGTTTGTTTGGGGTGGTTGTACAATATGTTGTTGTGAAATATAAAAAATTAAATGATATTGTAGGATAATATCATGTAAGGATATCTTTGCTCTGGGCCATGTCAATTCAATTTCAAACGGGCTGACAATTTCTTTTTGTAACTTTATATAAACTATTTCAGGGAGGCAAAAACACAGATTACTTACCTTAGTTCAAGAGGCCAAATGTATTGACTTTTAATTCCGCTCCTTATGACGTTTAAAGGAAACTTCTCTTTATTTCCTTCCAAAATGATTTTCATGTTACAGAGTTTCATTTAAAATCTTTGTCTCATGAAGCAATTTCTCTTAAGGTTATGGAGACCACTGTATGGATTCCCTCTCATGCCACACCTTCCCCATTGTCTGTGCCCAATGCTTATGCTCATACGCATGTACAAAGGTCCCTCTGTTGATCTCTCCCCCTTATTCCTATCAACCCCCACCTTTCCCAAGGTTTGATGCTTTGATCGATGTTTCTCATTCTCTAGATCTGATCTTGATCATCAGTCTATGTCATTCATTATATTCCACAGATGAGTGAGATCATGTGATATTTGTCTTTCTCTGCCTGGCTTATTTCACTAAGCATAATGCTCTCCATCTCCATCCATGTTGTTGCAAATGGTATGAGCTCCTTCTTTTTTACCGCAGCATAGAATTCCATTGTGTAGATGTACCACAGTTTTTTAATCCAATCATCTGTTGATGGGCACTTAGGCTGTTTCCATATCTTGGCTATGGTGAATTGTGCTGCTATGAACATTGGGGTACATATATTTTTTCTGATTGGAGTTTCTAGTTTCTTGGAGTATATTCCTAGTAGTGGGATCACTGGGTCAAATTTTTAGTTTTTTGAAGAGACTCCATACTATTCTCCACAGTAGCTGTACCAGTCTGCATTCCCACCAGTAGTGCACAAGGGTTCCTTTTTCTACACATCCTCGCCAACACTTGTCGTTAGTTGATTTGTTGATGGTAGCCATTCTGACAGGTGTGAGATGGTACCGTACCGCATTGTCATTTTGATTTGCATCTCTCTGATGATTAGTGACTTTGAGCAGGTTTTCATGTGTCTCTTGGCCTTCCTTCTGTCTTCTTTCGAGAAGTGCCTATTTATATCAATTGCCCATTTTTTGATTGGGTTGTTTATCTTCTTTTTGTGAAATTGTATGAGTTCCCTGTAAATGTTGGAGATTAAACCCTTATCATTGAGATCATTGGCAAATATGTTCTCCCATGCAGTGGGCTTTCTTGTTGTTTTGTTGATGGTTTCTTTTGCTGTGCAAAAGCTTTTTATTTTGAAGTAGTCCCATTTGTTTCTTTTTTCTTTAGTTTCTATTGCCCAAGGAGCTGTGTTGGTGAAGTTCCTTCCGCATATGTTGGAGATTTTGCTGCCTGTGGATTCCTCTAGTATTTTTATGGTTTCCCATCTTATGTTTAAGTCCTTTATCCATTTTGAGTTTATTTTTGTGTATGGTGTAAGTTGGTGGTCTAGTTCCATTTTTTTGCATGTTTCTGTCCAATTTTCCCAGCACCATTTGTTGAAGAGACTGTCTTGACTCCATTGTATGTTCATGCCTCGTTTGTCAAATATTAATTGAGCATAGTGGTTTGGGTGGATATCTGGGTTCTCTATCCTATTCCATTGATCTATGTGTCTGTTCTTAAGCCAGTACCAGGCAGTTTTGAGAACAGTGGCTTTGTAATACAGCTTGAAATCTGGCATTGAGATCCCACCTATTTTGTTCTTCTTTCTAAGGATTGCTGCAGCTATTCCGGGTCTTTTTTTATTCCAAATGAATTTTTGAAAAGTTCGTTCTAGGTCTGTGAAGTATGCCTTTGGTATTTTCATGGGGATTGCGTTGAATTTATAAATTGTTTTGGGTAGAATGGACATTTTGATGATATTGATTCTCCCAATTCATGAACATGGTATGTTCTTCCATCTGTTTATGTCTTCCTCTATCTCTCTCTCTTTTTTTTTTTTTTAGAGTTGTGTAGTTTTCTGCATATAGGTCTCTTACCTCCTTAGTTAAGTTTATTCCTAGGCATTTTAATTTTTTTGGTGTGATGGTAAATGGGATTGCTATTTTAGTCTCTCTTTCTGTAAGTTCATTGTTGGTATATAGAAATGCCGAAGGTTTCTTGGTGTTAATTTTGTATCCTGCTACATTGCTGAATTCATTTATTAAGTATAATAATTTTTTGGTGGAATGTTTAGGGTTTTCTATGTACATTATCATATCATCTGCAAATAAGGACAGTTTTACTTCTTCTTCTCCTGTTTGGATGCCTTTTATTTCTTTTTCTTGTCTGATAGCAATGGCTAATACTTCCAGCACTATGTTAAATAGAAGTGGTGAGAGTGGGCATCCTGTCTTGTTCCTGTTCTTAGGGGAAATGGTTTTAGTTTTTGCCCATTGAGTATGATGTTGGCTGTGTGTTTGTCATATATGGCTTTTATTATGTTGAGGTATGATTCTTCTATTCTTACCTTGCTGAGAGTTTTTATTAAGAAAGGGTGTTGGATTTTGTCAAATGTTTTTCTGCATCAATTGATATGACTATGTGATTTTTATCTGTCAATTTGTTTATGTGATGTATCACATATATTGATTTGTGGATATTGTACCATCCTTGCATCCCTGGGATAAATCCTACTTGATCATGGTATCTGATCTTTCTGATGTACTGCTGGATTCAGTTTGCTAGTATTTTGTTGAGGATTTTGGCATCTATGTTCATGAGGGATATTGGTTTGTAATTCTTTTTCATTGTGTTATCTTTATCGGGTTTTGGTATTAAGGTGATGCTGCCTTCATAGAAGGAGTTTGGAAGTGTTCCTTCCTCTTGAATTTTCTGGAATAGTCTGAGAAGAATGGGTTTTACTTATTCTATGAATGTTTGTTAAAATTCCCCTGTGGAGCCATCTGGCCCTGGCCTTTTGTTTGCTCGAAGCTTTTTGATGACTGCTTCAATTTCTTCCTTAGTTGTTGATGTGTTGAGATTTTTAGAATCTTCCTGTGTGAGTTTTTGGAAGGTTGTGTTTTTCTAGGAATCTGTCCATTTCCTCTAGTTTGTGAAATTTGTTAGAATAGAGTTGTTTATAATAGTTTTTAATAATCCTTTGTATTTCTGTGGGGTCTGTAGTTATTTCCCCTCTCTCATTTCTGATTTTGTTTATTTGGGTCCTCCTCTTTGCTTCTTGGTGAATCTGGCTAGAGGCTCATCAATCTTGTTTATTCTTTTGAAGAACCAGCTCTTTGTTTTGTTGATTTTTTGTATCTTTTTTTTTTTTGGTCTCTATGTCATTCATTTCTGCTCTGATCTTTATTATTTCCTTCCTTCTGCTCACAGTTGGCTTTTCTTGTTGCTCTCTTTCTAATTCTTTGAGTTGTTGAGTTAGGTGATTCATTACCATTTTTTCTTATTTTTTGAGGTAGGCCTGTAGAGCTATAAACTTCCCTCTTAGCACTACTTTCATTGTGTCCCATAGCATTTATGTTGTTGTGTTTTTATTGTCATTAGTCTCCAGAAAATGTTAAATTTCTTCTTTTATCTCATTTATAACCCAATCATTGTTCAATAACATGCTACTCAACTTCCAAGGGTTTGAATTTTTGGAATGTTTTTAGTGTAGTTTATTTCTAATCTTATGCCATTGTGGTCTGAGAAAATGCTTGATATGATTTCAATCTTTTTGAATTTGGGGAGACTTTGCTTACGACCCAATATGTGGTCTATTTTTGAGAATGTCCCATGTGCACTTGAGAAGAATGTGTATTCTGTAGCTTTGAGGTGAAATGCTCTGAAGATGTCAATTAGGTCCATCTGATCTAGTGAATTATTTAGAATTGTGGTTTCTTTGCTGACTTTTTGTCTAGAGGATTTGTCCAGAGATGTCAGTGGTGTATTAAAATTCCCTACTATGATTGTATTGCTGTTGATCTCTCCCTTGATATCCTCCAGGAGCTTTTTTATGTATTTAGGGGTTCCTGTATTAGGTGCGTATACGTTTACCAGAGTTATATCTTCTTGATGAATTGCTCCTTTTAGTATTATGTAGTGGCCTTCCTTATCTCTTGTATTTTATCAGGTATAAGTATTGCTACCCCAGCTTTTTTCTCATTTCTATTTGCCTGAAAAATGTTTTTCCATCCCTTCACTCTCAGTCCATGTGAATCTTTTTCTCTGAGATGGGTCTCTTGTAGACAGCAAATGTATGGGTCCTGTTTTCTTAACCATTCAGCTACCCTATGTCTTTTGATTGGTGCATTTAATCCATTTACATTCAATGATATAATTGACAAGTTCATGTTTGTTGTCATATTTTCCTTAGGTTTTTTTTTTTTTTTTTGCCTTTCTCTCTTCTTTTTGCATTCAGTCCCTTTAGCATTTTTTGCATTATTGGCTTGGTAGTGATAAACACTCTTAGCCCTTTTCTGTCTGTAAAGCTCCTGATTCCACCTTCAATTTTGAATGTTAGCCTTGCTGGGTATAGTATTCTTGGGTTCAGACCCTTGTTTTGCATCACTTTATATATCTCATTCCATTCCCTTCTGGCCTGGTGTGTTTCTGTTGAGAAATCAGTTGCTATTCTAATAGGAGATCCTTTGTAGGTAACTTTCTGTCTCTCTTTGGCTGCCTTTAAGATTCTTGCTTTGTCGTTAGTATTCACCAATTTAATTATGATGTGGCTTGGTGTCGGTTTTTTTGGGTTCAGCTTGTTTGGGACTCTGTGTACTTCTTGGACTTTCATATATTTTTCCTTGCCAATATCAGGGAAATTTTCTGTCATTCTCAAATAGGTTTTCTATTCCTTCCTTTTCTTCCACTCCTTCTGGTATCCCAATTAAACGTATGTTGTTTCATTTGTGTTGTCCCAAAGCTCCCTTAGGCTCTCTTCTTGTTTTTTAAGTCTTTTTTTCAGTTGTTGCTGTGTTTGTGTGTTTTTCCCTACCTTGTCTTCACTGATGCGGTCCTCAGCCTCTTCTAGTTTACTCTTCAGTCCTTCCGTTGTGTTCCTTATTGCAGTTATGTCATTCTTCATCTCCTCTTGGTTTTTTTTTTTTCATGTTGGTGACATTCTCATTCAGCTCCTTATAGTTCTGATTGAGTTGTGCGATATTGTCATTGAGTTGTGTGTAATTGTCTTCCATCCGTTTAAACATCCTTAAAACCATTACTCTGAATTCTTTCTCTGAAAGGCTGGTCACTTCAATTTCATCTAACTCCCTTTCTGGTGATTCCTCTTTTTCTTTCCTTTGGGGATTGCTTTTAGGTCTTCCCATGTTTTCCTGTAATGTTTTAATTGTAGATCTAATTGTTTTACTACCGAAGTTTTTTTTTTGTTTTTTTTTGGGGGGGGGTCAGTGAGTGGTGCTACTGGTGTATTCTCTCAGTTCTCCTGTTTTTGTTAATATGTTGTAGTTTCCTACTTGAGCTATTTGGGTTCTTTTGATGTAGATCTGCAATTTTGAGCAGCACAACTGGTGTCTAGCAGTCAGCAGCCATGGAGAGGAGTGTCCCAATTTTTGCTGTTTTGCACCCTTAATAGAGATCACACATGCCCATTGGGGATACACAGTGGCACCAAGGACCCGTCTCTCTGGGTGATGTGTTTCAGGGGCCTACACCCAGGAGAGGTGTGGCTGTGGTGTCCAGAGTTAAAAAATCACACCCGCGGGGGCTCCCAATGGTTCCCAGGCACTGTTTAAGGGGTGGCTCACTAGACGTGCTGCTGAAAACCCACCTTGGGTGGCGGCCTCGAGGGTGCACTGAAAACACCAGTGACTAGGGAGCTCCACAAACCAGATAGTAGGGTATGCCACAGACAGGGCGACCAGAACACACAAACACAGGGTCTAGGGCGCCACAGACTGGGTGGCCCTGATGCGCAAACGCAGGGATTAGGGTATCAGCAAGCTGGCGTGAAGGCCCATGGTGGAAGTGCGTAGGAACGTGGACGAGGGTGGGAACACGTTGACCCTGGAGGGCAGGGGCAGACCTAATGTGTAACCGCAGCTGAAACCATAGCCGGGAAACCCTGACGCGCAAACACAGAGACTAGGGTGTCCAGAAACTGCTGCGAAGGCCCGCTGTACAAGGTGCGAAGTGACTGGCGAGATTGCAAGCAGGGATCCCTGTGTGGCCGCTGCCACAGCCGGGCTGATGTCGCTGGGAAGGGGGAGGTTGCACTCATTACTTTGGAGGTGGAGGTCCTCAGGTCCACGGGTCTGCAGGGTCCACGGGGATGCTGGGTCCACGGGTCTGCGAGACTCTGCCTGAAGTGACTGTTGGGTCACAGAGCAACTCCAATGCCCGTCTAGCTGGCGGTGTAGGTGAGCTCCCAAAGAAAAGCCCTATTTCCCTTCAAGATGGCATGGGCTCTACTCCCACGTTCCACAGTCTGGGGAGTAAAACGCGCGAGGGCAGTCTCTCCCTGTCTCAGAGAGCCTGGACTGCCAGCCCCCACTGCTCCTGCGATATTCAACTGTCCCTCACTCAATCACACACCCACCACACACACCCACGCTCTCTCTTTTTGTCCCCTCACTCACTTCCTCTCCCTCACCTCCGTTCTGCCAGCCGCCATCATCATTCTTAGTAATTTTTAACAATCCTTTGTATATCTGTGGGATCAGTTGTTACTTCACCTTTTTTATTTCTGATTTTGTTTATTTGACTAAAGCTTCATCAGTCTTGTTTATCCATTCAAAGAACCAGCTCTTGGTTTCATTGATCTTTTGTATTGGTGTTTTTTTTGTTTTGTTTTGTTTTGTTTTGTTTTGTTTTTGGTCTCTATTTCATTTATTTTTGCTCTGATCTTTGTTATTTCCTCCCATCTGGTTACTGAGGGCTTTTCTTGTTGCTATCATTTTAATTCTTTATGTTGCAAGGTTAGATAATTTATTACCATTTTTTTTCTTGGTTTGTTTTTTGAGGTAGGGCTATAGAGTTATGAACTTCCCTCTCAGTACTGCTTTCATTGTATCCCATAGATTTTGGGTTGTTGTGTTTTCATTTTCATTTGTTGCCAGGATGCTTTTTATTTCTTCTTTGATCTCTTTGGTAGCCCAATCATTTTTTAATAGCATGCTATTTTGCCTTCAACTGTTTGATTTTTTTTCATTGTTTTTGATTTTTAATTTTATGCCATTGTGATCTGAGAAGATGCTTGTTATGATTTCTATTTTCTTGAATTTGAAGAGACTTTGCCTTTGTCCTAATATGTGGTCTATCTTTGAAAATGTCCCATGTGCACTTGAGAAGAATATCTATTCTATAGCTTTGGATTAAATGTTCTGAAGATGTCAATTAAGTCCATCTGATCTAGTGAGTCATTTAGGTTTGCTGTTTCTTTGCTGATTTTTTGTTTAGTGGATTTATACAGTGGTGTCAGTGGGGTATTAAAGTCCCCATACTATAATTGTATTGTTGTCGCTCTCTCCCTTGATATCTAGAAGTTGTTTTATGTATTTGAGTGCTCCTGTATTGGGTGCATATATGTTATATCCTCTTGTTGAATTGTTCCTTTTAGTATTATGAAGTGGCCCCCCTTATTTTTTTACTTTGAGGTCTGTTTTGTCAGATATAAGTATTGTAACCCCAGCTTTTTTTTCATTTCCATTTGCCTGAAAATTTTTTTCCTCATTCCTTCACTATCATTCTGTGTTAATCCTTTGTTTTGAAATGGATCTTTTGCATACAGCGAATATATGGGTCATGTTTTCTTATCCATTCAGCTACCCTATGTATTTTAATTGGAACATTTGAACCATTTATGTTTAATGTTATTATTGATAAGTTCTTATTTGTTGCCATTTTTATTTTTTATATTTGTGTTCCTTCTTGACTTTCTGTTTCTTCTTTTTACAGCAGACCCTTTAGCATTTCTTGCATTGTGTGCTTGGTAGTGATAAACTCTCTTAGCCATTTTTTTGTCTGTGAAGCTCCTGATTCCACCTTCAATTTTGATTGATAGCCTTGCTAGGTATAGTATTCTTGGATTCAGTCCCTTGCTTTGCATAATTTTGTATATTTCATTCCATTCCCTTCTGGCCTGTTATGTTTCTGTTGAGAAATCAGTTGATGTTCTAATGGGAGATTCCTTGTAAGTAACTCTCAGTCTCTCTCTGGCAGCCTTTAAGATTCTTACTTTGTTGTTGATGTTTACCAATTTAATTATGATGTGTCTTGCTATTGGTCTTTTTAGGTTCATCTTGTTTGGGACTCTATGTGCTTCTTGGATTTGTGTGGTTTTTTCCTTGCCATCATTAGGGAAGTTTTCTGTCTTTATTTCTTCAAACAGGTTTCTATTCCTTGTTTTGCTTCCTCTCCTTCTGGTACCCCTATTATGTGGATGTTGTTTTGTTTTGTGTTGTCCCAAAGCTCCCTCAGGTTCTCCTTCTGCTTTTTAAGTTTTATTTCCAGTTGCTGCTGTGTTTGTGTGTTTTTTCCTACTTTGTATTTTATTTTGCTGTTGCGGTCTTCAGCCTCTTCTAGTCTACTATTTAAGCCTTCCATTATCTTCATGAAGCTATGCTATTCTTTATTTCCTCTTTGTTCCTTTTCATGTTGGTGACATTCTCATTCAGCTCCTTGCAATTCTCATTGAGCTGTGTGTATTTGTCATCCAATCAATTGAGCATCCTTATAACCATTACTCTGAATTCTTCTTCTGACATGTTACTTGCCTCTGTTTCATTTAATTCCCCTTCTGGTGATTCCTCTTTTTCTTTCCTTTGGGAATTTTTTTGTGTCTCCCCATTTTTTGCTATAATGTTTTAATTGTTTCTGTGTTTTAGATCCAACTGCTTTGCTACCCAGGTTCTTTTGGGGGTGGTGTTACTTGTTTGGTGATCTAGTGGAGCTCCCTACTTGAGCTATTTGGGTTCTCTTGATGTAGTTGGATCTTGAATATTAATTTCTTATTCCTAGATGAACTCTCATTATGGGAAGTTTGAGTTTCTGCTGTCCAGGTCTTGCACCTTTGGTTGGATATGAGTATGCCTAGATTCACAGGGGCACCTGGGAATCACCTACTGGGGTGGTGGCCTCAGGGGGCTTGTGTGCTGAAACCATGTGATTGCGATATCTGTGGGTACGCAACCGGGAAGGGGAAAGTCTGAATTTCTACTGCTGGTGCCGTGCACCCTTGTTTGAATATGACCACACACAGCAGGTGCTCAAAGAGGTACCCAGGAGCTGCCTATAGGGGCAGTGGGCTCAGTAAGCCTGCCTGCTGGAAGAGCACAACTGTGGTGGTCAGCAGCCAGGGAGGGGGAAGTCCCAATTTTTGCTGCCTTGCACCCTTGGTTGAATTTGCATGTGCCCAGCAGGGGCTCACAGAGGCACCCATGAGCAACTTTTTGAGTGGTAGGTTCAGGAGGCCTGTGTGCTGAAAAGGTGTGACTGTGGTGTCTGGTGGTCAGCAGCTATGGAGTGGGGATGACTCAGTTTTTGCAGCTGGGCCTTGTGCCTTTGCTTAGATTAGCATGTGACCAGTTGTGGCTTACAGAGGCACTGGTCAGAGCACTCAGAGGGGCCCTTGTACTGAAGCTACGTGATCACAGTGTCAGTGGGAAGGCAGCAGGTGGGAGGGAGGAGAAGAATCAGAATGTCTACTGCGGGGGCTGTGTGCCCTTGTTTGGATACGAGTGCTCAAAGAAGCACCCAAGAGCCGCCTTTGGGGTGGTGGGCTCAGGAAACCTGCATGGCGCAGCTTAGGTGTCCGGAGGTCAGCTGCTGGGGAGGGATAAGTCCTAAGGTCTGCAGGTCTGCAGGTGAGGCAGCAGGATTTTGACTGGAGTGGCTTCAGGGTCACAGGCAGTGTCCAAGGCCAGTCTGGGTGTTGGTGCCGATGAGTTCCTAGATGAGGCTGCTCTCCCCTTCAAGATGGTGTGGGCTCTGTGCCCTATCCTGGCAGCTTGGGGAGTGCCCCGCAGCAGTGGTAGGTGCTCCTTGTCCAGGAGAGCCCAATCTTTCAGGCCCTGCTACTCCTGCCAGATTTAACTGTCCTCATTCATTCACACACGCCACACACATCCACACACAGTCTTTTCACCCCCTCACTGACTCTCACCCTCTCCTACACCTCTGTCCTGCTAGCTGTTATCTTCTGGAAGTTACAGCCATTTTATCAATACTTTATTTATAGATGTAATTGATTCCATTCATAAAAATGCCTGAAAAATTAGATCATAAAACAACAACAACATGGAACAAAGTTGTATGAACATAAAGCATGAGAAAGGTCTTATCCTCTCTGATATTTGTGATTTCCAAGCTCTGGTTTTTGAAAAGGCCACAAGTACATAGAATTGAGTGTCAAAAACGTGGGGAGCAGCACATGATTGATCACAAAATACTGTCTTACCACAATTATTTTCTAAATACGGCCATAATTACACTTAACTGTTATTAGTTACATATCACAGTGATGCTAATGAAAATGACATGTCTAAAAGGGAACATTTACATAAACTCTGTATTGGAGGGCCATAAAAGTGATCCGGCAAAAAATTAAAAACTTCAGCTTTCTAATTAGGTAATTGGCAATTGGATCCATTTTACCTTTTTATGTTGAGAGGTAATGTTTTTAGGATCAAAAGCCTTTCCCCCTCATGAATGTTAAAGTAATAAATAAGCATCTTCCTAAAACAATTATTTTGTGGGTAAAATAGTTCAGTCTTTGTACCAGTGATAAAAAAATTCTGGTTTTAATAATCCAAAGTGAGGGGCCTACACAAAATTTGTGAGAAACACACACAGAAATGTAGTCTCTTATAACATTACTCAGATTTCACATTTTAATTCTATTTTTAGTAAAACTTGATTATTAGTAGACATAATGGAACTGCAAAGCCTTGGTCAGTATGTAATAAATAACTTATCATTACTTATAGCCTTGGTTGGCAAACTGCGGCTCGAGAGCCACATGTGGCTCTCTGGCCACTTGAATGTGGCTCTTCCACAAAATACCATGGCCTGGGCAAGACTATTTTGAAGAAGTGGTGTTAGAAGAAGTTTAAGTTTTAAAAATTTGTCTCTTAAAGAAAATTTCAATCATTGTACTGTTGATATTTGGCTCTGTTGACTAATGAGTTTGCCAACCACTGACTTAGAGCACTAGAAACTCCTTATCACTCAAAAACAGGGCTAGAAAAGTGAAATATAAAGGATAGCTCCAACTTCCTGTTGTTTTTTATTTATTTCTGAAATTACAGGCAAATAAGAACCAACCAGATTCTCTGAGGAATTATATGTAACACATTCTAATCTCCTATGTGAACTCAGGTCTTCTGCCCTTCTGATTCTGGTTGTGGTTTTCTGAGGCCACCAAGGAATTCCAAGCACACCATTCTTTGTCACAAGCTTACCGTACTCCTTATTTTATGTAGCCAAATGTATTGGAGTATCAAATTTATCTTCAAAATCCTGGCCTTGTGGTTTTAAAAATCTCCAAAGTGAATTCTGGAACAGCTCTGTAAGACCTCAGCTTGGCTAGTCTGACCCCAGGGTGATTAGTGACAGGATAATCTCCTAAGGGTGTCAGGCTCTGTCTTCTTTCACATTAGGTACAAGCTCTCTTTTGGTAACAGTGTGTCTGCTGGTACATCCAAAAGGAATAGATGAGGTTTGACTGGTAGAAGGATAAACACACATATAGGACTGATCCAAAGGGGAAGAATGAGTGCCAATATCTGAACACTCATATGTGATAATAAACTTGACTAGAGGCCTGGTGCATGAAAATTCATGCACTGGAAGGGGGATCCTTCACCCGGCCTGCCTCTTCTCACAGTCCGGGAGCCCTCAGGGGTGGGAGGTGACCCAGTGATCAGGAGAAGGTGACGTTTCCATCACATCTCTGCTGCTGCCCTGCAAGCAGCACAAGCCTCAGCCAGTGGGCCCTGGTTACCTGAACCTTGGGCAGCCCTGGGTGACTGGGCAGCCGACATCTGAGGCTTGCCTATGCCTTGGGCCTCAGCTGGGCAAGTGCCATCTCAGGCTTGCCTGTGCTTCCGGCTGGCCCTGGCAGCTGCACCTGCCTGGGGGCAGGCCTGGCCCTGCTGAGTGCCTGCCACCCTGGTGGGGCTGAGGGGACTGGACACTGCCATCTTGTGGCTGTGAGCACCCATATTCCCTCTTTATTAGATAGCATGATAATACATGTATATGGAGCCCAATCACTACTGAAAAGCATGGGCTGTGTAGCTCAGAAAGTGAAACGGGGGTATGTGGGATCATACAAAGCACCCCAAAGCCCTTGTTATGCTCTTGCCCAATATCTGTTCAATTAGCATTACCTTCCAGGACTTCCGTTGACATAGGGAAGTGAGGAAGATGAGCTCCCAGATGCTTCAGGATCTCTCAATTCATATGTTCCCTGACCATGACAGCTTGAAACACAGTATCCACCTGAGCACACAAAGGTCTAGTCAATCAGGAACTGGGCAAGAAGCTGGCAGGGTTGGCAAGTGACATCCAGTTCTCTCCCACAGTGTGTGCGACTGTCTCTCCCCCGACAGCTTCTGGCATGACGATGCTGAGGCACGTTTAGTTGAAAGGGGGACATCTGAGGAGGCTTCCTGTAGTAATCTGCAGAGGCTGAATGAAATATACAGGCTTCACAAACTGGGTTGACTAGACAATGAAATATTTATTGTGATCCTTCCTCTCTTTTTTGAAGTTCAAAATTCCTTGTCATCCCTGGGCTGAAGCCTAAGTGCTTGAGAGGAATTCACAATTAAGCCAGCAGTTGCCTGCTGCCACTTCTTGGTGACCTCCACCTACAGGAGGCAAATGATCATATCTGCCTCCATGCAGATGGCTTTCTCCCAGTAAAGCAGGACTGGCCGTGAGACAAAAGAAAGCAATCCAAAAACAGCTTTTGTGATCGTCTTTTATTAGCTCTTGGTGTATGAAATATTTTCTTCAATGGGTGAAAACAGAGACAAATAATTAGGCATCTAAATATTTCCAGTAATCAGTAGTCAACACTGATGACAGAGAAAGAGCAAGTTTCTTCATCAGGTTATAAGATGAATCCTGCTTTGTACTCGCTGACCTGTTCAGCCCCAACTGCTGCCATTCCCCAAGTGATCCCATGCCCCAGTGGAACCTCAGTGGTTTCCAACCTCCAGATGGCTTCCCTATCCTTGACTTTACATCTGCCATGTGCTCCTAACTTTGCTCTTGGGCAACCTCCTGCATATCTCCTCATGGGAACCCATCTTCCATCATCACCTCCTCCTTGATACCTTTCTGATCAATCCACCTTCCACCACAACTTTTGCGAGAAAACCATCTCTCCTTTTGGCTCCCATTTCACACTCTTTATTTCTTTAAAATGTAACTGTTCTCCTTTCACCAGCCACAGACATTCAGTGCCTCTCCTACAGTAGTTTCTGTTTGGATGTTGAGAATATAGACACAGTCCCTGCCCTCTTGGGGCTAATATTCTAGTTGAAAAGAAAGATAATAAACATGCACATAAAAACAATGCCAGGTAGTGCAGTGATATATAGAGGTTTCTCTCATGGGTACTGGAGAATCTAGAAAGAGTGGAGCATTCGCATAGCAGGTGTCAGTAGATGTTGAATGAAGGAAAAAATGAAAGGAGCTTTTAGTGGACTTCTAATTATGTTCACACTCTTCCCACTGAAGGATATAAAAGAAATAAAAGCTCATTTTACTTGGCTTTACAGTTGCAAAGATTTCTCTTCTCAAGGTATATTTTTGGGATAATACTTGTAATAAAGAATTTTTCCTCCAAATAGAATACAACAAGCAATTTCCAGAGACAGGAAGATGTTATGAACATCTTCTGCCTGTCAATGGACTCATCATTGGGATAGATCTCCCACAGACACGTAAAACTGATGCTTCTATTCTACAGGTTTTTACTAGATTCTGTGACAAATGATTTAGAACAAACATTAGTAGTCTATATTTGGTAAAATGTCTGATTCCATCAAGTAAATAAAGCATTAGAAAAAATAATTTTATTTCCTTCCTAAACTAAATCCATTAAGACTAATGCAAGTGGAACTGAGGACAAAGGGCGAGCTGTGGCTCAGCTGACTGAGGCTGGATGCAGCGAGGCAGGTCTTCTGCAGGTGCCTGGGCCAGATAGACAGCTCTGCTTTAAGCTGCAGGTTGGTTTGGGTCTGTTTCACTTGTCTCTCATTCTGTACAGATCAGTGAGGGAATAGACTGTCCGGCTCATGGTCTTTGCAAGGCAGATGTGGCAACTCTTAGAGGAGTGGGTGTAAACATGCAATACCTTATGGGCTAGGATATGGATTGGTATATGGGTGTGTCTGCCCACCATTCATTGGCCAACAGAAGTCCCTTGGTCAAGGTCAACATCAGTGGGATAAGAGAGACAATGCATCCCTTGAAGGTCAGTATGTGCTTGTGTTGGGGAGGGGAGGAGACTAAAAAATAATTTTGCTGAAAAATAGTGTAATCTGTCATGACTATTTATATTTAAAAGAAAACCTTTATTTTCGGATTTGGGCCTCTACAAATGAATTATTTAATGTTTGCCTTTTCCACTTCTGAGCTGGTTAATTATAAGTATGTTAGCCAGAATGATCGTCTTCAGTAAGACAAGTATCTGGGAGACTTGGAAAGATCTATGGACAGACTGCAACCGCAGCCGCAGCCAGGCAGTCCAGCCCTGCTGTTTGAAGAAAGAGTTTGTGGGTGGGTCCGCAGCTCTGATATGGCTTCGAAGCCATGCATCGAGCTGCCTGAAACAGGCAGGAATTCCGCCTCAGCAGATGTGCACATGACTTCACTGCTCCCATTCCAGTATCACCTCTCCCCTGTCACCAACCGGCAACCCATAGCAAAGGATGCTTTTCTGATCATTTTGCGCTCATTAAATGCAGCTGTCACAAGTGGATGTGAGGATACGTGCAAAACTTTCCTGCTACGTCAAATTAAAGCTAAAAAGCTTTTTAGAAAAGAACCAAAGCCTTTGAAGCTTATTCTCAAGGAATATTGGAAATACATGTATCACCTTTTGCTGTTGACGATAGAAAGTGTTCCATTGCAACACAAATTAAACCTCTTCCCAGGGTAAAGAAGCACCAGTCATCAAAATTTTGCAGCAGAAAGTGTTTGGCCAGCCAGTTGGGGTTCAATTGTACTATTCTTGTGTTTGAGTGACCTGGAGGTTCCATATTCACTGTACTGGTTGATCCCTGCTGGTGGTTTTAGTGGGGTGGAGTAGTTCCCTGACTCTTATAGGAATGAAATGCACAGACATCTACTCTACGCCTCATTAGGGAAGTAAAAGAAACAAATGAAAAAGGGGTTAAACTCTCTTGGTGGAGGTGAAGGCCTTCCAGGATTTGGTGTAGTGATCAGAATCCATTTTACCAACCCACAGGCCTGCAGGAAACAGGAAAAAGGACTATAATCAGTGCTATGCTTCTTGATGCAGCACCTCCTGAACCTCCTGCGTTTACTGTCAGTCTTGACCAGCTCAGAAACCGATCCTGACGTTCTCCTCTGAGATGCCTGACAGTTTCTCCTGGGCTGGGTGATGGGTCATTGGCTGTGCTCGCTCAGACCCACTGCCCATCTCAATTCTGATCACAGTGGTGATAACTCCCTCCCTGTTGTGGCATCCATCATTTGCTCACACATCCCCATGAGCCTGGGAGTTTGAGGGTAAGGATTGATTTTATCATCATATGTTTGTCCTTAACAGGGTAATGCAGTACTTGGGCCAAAAAATGGCAAACAAGAGAGCAAGGTGATCCATGGCATCAGACAATTTCAAGGGTTGGTTAGGCACACCTTGAAGCCATATGTCACTTGTGCACACCCAGTAGCACAGGTACAGCTGTCTCAGCCTCTCCTCTTCCACCTCTGGCTCCTGGCACAGAAGCGGTGATAACTGATTAAGTAAGGAGAAGCATTTGTCTCCTGTGTGAGTGTATCGGTCAGGGACCAGCCCGGGACAATCTATCTTGCTAGATATTTGGAAGCTAGTCATTTCTTAACTCTCCATTCCCACCTAAGCTCCCCTTTGTATAGGGCCTAAGGGGAGCAGGAGGATGCAGCTGGCCATAAACAAAGACGAGCAAGGACAATGGCTTAGTGACCAGCACCATAAGAACAGAGTTTCTGAGCAGCTCAGGTGCCTCTTTTGTCACATCTTGCGCATCACAGCTAAATGAAGTGAAGCTGGCCTCAGCTCTGGGGCCTGCTGATCACCTCGTCCTTGCCCCATGGTCTTCTGATGTGGGCGACCTTGTGGGTGACTGCAAAGAGGAAACTAGGAAATTGAGATATTGTCTCCACCAAATGCCACAAGGTGAGAACACCTACAGGCCCGAGAACTGATGAATGTAAGGAATTGTGAGGAAACCTAGAACTGCCTGGTGTTTTAGTTCCTGTGCAAGGCAACTACTGCACATCTGAAAAGAATGTAAAGGAAAAGACGGAGGGTCAGAGAGCACGGAGCCTGGCGTGTTTCATGGTCTGAGGTGAGCACACATTGGGAGCAGGGGCCCATTGCCTGTACCTCCTCTTGCAAAGTGAATAATTCACTTACTTATTGGTTGCTTTGTCTATACAGAAGTACATTTTGACTGGATTTTCTTATTAATTTGAATTTATTTTATTTTCTTTATAAACTCTTATCAAAATATCAGGAAGCCTTGGTTGTGTGCCTGCATGTGCCAGGCATCTATGCCAGGAACCTTTGCCAGGAACACCTGTCTCCCGCTGGTGCCATGGCTGGCTCTATGTCTTCTTCCTATGACTCACCTTGAATGTCCCTTCAAGAAGCTGTCTTAGAGGTTCAGTCTGGAAGTTGGTCTCATCTTCTATATTATTTCTTGCCTTAGGCCTTAGGCCTTGTTATTTTCTCTGCCTGACACTATTTATAATTTGGAATTAATTAATTTTTTAAAAATTTAATAAATCTTTATTGTTCAGATTATTACAATTGTTCCTCTCCCCCTCCCCCCGTGGCTCCCACCCTTACCTCTGCCCTTACCTCCCCCACATTGTCCTCATCTATAGGTGTACGATATTTGTCCAGTCTCTCCCTGCACCCCCTTTCCATTTTCCCCCTGAGAATTGTCAGTATACCCCATTGTGGCCTGTGTGTACAGCCTTGTTGTAGTTAAATCTTGATTGTTATTGATATGTGACAGGGGGAATTAACCTCCAAGCCAATTGGTTGTGAGGATCAGCCATGAGAACTTCTGTGCTGGAGTCAGCCTTTATGATACAAGACTTGCAAAATTGCAAAAGCCTCTGTGCCCTGCTTGGATGGGGCGGAGTCTCAGGGCTTAGCAGACAGCCTTGGCTTCCCATCAGCCCTGCATTAGGGTGGCCCCTGGGTCTCAGTGTCCCTCAATAATCAATGCAGCCCTCTCTGTGCGCACTCACACTCGTGTGCCTCCAGACCTCTGCCCTTTGCAGCTTCCCAGAGTTTCTGTACGCTCCAGGGACCTGTATGAATCTGGGTCCTCACAGTCTCGCTCAAAACTGGGGTTCAGTGCAATCAGAAGTGGAGTTCAGCAGAGTTCGGAGGTTCAGTCTTCTTTCTGTTAGAGAAAGCCAGCGGCAAATCAGCAGTCAGTCCTCTCTGTGCCCACTGGCACACATACCTCCAGACCTCTGCCTTTTGAGGCTCCTCCGAGTTTCCCTGAATTTCTATGCACTCCTCCCTTTTTTCTACAGTCCAGACCCCCCATATGAGTCTAGCCTGGAACTAGGTTTCAGTGCAGTCGGAACTGGGGTTCAGTGCAGTCAGGAGTTTCTGTCTCCCTCCTGCTAGAGAAAGCCAGCCAGGCACTCTGCCACCTGTCTTCTCCACACACGTGTCTCTGTACCTCAGCTTTTTGCTGCTCCTCTAGTCTCCATGAGCCCTTCTTTTTCCTTCTAGTTGTAGAATTTCCTCTCAGCCAGCTTTCCTGTGGTTATGGATGATGTCCATTCTGTCTTTTAGCTGTAGTTTTGAAATTGTTATGTGAGGCAAGCAGTTTAGGTGTTCACCTATGTCGCCATCTTGGTTTCTCTTATTTCTATAATTTGGAATTAATTTAGTGGTCTGTTTTATTATTTGCTTGCTCCTCCCAAAGGGAGAGCCGATGTCCATATCCTGAGGTCAGCATAGTGCCTAGCACATCATAGAAATGATTTGTGAACATGACTAAATAGATATGCATGATGCATAGTATAACTTTAAAAATGACCTCCTTTTTCTCAAAGACTTTAAAATATTGTGAGGAGCCATATACACAAGTAAGGAACAATACACAACATTGCAAGACAATTCCTATTTGTTGTGACAACAATAACATGGACAGAAGGGCAGTGGGTAATCTTGGCAACTGTGAGGGTGGGTTCCGTTGTTCAGGTGAGGAGGTTGAGCAGAGAAGATAGTGTGTTTGTGGTGGACATAGGCCGAGCATCTACCTAGTTCTGAACAATGCTTGCCCCACTCACTGCGATTTTGGACCTCCAGCCAAGATAAGTGAGTGTGTCTGAGTGTGCATGAGCATGTGTGTATGTGCATGTGGAGTGTGTATGGCCTCAGCCTGAATCCGCAGGTAATGTTGGTGTCATGGTGGTCTGGTTGGGCTGAGGCAAAGCTTGTGGGGTGCCTTTTGTTCTGTCGCATTTTGTCTCCAGCCCTAGCTCTGCTCCCTAAAGCCAAGCTGACTGCACATTCTCAGGGAGTGACAGCCACTTGCACCCACTCCAGGCAGTACAAATAGTACTTAGTCATGTCATACATGCCTCTCTAAACAGTGCTATACATGTACCTTTAATTTTTCTGAGAATTCAGTATAATGGGAAACATTTTTGAGTTTTACTGAAACTCCAGAGAATAACCCAGAGCACTCTCAGAAAGCTAAGGGGTCTGCTCTCCCTGGACTTGGCAGTCTGTGAAGGAGCTGGCTGAGGGAGTGAGGGCAGGCCACCACTGTGTCTGGCGAGGGCCACCCCGAACCCCACCCATAGGCATTAGAATGTGTTTTTCATTAATGAATGCTTCCAAAAGTGTACCCACTGCCCCCAATTCCCTTCTTTGAAAGATGGAAACTTTAATGTGCAATTAATTAAACGTTATGTTGATTTGCAAGCGCTGAGCTCTCAGAGGCCTTGGGGAGGTGGACCCAAGCTTGGAAATCAAATAATGGGAGGATGGCTCTCCCCCATCTGACCACAGAGCAGGAGGCACTGTTTGCTCCAGAGCCTGGGGTGCGGTCAGGACGTGCCCAAGGCCAGAGACCACATTCTGGGCCTGGTGGGCACTTGGTGTTTTTACAGTGGGGAGGACCAGAACCCAGCTCTGGGAGGGGGACCTGGCTCAATCCCACCTGATCGGTGCTGCATGCTCTCAGAGAATTTCCCTAGGAAGTACCTCAGCTCTTTGGGCTGAGAGTAGCTAGCAGTGCTGAGATTCTTTGCACAGCAAACCGCTGCAGGCCTCGTGGGCACAATCATGGTGGGAACAAGCCAGAGGCTGAGGTGGGTGAGGGTCAAATCCATGCCCCTGTGGGCATCTGCATGGGCCCCTGAGGAAAGGAGGGAGAAGGGGCTTGGAGGAGATGGATGCCAGGCGGGAGGCTAGGCGGGAACCTCCAGCTGCCTTCCCCGCTCCTTGCTCCATGTAGAGATCCGGAATGTTGTCAACTGCTTCAAAGCCTGTCCTCACAAGAGCAACTCTGGCTTGCTCCAGACAGCTAGCACCTGTTAGCAGTGACACACTCATCATCCGTGTGGCCCTGGCTAAAGGCACAGCTTCTGCTGCTACCCGAGACAGCCAGCAGGACCCTGCCAACTTCCACTTCCTTCAGCCCCATGCCAACAGGGAACTGCTACCTACCATTAAAATGCACGGCCTGAACATCCTGGCGAGCTCCCTCCCTGCAACTCTTCTGCGTGGTCATCCTGTTGGGACCGGGCTGGCAAAGGTTCCAGGCTGCCTTGGAAAAGTATTGGCAATGCCACTATATTCCTATTATGAATAAAAATTTTAAACCCCAGCTGATAAACATATTTTTTTTTCACACTGAATTCATCAGGAATACATTAACATTTTCTAAAAGGTAAAGATAGAAAAAAAAAAAAGGAAAGAATCAAAAGGAGAACACTAGAATATATTTGGCCAGTAGGATCCCTGCTCCTATCCGCTCATTTCATGAGCCAGAGCATCACCCCTGCAGCTGACACTCAGCAGCTAGCTGTGGAAGGTTCCACCTTGTAGGGTGAGAAGCGCACCGTGTGTCAGAGCCACTCATCCGGGAAGGGAATCTGGATGGGACTCAGCGTCGACAGCAGAGGGCCTGCAGGAGGATCCAGGCAAAGCAGGCACCATGGCATCAGTTCCGAGCATGTGTGGAGGCAGCAGCCAGGCCTGCAGTGTGTGGCACGTGGTGAAGCTGGAGCATCCCAGAATCACAGGCCCTGTAGGAGGGGGAACCTGGCTACATCCTTTGCTCATTGTCAGCGGACCAGTGGCACAGGCAGTGTGTGGAGACATCACCAGAAGAGAGAAATCGCATCTGTGTGCGTGCCAAGAGCAAAGCTGCTGTAGGGCTCTGGCAGTTGGCAGGTGCCACCATCTCCTTCTGTAATAATAATTGTTCCTAAATTAGGGAAATTATGAATGGAGCCCAAACTCATCTGCTTAAAATCCAAGCGTGGTAACATTTCATAGTAAACGACAATGGCAACAATGGTGACAAAATCACTGGGATGCTTATTGCAAGAGTGACTGCATTCTTTTTTTTATTTTTGTGAGTATTTTTTTATTAATTTTTATACATATCTCCCCATTGCCCGCCCTCCCTCCCAGGCATACCCCAACCCCCCAGTGTCTATGTTCATTGGTTATGATTATATGCATAGATACAAGTCCTTTGATTGATCTCTTATCTACCTCACCTAACTTTAATCTTCCTGCTGTAATTTCAGTCTGTTCGAAGCTTTACTGTCTCTGTATCTATCCTTTTGTTCATCAGTTTATAATGTTCTTTATTATCCCCCAATGAGTGCGATCATGTGATGCTTCTCCTTCATTGACTGGCTTATTTCACTAAGCATAAGGCTCTCCAGTTCCAACCAGGTTGCTGCAAATGGTAAGAATTCCTTCTTTTTAATGGCTGCATAGAATTCCATTGTGTAAATGTACCACAATTTTCTGATCCACTCATCTGCTGATGGGCACCTAGGCTGTTTCCAAATTGTGGCTATTGTAAATTGTGCTGCTATGAACATAGGGGTGCATAAATCCTTTCTGATTGGTGTTTGTAATTTCTTAGGATAAATTCCTAAGAGTGGTATTACAGGGTCAAATGGGAAATCCATTTTTAGTTTTTTGAGGAAACTCCATACTGTTCTCCACAGTGGCTGCACCAGTCTGCATTCCCAACAACAGTGCACAAGGGTTCCTTTTTCTCCGCATCCTCGCCAACACTTGTCGTTTGTTGATTTGTTGATGATTGCCATTCTGACAGGTGTAAGATGGTATCGCATTGTCATTTTGATTTGCTTATCTCGGATGATTAATGACTTTGAACATGTTTTCATGTATCTCTTGGCCTTCCTTCTGTCGTCTTTTGAAAAGGTTCTATTTAGGTCCATTGCCCATTTTTTTATTGGATCCTTGATCTTCCTTTTATTAAATTGTATAAGTTGGTTGTAGATTTTGGAGATTAAACCTTTATCAGTGATAGCATTTGCAAATATGTTCTCCCATGCATTGATCTTTCTTGTTGTTTTATTGATGGTTTCTTTTGCTGTGCAAAATCTTTTTATTTTGATGTAGTCCCATTTGTTTATTTTTTCTTTAGCTTCCATTGCCTTTGGAGCAGTATCAGTGAAGAAGTTCTTTCGGCATATATCTGAGATTGTGCTGCCTGTGGATTCCTCTAGTATTTTTATGGTTTCCCTTCTAATGTTTAAGTCCTGTATCCATTTTGAGTTTATTTTTGTATTTGGTGTACGTTGGTGGTCCAGTTTCAATTTTTTGCATGTATCTGTCCAATTTTCCCAACACCATTTATTGAAGAGGCTATCTTGGTTCCATTGAATGTTCATGCCTCCTTTGTCAAATATTAATTGAGCATAGTGGTTTGGGTGGATATCTGGGTTCTCTATTCTATTGCATTGATCTATATGTCTGTTCTTGTGCCAGTACCAGGCTGTTTTGAGAATAGTTGCTTTGTAGTATAGCTTGAAGTCTGATATTGAGATCCCACCTACTTTATTCTTCTTTCTCAGAATTGCTGTAGCTATCCGTGGTCTTTTTTTGTTCCAGATGAATCTATGAAGAATTCTTTGTAGGTCTGTGAAATATGTCATTGGTATTTTAATGGGTAGTGCGTTGAATCTGTAGATTGCTTTGGGTAGTATGGACATTTTAATGATGTTGATTCTCCCAATCCATGAGCATGGTATGCTCTTCCATCTGTTAACATCTTCCTCTATCTCTTTTTTCAGTGTCCTGTAGTTTTCTACATAAAGGTCTTTTACCTCTTTAGTTAGGTTTATTCCTAGGTATCTTAATTTTTTTGGTGCGATGGTAAATGGGATTGCTTTTTTAGTTTCTCTTTCTATAATTTCACTGTTAGTGTATAGAAATGCCACAGACTTCTTAGCATTAATTTTGTATCCTGCTACATTGCCGAATTCATTAATTAAGTCAATTAGTTTTGGAATGGAGTCCTTTGGGTTTTTTATGTACAATATCATGTCATCTGCAAATAAGGACAGCTTTACTTCTTCTTTTCCAATTTGGATGCCTTTTCTTTCTTCTTGTTGTCTAATTGCAATGGCTAATACTTCCAGTACTATGTCGAACAGGAGAGGTGAGAGTGGGCATCCCTGTCTTGTTCCTCTTCTTAGGGGAAATGGTTTTAGTTTTTGCCCATTGAGTATAATATTATCTGTGGGTTTATCATATATGGCTTTTATGATGTTGAGGTATGATCCTTCTATTCCCACTTTGCTGAGAGTTTTTATCAAGAAAGGATGTTGGATTTTGTCAAATGCTTTTTCTGCATCAATTGATATGACTATGTGATTTTTATCTCTCAATTTGTTTATGTGATGTATCACATTTATTGATTTGCGGATATTGAACCATCCCTGCATTCCTAGGATGAATCCTGCTTGGTCATGGTGTATGATCTTTCTTATGTACTGCTGGATCTGGTTTGCTAGAATTTTGTTGAGGATTTTGGCATCTATGTTCATGAGAGATATTGGCCTATAATTCTCTTTCATTGTGTTGTCTTTATCTGGTTTTGGTATTAGGGTGATGCTGGCTTCATAGAAGGTGTTTGGAAGTGTTCCTTCTTCTTGAATGTTTTTGAATAGTCTGAGGAGGATAGGTTTTAATTCTTCCTTGAATGTTTGGTAAAACTCTCCTGTGTAGCCATCTGGACCCAGGCTTTTATTTGCTGGAAGCTTTTTGATTACTGCTTCAATTTCTTCCATAGTTATTGGACTATTGAGATGTTTGGCTTCCTCCTCATTGAGTTTTGGGAGGTTATATTTTTCTAGGAAAATGTCCATTTCTTGCAGGTTGTCCAATTTGTTGGAATAGAGTTGTTCATAGTATTTTTTAACAATCCTTTGTATTTCCACAGGGTCTGTTGTTATTTCTCCTCTTTCATTTCTGATTTTGTTTATTTGGGTCTTCTCTCTTTGCTTCTTGGTGAGCCTGGCTAGGGGTCCATCAATCTTGTTTATCCTTTCAAAGAACCAGCTCTTTGTTTTGTTGATCTTTTGAATTGTTTCTTTGGTTTCCAAGTTGTTTATCTCCGCTCTGATCTTCACTATTTCCTTCCTTCTGAGTACACTGGGGCTTTTCTTGTTGCTCATGTTCTAGCTCTTTGAGTTGTAGGTTTAGGTGATTTATTACCATTGTTTCCTGTTTTTTGCAGTAGGCTTGTAGGGCTATGAACTTCCCTCTCAAGACTGCTTTCACTGTGTCCCATAAATTTTGTATTGTCGTGTTGTCATTGTAATTTGTTGCCATGATGTTTTTTATTTCTTCCTTGATCTCTCTGGTTACCCAGTCATTGTTTAATAGCATGCTGTTTAGTCTCCATGTGTTTGATTTCTTTCTATTGTTTTTATTATACTTGATTTCCAGTTTTATGCCACTGTGGTATGAGAAAATGCTTGATATGATTTCTATCTTCTTGAATTTGAAGAGACTTTTTTTATGACCCAACATATGATCTATCTTTGAAAATGACCCATGTGCACTGGAGAAGAATGTATATTTTGTGGCTTTGGGGTGAAATGTTCTGAAGATGTCAATTAATTCCATCTGGTCTAGTGAGTCATTTAGGATTGATGTTTCTTTGCTGATTTTTTGTTTAGAGGATTTGTCCAATGGTGACAGTGGGGTATTAAAGTCTCCTACTATGATTGTATTGCTGTCAATCTCTCCCTTAATATCCTCCAAGAGTTTTTTTATGTATTTAGGTGCTCCTATATTGGGTGCATATATGTGTACCAGAGTTATTTCTTCTTGTTGGATTGTTCCCTTTAGTATTATGAAGTGGCCTTCTTTATCTCTTGTTATGTCCTTCACTTTGAGATCTAATTTGTCAGATATAAGTATTGCAACCCCAGCTTTTTTTTCATTTCCATTTGCCTGAAATACCATGTTCCATCCCTTCACCCTCAATCTGTGTGCATCTCTTTTCCTAAGGTGGGTTTCTTGCAGACAGCAGATATATGGATCATGTTTTCTTATCCAACCGGTTACCCTATGTCTTTTGATTGGAGCATTTAATCCGTTTACATTTAAAGTTATTATTGATAAGTACTTATCTGTTGCCATTTTTAGTCCTTACCCCCGAGTTCCTTCTTCGCTTCTTCTTTCTTTTTATTACAGCAGACCTTTTAACATTTCTTGCATTGCTGGTTTGGTGGTAATATATTCCCTTAGTCCTTTTTTGTCTGTGAAGCTTTTGATTTCACCTTCAATTTTGATTGAGAGTCTTGCAGGGTACAGTATTCTTGGATTCAGACCCTTCCTTTGCATGACTTTGTATATTTCATTCCATTCTCTTCTGGCCTGATGAGTTTCTGTTGAGAAGTCAGTAGCTAGTCTTATGGGGGTTCCTTTGTAGGTAACTTTCTGTTTGTTTCTGGCTGCTTTTAAGATTCTTACTTTGTCATTGTTGTTTGCCAATTTCATTATAATGTGCCTCAGTGTTGGTTTGTTGGGGTTCATTTTGCTTGGGACTCTGTGAGCTTCTTGGATTTGTGTGGGTTTTTTCTTTTCTATATTGGGGAAATTTTCTGTCATTATTTCTTCAAACACGTTCTCTAATCCTTGTTCAGTTTCCGCTCTTTCTGGAACCCCAGTTATGTGGGTGTTATTTTGTTTCATGTTATCTCAAAGTTCCCTTAGACTCTCCTCTTGCTTTTTAACTTTTTTTTCTAGAAGCTGCTGTACTTGGGTATTTTTTCCTACCGTGTCTTCTAGCTCACTGATGTGGTCCTCTGCTTCTTCTAGTCTACTTTTGATGCTTTCTCTTGTGTTCTTTATAGCAGTGATGTCATTATTCATTTCTTCTTGTTTATTCTGCACCTCCTCTAGTTTCTTCTGCGTTTCTTCTTCATGCTTCTTCACCTCCTCTAGGCTCTTACTCATATTGTCAAATTTGTCTTCCATTCTTTTCAACCACATTATGATAATTTCTCTGAACTCTTTCTCTGGTAGGCTTATTTGTGGTTCTATTTCGTTTACTTCCTTTTCTGGTGAAACCTGCCTTTCTGTCTTTTGTGGGCTGTTTCTTTTTCTGCCCATGGTCTTTCTTCTCTGGGTGTCTGGTTATGTAGTGCTCTCTCCTACATTGATTGAAAGCCACAAACTACAACACGACCAGGTACAGCACACAAGGCACTGAGTAGAAATGTATTCAAGATGTTAATAAGCACAAGTAAGGTGACCACCAATGAAGGACAAATTAGGGGTAAATAGAGAAAGAAGAAGAGGAAAATGAGGAAGAAAGAAAGAAAGAAGTGCCAAAATCAAATTGGGAGAGTGAGAAAAAAAATAAATGAACAATAAAATCAAATAAAATAAGAAAATAAAAAGGAGAAAAAGGAGAAGGAAAGAGGAAGAGAAAAAATTCAGAGAGAAAAGAAAGTGTATAAGAGAGAAAAGAGGAACAAAATATAGATGTCAGGAGACAACTCCAATAGAACAGTCACTAATCCCAATAAAGGCCAGCAACCAGTACCTAGAGATTAATGCAAATTGCAAATAGCAACTGGTATTGAGGGAGATGAGGGAAAAGAGAGGTAGAAAACAAAGCAAGCAAAAAGCAAAATAAAACAAGTAGAATACACTAAAACAATCTCTCAAAAAAAATTTCAAAAAATCGATATAATCACTTTTCAGGCAAATAGCAACAAAAGGACATAGAGAAAAAACAACTTTTTGGCTAGTGAAGACAAGAGGGGAGAGGTTTGTGTGGACTTGTAGTAGGGGATTTGAAATTAGATATATAAATGGGGTGAAATTTTAACCAGGTAAAGAGAAAAATAGGGAGAATCTAAAGTTGGAAAAGGGAAAGAGAAACAAGACGGCAAAATGGGGAAAGTTAGGAGGAAAGTGTTGGCATAAAGGTGGAGTTGAGTTGGAGTAAAATTATACTAAAAGGAAGATGAAAATATAATGTAGAACTCTAATCCCGAAATAAAATAAAGAGAAAACAAAATGACACTTTTTTTTCCAAAAACGGTAAAGAACTAGTAGTAATTAATAATACTAGTTTAAAACAAAAATGTAATAATTATAAAGGTAAAATCAATTGAGGCAGAAAGAAAAAAATATTCTTTTAATTAAAATATGTGAAAATGAAAAATAAAGAATTAAAAATTAAAAAAAAGAAAAAAGGAAAAAGGAAAAATAAAAAAAATAAAAAGAAGAAAAATAGAATGGTCCTTCACTTCCACTATTATTCTGCTTGGCACTCCTGTTTCCCAGTAGGGGAGGTATTGCAGTTCCCTGTGTTCCCCTCTTGGTGTTTTAATCTCTTTATTCTCTTGTGGTTATGCGAGAGTCAATTTGTGTGTCATCCATTGGGTGGCAGTGTTTCGGAATTGATCTCTGAGACAAAGCACAGGACCTCTCTAGGCTGTGCTCAGATCCTGCTACTCTGTGGTTCCCAAAACCAGTTTGTGGGGGTTTTGCAGCCTGGACACTGCAATAACTCCCAGGTTGTCCCTCTGCCCCAGAGAAAAAGAAAAAAAAAAAAAGAGTCGTTTTCCGGAGCTCTCCTCTGTCAACAGCTCAGAGGGTCTGCCTTCACACTCAGGGATCACGCCCTGACCACCTCTGCGGACCTCTCCAGAGGCAGCTTTCCCGCAGCCTGGCTCCCACAGTGTGCTCGTCTCTGCCCTGCGGGGGTAGGAGACCGCACCCTGGCCCAGGTGAAATCTGACCCTTCCGCGCGCAGTGTGGATCTCTGAATCCTCCGCCTGCGCGTCTGTGCCCCCTGGGAAGCCGCGCTCTGAGTCCTGGCTGCTCTGTGGGTGCCTCCGTCAGCCGCAGCTTTCAGACCTCGGCAGACATCCACCTCCCCCTTAAGTCAGGCGCAATCTGACCTTTCCGTGTGCTCTGTGGATCTCTGATTCCGCCTTGTGTCTGCGCCGATTGGAGAGCGGAGTTCTGGGTCCCCGGGTTCCTGGCTGCTCGATGGGTGCCCAGCCGAAGGCTTCAGAGCGCCGCAGACATCCACCTCCCACTGCAAGATGGCTCGGGCTCCGCGTTCGCGCTGGTGGCTCCTGCGGACAAAAACCCCGTGGCAGTGGGGCTGCCTGGCCAGGAGAGCCCCTTCCAGCAGTTCCCCACCTTCCCCTGGAGGACAACTGACTCCTAGCTTGCCAACAAACACTCCCAATGCAACTCTCAGCCGCTCTCTCTCCCTCTGCCCAGCGACAAAGCTCCAGACGCGTCCGTCTACTCCGCCGCCATTTTTTTCGCGACTCCATTCTTAAATGATGCACATTTAATCTTGTTCTGGTAACATCCTATAACCAATAAATGTCTTAGCTAAAACTTCTAACATGCCAAGCAAGTACATCAAGTTTTATTATAGAAGAGACAGGAAGGATAGTGGCCACTTGAGTGCATGCTCTTCATTAATCACTCACCTGCTTCTCTGACCAGGACGCTTCAGTGGAACCTCTCTGGGAGTTAGTTGGTGCTCACCCAGGACACAGAGTGACCCTTGCCTTCCAGGACTTGGCCTTGCAGGGAGGACAGAGACTTACAGCTAAGGTACCAGAAGACACCAGCTTTTGTCAAGTGGACACCCCTAAGGGAGAGAGAAACTCCTTGCAATTGGCCCATAAAGTTAGGAGGGACTTACACCTAAGTGACACTGAGGCGGGATGGAGGGCAGTGCCTTTGGCCCCTCTCACTTGGTGGACACTCTTGGCTTGGTTGCTTCCCAGCTGTCTACAAATGGTGGTCCTCTTCAAGCCCCAGCTTCTTCGCTCATAAAACAGAGGACAATGCCTCTTCCCATGATGCTTTGAGGCTTCAATGAGAAATTTGATAGAAAGAACATGCTGGGCCCCTAGGATAGGGCGTGCTCAGATGGTGGCAATTTGTGGAGGACTGAAGTCCAAAAAGGAAATCTGGGTCCCAATCCTCCAGCTTTGAACCAGCTTGGTAAGGTAGTACCCAGGGCCTCTGTGGGGCACTGGTGGTCTTCAGCAGGGAAGACACTCTTGTATTCATGTTGCATAAAGAACAGTTGGGAGACCTTTTGGTAAATAATGGGGAGGGGATGGTGGAGGACAGTGAGCTGCCTGCTGCAAAACCAGGAAAGAGGTGACTGGGGCCAACCGGACAAGCCATTCTGAATGTCTGTCTTGAGTTAGGGAGAGGGAGGAGTGGATTGTGACACGTTTGTAAAGTAAAACTGGCAGGACTGAGAAGAGAGACACACAGAAAAACAAGAAGACAGGGAGAGAGAGGGAGATTGAGGAAGGAGAAAGAGAGGGTCAGGGCTAGGGAATGAAAGAAAGAAAGAGACATAGAGTGAGCAAGAGGGAGTTGGGGAAGATGTTGGTGATGAGGTTGATGTTGATGAGACAGATGAAGAATACAGCAAGGAGGGCTCAGTGGTGAGGGTGTGAGGAGGGATGCCACCTCCGGATCGGAAGCACTGGGGCAGGCACAGGCAGCAGTGCTGATCCCAGCAGATGGACTCCCTGTCCTTACTGCACTTACAGTCAGTGAGGAGCTTTGTGGTTGAAATCCTTTTCTCTGACTGACCTGAGGGGTCAAACCTCTTGCTAGAGGCGTTCAGCCAGGCAGGGGTTGCAATGTGAGGGTCAGAGGCTTATCCTACACCCTGGAGTCCAGTTGTTCTGCCTTCTGATGACACTTCACTTGGTTTTGGCTTAAAGGTCTCAGAAGAACAGCTCCAGGTTCTCCCACAAAAGTGTTCCTGAGGAAATGCAAAGAATGTAGACTTGCAAAAGTGACGGAGTTTCACCATTTCTTCACAGGCTGGTGCGGAATTTTAGTGGTTTAAAGTAATAATTTCTGTAATGGGTGGTATCATTTAGCCACCCCTCCTTCAGTATTTTGCAGTGAGCATTCCTTGAGTACTCTGCATGGGAGACCCCAGGCTGGAGGCTGTCCAGTATTGTCTTTCATCCAGTTCCCCCTCCCCAAAAAGAGCCGCTCAGAGCAGGAAGGGTTTGAGAGTCTCTGTGTTATAGGTAGGGGCAGCTGGAGCTCAGATGTTAAATAACCCACCCACAGAGCTAGGTATGGCAGGCGATGATTTTTGAACCTTGATTTTTGGATTCTGAGAATAGAGCTTGTTATGGTATAACCAGGGGCCCAGTGCTCAAATTCATGCACCTTGAAAGGAACTGTGGGCCAGGATGCTGCAGTGGGCAAGAGGGATGGGAGACTGTGCCAGCATGGCTGATGGTGCTGAGCAATTGGGACCAGCACTGGGCACCAGCAGTGGGTGCAAGTGGCAGCTCCAGCACCAACAGCAGGTGTGAGTGGGGCCAGCACCGGGAACACAGTATGTGGGAACAAATAATTTTCAGTAATCACCAGAGGCTGGCCCCAGTGACAGTGACCAGTGCCCTACCTTGGTCTGGTGCCCCCACTCACCTGCTCCACCATCCCACAGGGACCAATGCCCGCCACGTTCTGCACACGACCCTTGGTGGTCAGTGCGCATCATAGTGACTGGTTGTTCAGTTGTTCCAGTTGTTCCACCGTTTGGTCTATTTGCATATTAGCCTTTTATTATATAAAATAGTCTATTGCCTCTTTCATACTTCTTGATTTTCAATGATTTTATTTTCCACTTGGTTGGGCACTTCAGAAAAATAAGTTTTGGGGGAGCTCAAGGAAGAAGTGTAGGTGGAGAGAGAGCGTAGTGCCAAATTCATGGGCTATTTGTAAAAATCATAGGATCCCTCTTCTCACATTCAAGTGCATACTCCATATACCTAGAGTATCTTTGCTTCAGATCAGTGATAAGCAACATGCAGTACTTAAACTTTAGGAATATAGCCCTTGACCTAATAATTTCAGGAAAAAACATAGTTCAGATTGTTGAATCCTTTGAGCACACACTTGCTCACTGAAGTTCAAGCAGCTGAGGCCCTCTGGCTGTGGCTGACCCTGGCATTACAGAGCCCCAGGAACCCACCACCATCCCAGAGATGTGACATTGAGGCCATTTACATGCAGCTAGTGCTCAGTGTGGGGTTAAGAGTCAAAGAGACATAGGCCTCATTCCTTGTCACACACATTCTCAAGGAAGAGTCCTGCCTCAGTCTTCCCTTTTCACTAGTTCACCAGAAGTTAATGGATAAGGAAATCCCATCAGAGAGCATTTGCAACTTTTTCTCTCCAGTGCTGTGATACCCCATGGAGCACTCTAAGTTCCCATCCAAATGATAGGTTCCCTCTGGCCTTCACTTCTCTAATGCCTGCAAATTAAACATGGATCAAACTTTTGTGTCTCTATTGAAACCTTGTGCTTATTTAGTTCTAAATGGTTTATTCTTTTTTTAATTTTTTAAAAAATTATTTATTTTCCCTTTTATGATTTATTTTTTAAATCTTTATTGTTGAGAGTATTACAGATGTCCCTCTTCACCTCCCTCATTGCTCCCCTCCACCTGATTTCTGCCCCACCCCACCCAGGCCTTCCCCACCTTATTGTCTGTGTCCATAGGTAATGCATATTTGCATATATGATCTTTGTTTAATCTCTTCCTGTTCCCAACCTTCTTCCCTCTGAGAATCATCAGTCTATTCCATTTCCATGCCTCTGATTCTATTTTATTAACCAGTTTATTCTGTTCATTAGACTTACTATTTGTTTATTTTGATTTTTAATTTCAATTGTTGATAGACATGTATTTATTGTCCATATTTTTTTATCCTTTCCTTTTTCTTCTTTGTCTTCTTCAAGAATATTATTCAACATTTCATTTAATACTGGTTTAGTGGTGATGAACTTCTTTAGGTTTTTCTTGTCTGTGAAGCTCTTTATCTGACCTCCAGTTCTAAATGATAACTTTGTTAGGTAGCGTACTCTTGGTTGTAGTTCCTTGCTATTAATCACTTTGAATATTTCTTGCTACTCCTTTCTCATCTGCATAGTTTCTGTTGATAAATCAGCTGACAGTTGGATGGGCACTCTTTTGTAGATAACTGTTTTTCTCTTGCTACTTTTAAGATTCTCTGTCTTTAGCCCTTAATTATTATGACATATCTTGGTGTGGTCCTCTTTGGGTTTCTCTTATTTGGGACTCTCTGTGCTTCCTGGACTTGAAAGTCTCTTTCTTTCACCAAGTAGGAGAAGCTTTATATCATTATTTCTTCAAATAGATATCCAATATCTTGCTCCCTCTCATCTTTTGGCACCCATATAATGCAAATGTTGGTATGCTTGGAGTTGTCCCAGAGGCTCCTTACACTACCTTCATATTTTTGGATTCTTTTTGCTTTTTGCTCTTCTGCTTGGGTGTTTTTTCCATCTCATATTTCAAATTGTTGATTTAATACTTGGAATCATCTATTTTACTGTTGAATCCCCATATATTATTCTTTGTTTCAGTCAATGTATGTTTAATTTCTGATTGGTCCTTTTCCATATGTTTGGCATTTTCACTAAGATCCTTGAAAATCTTACTAAGTCCCTTGAAGCTCTCATGAGGATTTTTGAGTAACCTTACAATTGTAGTTTTGACCTCTATCTCTAGTGATTTACTTTCTTCAATTTCTGGAATATTTCTTTGTCTCCAAAGTGGCTTAGTCTTCCTAGTCACCTGAGTTGGGCACTCTAGGTAGGCCCCTCTGTGTACACAGTCTTGTTGTAGTTGAGACTTGATTACTGTGTCACTGGGAGGAATTGACCTCCAGGCCAATTGGTTGTGAGGACCAGCTGTGACTACAGTGGGAGAGTTGCTGTGTAGGAGACACCTCTATGGAGCAGGGTTTGCTTCAGTGGGGCTTTAGTGTTCACTGAGTCTTCCCCTTTAGTGTGTCACTTATGCATATGTAGAGTTGTAATCTTGTGTGGCCTGGTGCTGACCACTGTTTGTACTGGCTCTTGGGTCTCCAGGGAGATGCAAAGTTAGCCACTGCCTGAGGCCACTCAGTAGGAGCTCTAACAAGATCTGCAGATTCCTCCTCTTTGTATTGTGTTTGGAAGTGCCCGGGTAAGGCCCAGCTGTGAAGTAAGGCAGGCTGTTACTAGCGCCAAGTTGTGGGCTTTTTATTGATAGGTTTTGGGTTCCCTGACCCAACTGCAGCTTATTTGAGAGATTTTTTAAAAATCTGAAGCCTGAGCAAGGACGGGCCATTCATATGCAAAAGCCACTGCACATAGGTTGGGTGTGATTGCAAATTGGATGGGGTGGGATCTCAGGGAATCACCAGAGAGGAGCAAACAGAAATGGTTCCAGTCATCCCTGAGCCTGGGGAGACTCCAGCACAGAAACAATGCCCCTGAGAGCACCTCCATCTAGAAGAAAGCTGCTGTTGAGTTTCTGCCCCAATGTCAGACAACCCAGTTCCTCCTTATACATGTTGGTATCCCACAGAGCCTCATCCTGGTTCTGGAGCTCAAAGGAAGTGGGACCTTGTAAGTTCAATTCATGCGCCAGCCCTTTAAGAGGAATAGCTGGATTTCCTGCTGCCTCTGTGCCACCGAGGCCCAATTCCCACTGGTTTTTACAGCCCAAAGTTATGGGGGCTTCTTTTTCCAGCTCTGGGACCCTGGCCTGGAGGTCTGATGTGGGGCTGGGACCCCTTACTCCTCTGCAGAGACAGTCTCCCTCCCGATTAAAAAACCGGCATACCTGGGTGTCCGTCCAGCCCATTTCATGTCTCCACCCCTCCTACCGGTCTCAGTGTGCTTTCTTCTTCACTTCTCTAGTTGTAGGACTTCCATTCAGCCAGTTTTCAGGCAGTTCTGGATGATGGTTGTCCTATATTTTAGATATAATTTCGATGTGGTTGTGGGAGGCAGGAAGTATAAGCTTTTACCTATGCCATCTTGGTTTTCCTCCTAAATAGTTCATTCTTAATATTTATTAAATAAGAGAATATTTATTTCTAAAATCCTTTGTCTATCCTTCATCTACACTAGTTCTTAGTGCCCAAAAATATGTTGAAAACATGGGATTTTTCAAGTTCTGCATTTCATGCAACTTTTAGCAACATTTTCTTTCTTCTTGCCTGCCACAGCCCCAACCCCAAACCCAGATGCAGCCAACAAGTCCTTCATGAGTAGGGCAATATTAAATATATTTTCACATACTAAAAATATTATATATATGTAACTCATAAAAACATGCAGACCATAACATTTTTTCCCCAAATTGTATTCAATGAAAAAACAAAACAAAACAAAACAAAAACACCACACACCCACATTATAGTTTAGAGTTTTAATGACAAGAGTAAGGACAGTTATTGGTGAGTGGCCACCAGGTTTGGCAGAAGATGGTAGGTTATGATTTGATTCCAGAAACCAAGACCTGTGTCCATGGAGTAGAAGGTAGTGGAAGGCTGCTCACTCCACCCAGAGTTGGAGGTAGTGTCGTGCCTCCTCCAGTGGGAGAAAGTCCTTCTCCATCTCAGAGTCCTGGTCTTCATGTGGCTAGAAGACACTTGTGGTGGGCACAGTATGATCAGCAGAAGAATCCAGACCAGCTTCTTCCTTGGTTTCATCCTCAAGAAGGTAGAGGCAAGATTCTTCTCCCTCCATGGTCTGGATAGACTTCTCTTTCAGATACAATCTAGCTCTAAGATGATATCTGAAAAATATTCTTAAAGAATAAACTCCTGCCACCTTCTTCCATTTTTGACAGCTTTAGGTTATTTATCAAGTCAAATTCAAAAGAAAGTCAAAGATGATCCAGATACTGTTCTCATTATGTGTGTGGCACTTAAATAAGGGGCTATTGAGAAGAAATATGAAAGCAATCAGAAGGGAAGTTACTGATGATGCTCAGTTGTGAGGTCTGAGTTGCTGGATTGGCCTTGCCTCTGGCCTAGCTAGATTTTGAGGGCTTGTTGCCTCAGAATTTGTCATGTGAATTCGGAGCTCATTATGTCTGTCATTCCCAGGCATGAAGACCACAAAAGGTCTTTCTCTCTGCAGAAATGTTACTGAGGGACTTGATCTATGGGGTTGGTCAGGTGGATCTCGCTGATGTGATTGTGCGGTCTTTGGCCCTTGTATGGAAAGACACTGAGTCTCTGGCTAACTGGAGACACTGGTCAAATGGACATGGTGGCCTTTCTTAATAAAAGCATGGGCTGAAGGGAATTGGCATAAACTCATCAGTCACTCAAGATGGGCTGTGAGCTGTTTTGGCCTTTGAATTGCTTATTTGTATAAGTTAACACATTTCTTATTTGTGGAAAAATGGCAGTTTAAATTCAAAGACCTGGAAATTTATTATTAGTACCTCACGGACAGGGAACATGCCCTTCGCTCTGTGTGTTTCAGCATCTAATAAGGCTGCTGCCTGCAGGAGGCTCCGCCGTAATAGGCATCTTCCCACTGCTTTCACCCTCACAATAAGCCTAGGAAGGATGTGGTTATTATTATGTTTGTAGCTAAAACATTGAGACAGAGTGTGACTAAGTGGTTCTTCTAAGTTCTCACAACTGGTTAGTGGCTGAGCTGGCCTTTGGCCTTTGAGGGAACTATCTCTGCCCTCCTTCCATGGAGATCTTGAGGGGGTTCTGGGGAGGAAGTGTGGGATGGGGTACCTGGGAAATTGTCTCACTGCTCCCCTCTTAATCTGACTCCTGAGAGGGGGTGGCATCCTGTCGGGCTCAGGGAGATGAAGTCCACAGAGAGTCATCCAGCTGCTGGCCACGTCACTGTGTCCCCACCACTCCTTTCTTCCTATTGACCCCAATTCCTTCTCAGTCAAGTTGAAGCCACTAGCTCTCATCCCTTCCAAATGGGGATGAAGAACAGTGGTTACAATGTAATATTCTGTGTATAAATCCACAGTTTGATGAGAAATAAAAGTGTGTATACGTGGGCGCGCGAGCACACACACACACACACACACACACACACACAGGCACACACTCATCAAACAACCCAATTTCCCTACAGGCTTCCACTGCAAAAGTAAAAAGCTTATGGTTCGGCTTTTAGGATTTTTCCCCCTTTGGAAAATATTCCTTAGATTATATATAAATTCACTTTTAATTTTTCATAAATAATGTTTCTTAAGTGATACAATTTCCATATGTATATTGTACAGTAAAATAATCGAACTTTAAGTTATGGGTTTCAGAAATCTTGCTAATAAGATTTTGCAATTAGGAATGAGAACATCTTCCTATAGAAATACATGCCATAAATACTAAATTCTTGGGAAGAGAGTGTCCATGAACTTGAATTGTGTCACATTGTCTATCTGAATCTTAAAGCATCAAGAACTATTGGGAAACACATCAGCACAGTAGCAGTATGAGCTACACTGAATGATCTGCTGCCATGTAGGCTCTGCTGTCTTATTTCCGTTATGGATTGTGTCTGTACATTTGCATGAGATTCTATTCAGAACGGAATTAGGTCCTTCCAAGTGGACAGTTGACCTCCAATGGGAGAGGGCCAGCCAGAGCACTGGGCACAGCAGGAGAAGGGAAGCAAGGGCAGATGGAGGCAGGAGTTATCACAGCCAAACCAAACCTGCCAGCTCTGCTCAGCTGCCCACTCCTTTCCTGGCACCGCCCTTGACCGACACAACTACCAGCAACGAGGAACACGAGAAGATGTGTGGAGAGGCTCATAGATGGGAGCAGACTTCTGGGGGCAGAAAGTCACTTCGATTTTGCCCTAAAGGAGAGATGGCAAGAAGGATAAAGAGGAGGGAAGGAAAGGAGAGAGGAAGAGAGGAGCAGAGAGAAAAGAAAGTGAGAGGAAGCAGGGAGAGAGAGGCAGGGCAACAATGGTCAGTGTCTGCAAAACAAGCAGAAAATAACAGACAACTGGAGGGGGAGGGGCGTCAGTTGCGGAAAATCTGTTCAAGAGATTCAGCCCCTAAAAGCTGGCAGCTGGCACCTGTCACCACCTCACTCTTGGCACAGGCGCCGAGGGTAGACTGGGTCACAGAAATGGACCGAACTCATTGGTGTCCCGGACGTTGTCCACATGATCTCCTTCCATCCATCCCCATGCTGGTGTACCTGCTCAGGCCTCTGCAGCTTTCTCTCCATTTGCCGCCATTGTACTGTCTGGGGGCCTCAGCAGTCCCCATCCACAGAGCAGATGCCCAAACCCTCCATGCTCCAGCTTCTGCCTGTGCCTGCCTTGCCTGCTACCTCTCCTGCCACCCTGACCTTGAATCTGGAGCTTTGACTGCCCAGAAGTATTGGTCATTTCCCCAAACAAGCCAAGCTTCTTGTGGTGTTGCTCATGCTGCTTTCTCCATCTGAGTAGTAAAAGCCACAGCCTCTCTGGGGGCTCACGGAGCACAAAGTGGGGTTGGCCTTGACCTTCCACAGCCGGCCCTGAAACCATTTCCACTTTCCAGAGAACCAAACCGAAGCCTGGGAAGATGCTTGACTGCAGAAGGCTGCGTCTGTGTGCACACGTGTACCAGATAAGAAGAGAGAGGAGAGAGAACTAACCTCCATTTAGCACCTACTATGTACCAGCAATGCTAGGCACGGATATGCATTCCCTATCTAAGATGCTATGATCCAAATGCCAAGCTGTCCTATTTGTCTAAAATAGAGACTTTTGATCAATGTTTAGTTGGAGGAGAGACATTCTGTCTCCTGCAGACTTTGATGATGTTGTTTGATGCCGAAGCATCCTCTAGTGTGATGATAAAGGAGCTTCTCTCACCCGTTCATCTCCCATCTTCAATCTTATTTTCTCTTCCTTTGCTGACATCGTCTGTCTTCATGAGAAGAGCTCTGGAGAACTGGGGAAGAGAGGAGGAGGGAAGAGAGAAAGAAATGTGGATATTTTCAAGAAGCAGGAAAATAAAGGTGTGTCCATGTGTCGTTTGCAGCCTTGTCAGGTACCATTTCTTTAGAAGTTTTGCTTCCCTTCCCCAGTGGCTCTTCATCATTTTTTAATATCTCTGGGGTTGAGGATGTGAAAGTGAACTGTGGGTTGAAGCCGGGAATGGGGGTTTCTGGGGTGCTTTGTCTGAACCTCACTTGTCTTTCTGTCCATGCTTTTCCTGGGAGCACCTTTACTGGATGCTGGAGGCCTGTTCACCATTCCAGTCACATCATAGTCCCTGGATGACTGCATCACACCTCCTCCCACCATTTACATTTCAAACTGCCACCCTCCTGCTCTTGATCAATTATTTAGTAACACTGGCCACTTGTGAGCTTTTCTGAGCTCATATTTTATGTGAAGGTCCAATTTTTAAATCCAAATTGTCTTTCCCTGAATCTTTGCATAGTTTTCTAGATGAAATGCTTCTGATTCCTTTGAGTCCCTGGAATATCAGCCGCCCTTTGTAGATGTCCACCTGGTTGTTTAGTTCACAGGATGGAGTCCACTTGGCTCCATCCTTACTTACCTCTGACTCAGCCAGCTTCCCCGCAGGGGAGCTCCATCTTTTAATAAGCAAATGAAGGGCTTTGGAGCCCATAGCCTCAAGGTCTCTCCTGTCTTTAAACACGGGCTTTAAAATTCAACAGTGTTTAGGTGTGTTCCTGAGTTCCAGCACAGGCTGCCTTATTTATGTGAAGTGCTTGGTAGATTATGTGATCTACTGAGACATAGTTCCTGGACTTCCGAGTGGGTATGGAGTTATATGGGGGGCAGATTGTTAAGAAAGCATGAAGCAACATCACCTACAACACATATTGACTGTAGACCGTGAGGTAGCTGGTGTACCACGGATTTAATCCTGACCTGCTCAAACATTGCAAGTAAACAGTTGGCACAGAATCAATCCCCCAAAGCAGTAGGCCTTTGGTGATGGTGATACCGTCACCCACGTAAAATTCTCAAGCTACCAATGTGGAGCAAAACAACCTCAGTTCTCTGAGATGGAAATTGGGGTTTGTCTTGAACACTTGAATTCCAATTCTAACACTTCTTGATTGTGTGATTTTGAAAGAAATTATTTAATTTTCTTGGGCCCCCATTTTATTGTCTGCAAAATAGTCTCCATGAAACTTGCCTTGGGATGATATTGGAAACAAATCAAATGCTAATGCAGTAAACACCTGGCCCTTGTAGGCATGCAACAAATCATTTTTCTTTCTTGACATCATGATAAGTTAATGTCTGACCATAAGTAAGCTCTGATTAAGTCTCAAGAAAGGAAAAAGTAGAAGGTTCAGATTTTTTAATTTTGTTAATGTATTATTAGCTTTTAAAGGAAACAAGGCACCTCCTACACCACATAAGAAAATAGGATCTACAATTATTTTGGCAAGAAAAAACAGCATAAAGACAATTGACATTGATTTTCTGTGCATATTGTGTCTCGTCTCTGGTTTTACAGTTTTCAGAAACCTATGGTCTGTCGCTTAATACCTTTCTAGTTTCTGGAAAGAAACCACCACCCCACCCTAGCAGCCCTGTTTCCTTTGGCTGATTCAGCCCCTCCTCACTGTCCTGTGGGTGTGTGCAAGAGGCAGAAGGCAGGAGGCAGGAGGCAAGAGCTGATTTACAGTTGCCCCTGCCCTGGCAGGTTACAGGTTAACCGCCATCACAGGCCACCCTGCTTTGAGAATCTCATCACAGCCTCTTCCTCAGTGGTGAAATCACAACAGGGGAGAACGCGAAACTTGCACTTGCTCATTTATGCCCACGTGAGAAGAACAGCCAAGACACCTTGGGCCCTTTGGAATTAATTCCTGTTGCAGGGTGTTTACAATTCTGAGTTCATCTGAGAGCTACGCGCTAGCAAGGTCATTTTCTGCACACGGAATCCTGGATGTGAGGCCATAAAAATCCTGATTTATTTTCCCAGCCCAGGCTTTTATTTTTTCATCTCCTTTTCTTATTCATTCTGGACCACACACTTCTTATTTAAATACATGTCCCCTTATTCTGTGAGGAGCAGAGAGCAGAATCTGCTTTTTGGCACCGGGAAGCCTCCTCCCACCAGGTAGGGATTGCAGTTTCCCTAGTTCAGCTTCCCAGCATCAGGCCAGGTCTTCCCAGCTCTTGGGCCAGGCCTTCCCAGCTGCTGGGCCAGGTGTTTCCAGCTGTTGGGCCAGGTCTTCCCAGCTGCTGGGCCAGGTCTTCCCAGCTGCAGGGCCAGGTGTTTCCAGCTGTTGGGCCAGGTCTTCCCAGCTGTTGGGCCAGGTCTTCCCAGCTGCAGGGCCAGGTCTTCCCAGCTGTTGGGCCAGGTCTTCCCAGCTGCTGGGCCAGGTGTTTCCAGCTCCAGGGCCAGGTCTTCCCAGCTGCAGGGCCAGGTGTTTCCAGCTCCAGGGCCAGGTCTGTGTTGCAGCCAAACCTCCTTTCTAGGCGACAAGCAGCTCAGGTGTAGGTATGTGGCAGGGCCACAGTTTCCACAATTTGAAATATCAAGAATGATCTCCATGCCTACTTTCTAAAAGTTGCTAAGAAGAATAAGTGGAATACCTGTTAGAGCTGGGAAGAGAAGAAACCAGTATAACAGGCAGGTTTTAGATGAATCTCTGCCCCCTAAAGAATAGACAAGCTGGACTTCCATAACCAAACTGAGTGTGCTCAAAACAGTAGCCACAGGAGTGTGTGTGTGTGTGTGGGTAGTGGTGGGGGGAGGAGGGAAGGGGTCCTAACAGTGACTTCCATCAGTAATGGAGAATAATGGCATTGAAGCACCAATGTGCCTCTTGCCACCTGCCAGAACTCTCCTCCCCTGACCAGTGGGCAGCACTGTGCCAGCAAGCAGTACCTCTGAGACCAGGTGTCTGAGCAAAGGAGCCCTGAGTGCAGGGGTGCTGTTAGCCTAGCTGCTGTGAGGAGCTGCCCTACTTTCAGTGGCCATCTGGGGGAAGGCCGACAGGCTGGGTGGAGCCTGGGAAATGCTGAGTTTGTGTTTGGGATGAGGGGAAGCTAGCAACCTGTTTCAAATAATTAAAATTTGGGGGATGAATTCCCATGGCTGAATAAGGTGTTCCTTGGACCAGACCTGGGCAACATTGTCCAGCTTTGCTATTTCATCAAATCTGTAGGTACTTAGGATACCCAGACAAGATAGACAGTAGTAGGACTGGCATTCAGTCTTCATTTTGAAGAGCATTTGCATGAGAGTGAGATTATAAGACTGGTAAAACAAGATTAATGACACAATAAATGCTAGCACAGCTCAGGAGAAATACAATGAACACTGAAGGCCAGTGAAGCAGTAATGCCGTCAACTGTCACAGAGGTAGAGTAAGATACTACCTTTGGGAATTAAGTTGGACAATGATCAAAACGGAATAAGCATGGCTTGGGCAGGACAGGGTTTTATTTCCATTTTACCTAACAATCTGGAGGTCGGTGGTTAAGGGTCCTGTCAGTCTGACCCTCAGGTCTCAGCCTCTCTCTGCTGGAGGGAGGTACCACCACTTGCTTCTTTTTCTTGTGGTTCATTGCAAGCTTCCATCTCCAAGGACACCATTTGGTCCAAGGGGACTGCTCTTGAGCGGCCTGTCATACCTGCATTCCTGCCAGCAAGAAAGACGGATGGAGACATGGCAAAGGGCAGATGTTTGCTGCTTTTTTTTAAAAAAGGAGCTCTGACACAACACTGTCACTCATGTCCTACTGCTGGGCCTGGCCATGTGGCCACACCTGGCTGTCTATTCTGCTGGCCAGTGCCCTGCAAAGCCCAAGTATTACGGAAGAAGTAGAGAATGTGCTAGGGACCATGCATGGTCCTGCTGTTTGTATAATCTCAGGGCTTCCAGGAAGTGCCTTCACTTCCTTTCCACATCCCCACTCTACTCAGCAGATCCAAAGATTTCTCCACAGCATCAGTTCTTTCATCAAGACAAAGTGGGTTCTCTTATGCCGTGACCTTCTCCACATGCTGCCAGCACCCCTGTAGGGTGCCTGGTGCTAGCTACCCCCACACTAACACCTCCTAGCCCAGGTGAGCTGGAATCACAGCATTTACCTTCCAGTCACCATTTCTTCCTGCTGTCTAATTCATGGTAGCTGTTATAGCAGCCAACATTTGCTGAGGTCGGCTTACACATTTTGTATTCACAGTTTCATAGTCTTTTCTCATTTCGTTGTTAACATAGCTCTGGGAGACAGGTGCTTTCAATAGAGAGGGGGCTGTGGCCTGGATACATGCCAAGTGGTGACTCTGCCTAGCTCTTTTGCTAACCTCATGCGCTGCTGCCTCCCCTTTATCCTGTCTGATCTTGGTGGAATTGGCACTTCGTCTGGTGGCTGAGGAGCCTTTCTCTGGGTCCTGGGTCTCAGAGAGTACCAGAAGCCGTGAGGTGGGAGAAGCCAGACTACATTTCCAATGAAGGTGCGGCAGTCCTGTCCATTCAAAAGTGAAAGGAGGTAGCTTTGCTGTCTTGCAGTGTGTGTTCAGGAGACATAGGTGCAAGCCCTGGGAGGGGCACCAAAAAGGACCTCAGCAGCATCTCCCTGCTGGTGGTGTCACTGGAGGCTTCCCAGCCTCAGGCCAGCACAGCCAAAGGCACTTTCCTTGGAGGCCAGGTGCCAGGGGGGCTCCTGCTCTTGAGGGTCTAGCCAGACTCGCTTGGAATCCTCTTAAGGAGTCAGAGAGCTTAGACTCCTTCTGGTAATATCCTTTTTACTAGCACTTGCTTCCTGAGGCCTCCTTCTCACTTCAGTCCTGAATGCTACTTTCTTAGTCCACATCAGTGCTTTTCATTGAAGGTCACTCTTACACATGTCATTTTTGCACTCAGTCACTTTACTAGAGGCTGCGATCCCGAGGGAGGTCCTATCTCTGGGAAAGAGCCTTCTGCTGTCCACACTCCTTGCCTTTTCTCACTCCCCTGCATAACTTAGCTTCATTTGCCTAACACATGATTTTTCAGCATTTGTGAATTTATATCCAACCACTGATTAAAGTGCTTTCCTTATACAAACTGATTTCTCATGGTATAAGAGATCCTGGAGAATTAAAGTTTCCTTTTTTTGTTATTCTCAATGTTCTGGTGGCTAGGTGGATACAACAGAAGTTAATCTACATTTTCAGGCAAGGAAGTGATGGCACAATGCTCTGGGAAGTGATGATAAAAAGCCTGGGCCTCACCTGTGGCCTGGAAGGTGGAGCCTTGGGGTCATGGTGAGGTAATTGCCCCTGATGTCGCAGGACTTCCTGCAATCTTCAGATGTGGCAGCCACCTGCAATTCTGAAGGTGGTTACCATAAAAACATCTACTCCACATCGTAAGAGCTTGACCATTGGTGGGGATGGTCAGTGCTTTTCACATCTAGTGTCCTTTTATTCCTGACCCCATGGGAAGACTCAGTCTTCCTTGAAGGTAGTGGGAGTCCATGTGACTAGTACTGCCCCAAAGGCTATGAGGCACATGTTGAAGAGATAGCATTACAAGACAGAAGGAGCCAGGATCCCTGAGACATTGGATGGATAAGAGCCCTGCTAACTGCATTGACTTGGCATGCACAAGAGATAAACTTCTACTAGGTGATGGGCACTGAACAGAAATGCTAACTAAGAGAATAACTCCTACCGTTTTGGTCTTTATGTATAGATTTTATTCAGCTCAACCACTGAGATAGTCCTGGATCTTTGATAGATTCCAAAGTTATGATAGTTAGGGGATGTTTTGATATTAAAAGAAAGGATTTTCTGTATCTATTAGTTTTTTCTGTTGTGTTTTTAAATGGCTTTGAGTTCAAAGAGAATAGGTGATGAAGTGACAGTTATTTAGTATAAACACTAATAAACAGACTTGGATAGAAGCATGATTGCCTGATTGATAAGCTGTTTGGGTGTTCCCAGAGGTTAGTGAAAAAGAGAGTGTGGCGCCGAATCCAAAAGCTACCATTTCACCTTTCACAGCAGCCAAGAACCAGGGCTTGGTTTCCACTAGTCATCACCAAACACAACAATGAAACACATCATGCCAAACTAACCTCCAGACGATTCTCTTTGTCTGTTCTGTTCAAGTCTGCAGTTTGTTCCTAATACTGGACAAATAGGACTACTGGTGAGAGAAGTGGGGGAGGATAAGGCCACCCAAAGATGATGAGGGTAGCAGAAAATTCACATTTTACTCTTGGAAGCTTGAATGGTGCCTAATACAGTGTCTTGCCAATGAAATGTGAGCAGAAGTGAGAGGAGATATTTCTAGGTCTACACACAGACTTTCTCTTTATTTGCTACTAAAATACAGAATGAAGTGAATATTTTTTTATTAGTGACTATGAGTTAAGAATGAACATGGAAATTAGTAGTAGAGATTGTTGTTTAGAAACTCATCATGGCTTGGAGAAAAAGTGCATGAATCTTTGAGAAACTACCTTCTCCAGCACAGTTCACACACTGCACAGAGAATGGAAGGATTTGAGATTGCTCAACCTGTATACACTGCATGTGACTCCCCAGGATTATCCAAGTTCAATTCTTAATCTTCTATTCTCTGATGACATTCCTGTGGACAGGGAACTCCAGCCCAAGTAGCAGCTGGTTGCAGCTGCCTTCATTGTTTCTTGTAATGAGTCCAAACTGCAGGCTGAAGTGCATATGAGCAGTTGCACTCACAGGTGCTGCTTCAAGAAAACCCCTTGTAGAAGGAAGCACAGCAGTAACACGGAATATGGGAGAATGTACTTCATTAGATAGGAGACCTCTTTCTAACTGTTGGACCAAGAGATGGAGGTTCTGTTTAACTAAATACCACCTCTCAAATCTAACTTTCAGAATTTCATGTTCAAAGATGGAGAGAGCCCTCTTGATCTGGGAACTCTCAGAGAGGGAAGGTTTTCTGACTTCCTCAGTAGGAGCCACGCACTGTCGGTGTGTTCAGCTGTCCTTCCTCCAGCAGGTGAATGGTATCAGGGTGCTATCACGCCAGTTCTCCAGGGGGTGGGCTGCCAAGGTTTACTTGTCTTATTGAGATAGAACACAATGAATGAAATCTTTCTACAGTTTTCTTCCTAGGATGCTCTCCAGGAAGCTCCCCATTAGGCTGACCCAAAAGAAAAGCAGCATGTGCGTGAGTTTGCTACCCATGGGAATTTCTTCTTCCTTTTCTCATACCTTGTGATGCCCATATTTTCCACTTCTGTGACTTCTTATCAACTTTTGAAATAGTGGCTAGAAACTAAAGTTATTCCAGCATTGACTATGAGGTCTCAGGATTCCCATGGCTACTTTTCCTCAAGATGAATATCAGGAAGAGTTTTGCAGCAAGCTATATGAACAGGAAGGAGCACGAGAGTGGGAGTCCAAAGGCATTGCAAACTGGGGCACCTCTCTGAACTGTATTTTCATCAACTCTAGACAAGAGAGAGGATTAAAAATGCACTGAATTCCTCTTGGTCCGGAGGAACTGCCCCAGAGGAGAAGTATGCATGGGCAGACGTGAATTTATACGTGTCCCCCTGTGCTTTACTAGAGGAGTTTGAGAGAGTTTAGAATTGAATTGACCTAGTAATTACACTATCTTAATTTCATATTGAAGACACAGTTTCAAAGATCGAACCATGAGACTTGCACACTGGCTGACTTCCAGCCTTCTCCTAACAAAATAGATGAATTAATCCAGGCAATTACTGTCAAGCATCCATATCACAAAGCAAAGCAGCAGGGCTGGAAATTCTCTGAGAAGTTTTTTTTTTTTTTTTGGTACAGCTGATATAATTTGAGAAACCTCAGTGGGAATACTTTCATTAATGATTTCAATAACTTATATTTAGATAGTGCTGGTTGGGTAGGAATCTATTATAAAGTTTTGGTCAATTTACCAATGGAAAGGATGAAAGCATTATTCTAGCTTTTTGCAAATTCTTTCTAGAACTGTAGCAATTAGAGCAATCATGTCATGCGATTGGGCAAATTAATTGGCCAATCCAAGCTCAAATAGTTGAAAAGCAGACCATTAAAACACTCTCCAATTCAAATAGAGGCTTACTGAGAAACAATGTGTTACAATAGCACAGCTTATGACATGCAATAGACAGGATATAAAATTTCCATATGCGAACTCACTCAGGGACTTTTCCCATGTATGTCTCTATTACCTTGATAAAATTGAGTGGTGACCAGTGGCTCTATAAATTTAAAGCAAATAGGTCCTCAGGTACATACTCACATCTCCTTCATTCACTTTAGATGCATAATTGTAGATTTTTCATTTATATTTTCATCTTATGGCCCATGGGGGAGGCCAAGACTAGCATTTTGATAAAGGAATCGAAAGCACTGCCATTCTAGATTCTGTAAATTTTTCTTGATCATGGACATGTCTTAGTTTGAACTTTGATCACTATCTCATTGGTCAGACTTCTTAAAATGGAGCACTTTAAAAAGTCTACCAAATTCAAACATTGGTATTTTCAAACGTTGTCTTAACTTATATACTTTATCCCAAAATGAAAAGTCTGGCATTCTCATTAGCTTTCTCACAAAACACACCTTTAAAGCTTCCCCAACACACATGAAAACCAAATTTTATGAGGATTCAAGGCCAGCCAGGAAACTTTAGCAAAGACCAGGTTTTAGAACAGCAATCTATAGCTGCGTAAAGGATATTGCTAAACTTTTGGGTTGGAAGGTATCCTGATCCACCTAATTCTATTTGTGAAAGTGCATATGTGCTTTGGAACTCCATTTAGATCTTGCTCTTTCAGCAAGAGATGGAAACCATATGTGTGTTAAGGGCTTGGTATGTTTGGGCTTGGAGAGCCTTAGATTTTGTTTTGATTTCCAATTCAGCATCATTTCAAATTTGGAGGTATCCTAGGTATGTCCTTCATCACACACATATAATTTTTAATTAAAAATTTTTTAAATTTAAAAATCTTGATTTTTTTAGAGAAAGGGAGAAAGAGAGAGAGAGAGAGAGAGAGAAAGAGAGAGAGTGAGAGAGAGAGAGATATCACGGACCGACCAGGGGTTGAACCTGCAATTTGTGTATGTGCCCTGATCAGGAATTGAAATCATGGTCTTTGGTGTATGGGACAATACTCCAACCAACTGAACCACACCGGCCAGGGCATGTGGCAATATTTTTTAAACCCATTCTTCTTCTTTTTTTTTGGAGGCTCAGTTTTTTTTCTTTTTATTAATTTTTATTAATTTTTTATACATATCTCCCCATTGCCCCCCTCCCTCCCAGGCATACCCCAATCTCCCAGTGTCTGTGATCATTGGTTATGCTTATATGCATGCATACAAGTCCTTTGATTGATCACTTATCTACCTCACCTAACTTTAATCTTTCTGCTGTAATTTCACAGTCTGTTTGATGCTTTATGATTTTTGTTCCCCTGAGAATTATCAGTCTACTCCCTTTCTGTGCTTCTGATTCTATTATATTCACCAGTTTATTCTGTTGATCAAATTTTTAATTCACTTAATTTTTAGATTCACTTGTTGATAGATATGTATTTGTTGTTCATAATTTTTTGGCTTTTACCTTTTTCTTCTTCCTCTTCTAAAAGAGTACCTTTCAGCATTTCATATAATACTGGTTTGGAGTTGATGAACTCCTTTAGCTTTCTCTTCTCTGTGAAGCTCTTTATCTGCCCTTCAATTCTGAGTGTTAGCTTTGCTGGATAGATTATTCTTGGTTGTAGGTTCTTGCTATTCATCATGTTGATTATTTCTTGCCACTCCCGTCTGGCCTGCATCGTTTCTGTTGAGAAATCAGCTGACAGTCATATGGGTGCTCCCTTGTAGGTAATGAACTGTTTTTCTCTTGCTGCTTTTAATATTCTCTCTTTGTCTTTTGCTCTTGGTATTTTAATTATAATGTGTCTTGGTGTGGTCCTCTTTGAATTCCTTTTATTTGGGGTTCTGTGTGCTTCCTGGACTTGTAAGTCTATTTCTATACCAGATGTGGGAAGTTTTCAGTCATTATTTCTTTAAATAGGTTTTCAGTATCTTGCTCTCTCTCTTCTTCTGGCACCCCCACAATTCTGATGTTGGTATGCTTGAAGCTGTCCCAGAGGCTCCTTACATTATCTTCACATTTTTGGATTCTTTTCTCTTCTTGCTTTTCCAGTTGAATGTTTTCCGCTTCTTTATATTTCAAATTTTTGACTTGATTCTTGCCATCCTCTAGTCTGCTGTTAGGACTCTGTATAATATTTTTTTATTTCAGTCATTGTCTCTAGTATGTCCTTTTTCATCTCCTCTTGGGTCTCACTAAATTTATCCAACTTTTCTAGCATATTCTTGAAAAACCTTATAAGCGTAGTTTTGAACTCTATATCTAGTCGTTTTTTCCCCTCCATTTCTTTTGTTTCTAATCCCTTCCCTTGTCTCAGCATTTTCACTATGCCGGGAGAACTTCTGTGTTGGATTCAGCCTTATGATACCAGACTTGCAAAACCGAAGAAGCCTCTGTTGAGCTTGGGAGGGGTGGAGTCTCAGGGCTTAAGGGACCGCCTTGCCTTCCAGTCAGCCCCGCCCTCCACGGCCCCTGAGTCTCATGTGACTGGCTAATCTCTGGAGCGATTCTTGTGCCCAAGCGCCAGCAGTGCCTCTAGACCGCTGCCCCTCTGGCTCCCCTGCACACCAGGACCACACGAGACTAGGTCCCCAGGGTTTTGCCCAAAACAGGGGCTTAGTGGAGTCAGAAGTGGCACAGTTGGGAGGGTCTGTCTCCCGCCCACTGGCGAAAGCCAGGGGCACAATCAGCCATCTGTCCTGTGTGCAGTGCCATGCGCGCCACCAGGCCTTTGATCTTTTGCTACTCCCCTAAATTTCTGTGCACTTTTCCCTTTTCACAGTCCAAACTCCCCCCGTATGAGTTTCAGCTGGATCTGGGGTTTAGTGTCGTAAGATAAGGGGTTCAATGCCGTTGGGAGTCTCCGTTTCCCTCCCGCCAGAGAAAGCCAGCCAGGTACTCACTCTCTCAGCGCGCACGTCTCCGTATCTCAGTTTTTTGCAGCTCCTCTGGGTCTCTGTGAGCCCCTCTCTTTCCCTCTAGTTGTAGAACTTCCACTCAGCCAGCTTTCCTGTGGTTCTGGATGATGTCCGTTCTGTCTTTTAGTTGTAGTTTTGAAATTGTTGTGCAAGGCAGCAGTGTAGGTGTTTACTTATGCCGCCATCTTGGATTCCGTGGCCCCATTCTTCTTCTTAGATAAATTCCATTTCCATATGCCCAGAAAGGTGTTGTGAACTTTCACTCTCTAAAGGCTGTTCTAAGTAAAAAAAGTTTTAAAGTAAACATCTGGCTGAAACTCTTATATTTGGGTAAAATAGTATTGCTTTTTGTTTATTTGAATTCATTAGGTCATCTTTTTCCTGATCATTTATTTTATTTTATATTTTAGAGAGAAAGGAGTGGAGAGAGGGAGAGAGCAAGAAACATCTATGTGAGAGAGAAACACGGATCAGTTGCCTCTTGCATGTACCCCAACTGGGGATCAAACCCTGCAACCTAGGGTTGTGTCCTGACTGGGGATCATACCCACAACAACATTTTGGTGTATGGGATGATGCTCCAACCAATTGAGCAGTCTGGCCAGGTTATCATTGTTTCTTTTGAGTAGCGGGGACCTTGGCTTTTGCTGCACATGCATCCAGGAATTATGGGCATATTGTTGTGTGAAGATGGCTGGCTGTTTAAATATTTTTGCACCCCTCAAGGTACTAATCTACTTGTGGCAGGGCATATGTCCTCTCAGGGAAGGGCTGTTTCAAGCCTCATTTGCAGGCATGTGTTTAATTCTTGCCAATGAAACAAGAGCAGAAGTGATAGGAGACATCTAAGCCTTCATTTCCTACTAAAACACCAAGATGCTTCCAACCAGTTTGAACATTCAGGGGAGGCTATGTCCTATGGGACAGTGGGGAAACTGGATGGGAGACACTGAAGTCCTTTAATGTCTGCCAGGACATTAATTTGAAAACAAATTTATTTGTCCTTAAAATTAGCTTTTTACTCTAAAGTCCTGTGTGGGCCTCAGGTCTCATGCATCATAATTAGGGGAAAAAAACCCTTTTCTGTGTAAAAGTATGAGAGTCTCAGGCTGCCCACCTGTGTGCAACAGGAATCTGTCTGCTGAACAAAAAATATAGCAATCCATCAGGAAAAAATGGCCAGTCAGGTGGCCTCAAGGTATTTAGAGACAAAAGGGATGCTTTTTCAACATAGAAACTCTTTATTCATCTGCTTTGTTGGGTGGCCACTTAAATCTCCACTCATGAAAAATTTAAAAATTAGGTTAGTAACAGAGGTAATCACTGTTTAAAGTATCTTTTAAGTAAAAGTGTAGACAGATAAAACAAGGAACTAAGAGTATTAGATTTATTGTATATGACTGATTATGGTCAAGGAACTTATCTCTCCAGGGGCAGGCCTTGGTGGATACCCTGTGGGCTTTGTCAGGTGAAAGTTTTTGGGGCCTTGGTCTATGATTTGATCTGGCCTGGGCCCTCAATTCTTTTTTTTAAATAATTTTATTGATTTTAGAGAGGAATGGAGAGATAGAAACATCAATGATGAGAAAGAATCATTGATTGGCTGCCTTCTGCATGCCCTCTACTGGGGATCGACACTTCAACCCAGGCATGTGGCCTTGGCTGAAATCAACCTGGGACCTTTTAGTCCATAGGCCAACATGCTATCCACTGAGCCAAACCAGCTAGGGCCACCTCAATTCTTAAAATATAAAATGGCAAGAATGATACCCACCTCATTCATTTTGTGCTTGATATATAGAAATAATATACATGTTATCAGACACAATAAACAATGGTTTGTGTTCATTAGTAGATGGCAGCTTCTGACAAGTTGTCATTGCTGATGGCACTTACCAGGTCTGGGCTCTGGGGGCAAAGAGGAAGGTCCTTGTTTCCATGAGTGAGTGAAATGGGGCTGGACTCACAGATTGTCCTCCCTCTGATTTATTCATTTTGAAGAACCAAGATGTGTCACAGCTTTGAAAGATCTTGAAAAGTTAAGATGTTTTTAAACATAAGAGAAAAACATATTCCATATATTTTTGCATTTTTACATTATTTCAGGATTTATATTTGATATGATCTAGTTCAAAAATGTTTGAATAAACAAATATACTATTTACTGAGCCTGTTAGTATTGCTTGTATGATATTTATAATGGTTGAATGTTGAATAAAAACACTGTTGGGTATTCTGCAGACATATTCCACATTTATGATTTGATATGATGGTACAGTGGAGGGAAAAGCTTGGTACTTGGTAAGAAACAATAAAATCCTATATAATAAAGAGTTAATATGCAAATTGACCCTCACACCCTCACAATATGGCTGCCTATGACCAGGCTGAACAGCAGGTTGCATGGGGTGATCAGGTTGCATGGGGGGAGGGGGGCGTTAGGGGCAATCAGGCTGGCAGAGGGGGTCAGTTGGGGATAATCAGGTCAGCAGGGGGGCAGTTGAGGGCGATTAGGCTGGCAAGGGGGGGCAGTGAGGCAACAGGGCCAGTGGGGAGGCAGTTGGGGGTGACCAAGCTAGCAGGGGGACCAATAAGGGATGATGGGGGGGCACAAGGGGGTAGTTAGGAGCAACTAGGCCAGCAGGGAGGGGGCAGTTGGGGGCTACCTGGCTGGGGGAAGTTAGGAGTGACCAGGTTGGTAGGGGAGGGTACTTAGGGGCAACCAGAGAGGCAGGCAGGCAGGTGAGCTATTAGGAGCCAGTGGTCTAGGATTGTGAAAGAGCGGTCCAGGATTGTGAAAGAGACATCCTCCAAACGGTCTCAGATTGGAGAGGCTGCAGGCTGGGCTGAGGGAACCCCCCCACCTCGGTGCACAAATTTCATGTACTGGACCTCTAGTATGATGAATAAAACAGTTATGGCTGTCATGAAATTTTCATTTTGTCTTCCACGTACTTTTATTCTGAAGGAAATCATCATGACCCGATAAGCCTATCTTAAAGCTGCTTTAAGGATGGTTTTCAAATAAAGTCTCTATACCATCTGAGAATCTGAGAATTACGTCTTTGGCCTGGAATTATGTCAGGTGTGGTTTTAGGAAATCAGTTAATTGAGAAGTTTGACAATAGTTGAAATGAGCATCCTCAGAAAGCAATAGCTCAGCAATTGATTTTGGCAGCTAGGTGATCGGGTAGAAAAGTTCACAATGTATTTATCACAGTGATCAGAGTCAATTAAAAAAGTGAGAAAAATGAATAAATGGCAGGGCCCAGTCTTTTGGTTGTATGTAGATATTTTTGCTTCTGTGACCTATTGGTTTTATAAATTCAAATGTGAAATAGTTGTGCTTGTATACAAGAATAGATAGTTGAAATAATTATTCATGGAATTGAATTTCCCACTTTTCACTAATCACCTAAGTAATTTATGTTAACTATTCAGAATAATAAATAAAATGTAAGATCTGAATTATCTGAGTATAGGACCAAGTATATGAGTTTGCAAATCTATAAGTGTAGCCAGTGATGGATTTATTCATTTGGCAAGACTAAGACACACTTTGTAGGCCTATCATCTGTGGAGCAGTTGGTTTCTTTGGCTCTGTTTCCACCAGCTGTATCTAAAACCTGGCCAGTCGCCTTGTATATGTCTGTCATTTGGCTTAAGAAGAACAGAAGTGCGAAAGAAAGGTGAATTGTGCATTGCTATTATTATTCCAGGAAAGACAACAGGAGCTATATGCCCTTCTAATAGAGATCAAGGATGCCATCATCCTACTTGAAGGCTATACCACTAAGTTTTTCTCCTACCCTTTCCAAGTCCCTTATCTCTTACATGTGGGGTCCATTATGATAGTTTATGGGCCATTGCAATGTTTTCATTAGGTACCATCATAGGAAATCACATACATTCTTGTGGTTGTTGTTTCATTTATTTTGTATATCTGCACCCCACCCCACCCGACCTGACCCCCAGTGCAGAACATCTTCCTAATCTTCAGATGCCTCTTTAGAGTCACTTATTTATTAGCATCTCCATTTGAATGTCTAAGGGCCCCTCACATTCAATATGTCTAAATCTGACTTTCTCACTTCATTTTAACCTCTACCTTCTACACCTCCATCCTTGACAAGACACTCTCTCTACTGAGGTGCCTAAGATTCCACTTCTCTCAACTCCTCCCGTAATCAATCATCATCACATTTCCACCCCTGCTGGTATCACTTTATTTCATGCCACCGTCGTTTTCCAACTGGCCTCCTTCCCTCACCAGATGTCCCATGTTTCCTCCTGCTGGAGGATTCCTACAGTTCTCCTGTGCATACCCTGCCTTCATTGGGTTTTGGTTGAAATCATGTGTGCCTATGTGATGCTTATCTCTTTCCATAGATGTGTAGCTACATGAGAGCATGAACTGGCACATCTTGCTTCCAGTAGTCTGATTACCTAGCATATTGCAGAAGTTCAGTTTGCATTTACTCGATGAATATTGAATCAATCTGGCTCCCTACTACAGCCTCATCACCCATCTCTCTTGGGTCTTGCTCTTCCCCACTCCGTTTTCCATGTTAGTAAAAAAGGATGACATTTACAGCGCATCTCAGCATGCCATGACACTGCATACCCTCCCTATCCCCATGACACTGTCTATCCTCTCTACACACCTCAGGCTGTCATGACTCATCTTCACCCATCTCTCCTGTTTCATTTCTTTTATTTTTGCTGCTTGCCTCCCTCCTGTCTCTCATTCCCATCTTCTTTTTACTCTCTTCCTAGCTTTGCTAACTCCTCCAGGTCTCAACTTAAATGCCAGATGCCAGGGATCTTTTTGTGACCCTCTAAGATGCTTCTTAGACTTGGCGTGGTGCCTCCACAGTATTTGGCATGTGTAATAGGACCCTGAATTAAAACGGGATCAAGTGTGTCTCTTCCCACTTACTCTTAAGGGTAGAGTCCAGTATCTGGGAAAAAGTAGGTGATCAATACATGTGGCTAAGTGACTGACAGATTAAGGCTCACCTCGTAGCGACAGGAAGCATGGTGTCTTTGTGGTCCAGTACCCTGTCTCAGAGTGACAGTGAGTTAGGATTAGTGTAGCGTAAGGGCCACCCTGGGTCAGTGGGTCCTAAAAAGCTTCCTCTCACCCTAACTGGATTCCCCTGATCCTGTTGGGGCACAACTTTAATAATTAATAAGAGAGAGGGTGAGGAGTAAGGGGAAGGTAATAAATATACAATGAGGAAGAAGGATTGAACACAGACTAGATAAAAAATACAAAGCAACAGGTACCAAGGCAGTGATGAAGAGCTAGTGTGTCCTCACCCGTTATAGTCGGGGTGGCTTGTGATCTTAGCTGTTCCAGAGTGACATTGTACTGTGAGAGCCTCCGGACTTGGCTGCATCGGGATGTGATTGCTGTATAGAACAGCAAAGTTCTCTTGTACATTTGGGAACACGGATCTTCATTCCAATTGTTATTCTAATTATTAATTTTAATTCTGGTAAATTAGAACTGCCTGTTGCCTCCATTCCTTCGCTTTTCTCATGCAGGGTCACTGGAGCTGGGTTTTCAGAGATCACTTGCCCTCTTGGTACTCAGTTAACTTTTAGAGAAGCTCTGATGTTTAATGTTTGAAGTTTTAAATGTAATGCAGCATAACTCTTGTTTCCACTTATATGTAACTTTCAGAAAATTGTGCCACTTGATTGAAATTTCCATGCTTAGTCACAGCCGAAACCAAACAGTTTTTAGGAATTTAATAGTTAACTCATTTCAGATGCTTTTCAGTTGACTTGAAGATGGATAGTGTTTGTAACCTGAGTCACATGGCAGAGATTTCCTAGTTAGTAGTGAAACAAACATCTAAATCGAAGATCCCAGAAATATGTGGATATAAAGGTAAGAGAAGTTAGAAATGAAGACAAAAAAGAAAGATTGTTGAGGGTCTACTTGGTAATTGCTGATTAAATTTTAGTTATAATTTTCTGTATACTGAAGAGCCATCTTCATCCAGGAAAGGCTATGTCAGTATTTAACAGTGAAGTGTGCAGTGAGGCCTAAAGGTACAATTATGTTCACTTTCGTTCAAACCAGCAGATGTTACTTTTTAAAAATGTATGTGCATTGTTTTTCAAAATAAAATTGTATATATTTAAGGTGAACATTATGATGTGATATACATGCAATAGTGAAATAGTTACTACAATCAAATTAAGGAACATAATCTTTACACATATTTATCAACTTTCCAATATTCAAACAGGATTAACTCCAGTCATCACGCTGGGCATTAGATCTGCAGACTTATTCATCCACTACCACTGTGACTCGGTTTTCTCTGATCACAGCTCCTATTTTCCGAAGCTCCTGCCTGCTAACCACCCTGCCCGCTCCCTCCTCCCCACCAGCCTCTGTATATTTAACTTCTTTAGATTTCATACATAAATGAGGTATGCTGCTTTTTTCTTTCTTTGTCTGGCTGATTCCACATTAACATTATATCTTCCAGGTTCATCCATGTTATTGCAAGTTACAAGATTTCCTTCCTTTTAAGGCTGAATAATATTTCATTGTATATAGACATCGCAATTTCTTACCCATTCATTTGTCAACAGACACTGAGGTTGTCTTCATTTCTTGTTATTGTGAATGATGCTGCAATGGACATGGGGTGCAGATATCTTTTTGTGGTATTGATTTCATTTCCTTTGGGTATACAATCAACAGACTAATCACTGGGTCATATGTCAGTTCTATTTTTAATTTTCTGAGGAACCTTCATATTGTTTTCCATAGTGACCAATTCACATTCCCACTAACAATGCCAAAGGGTTCCCTTTCTCCACATTCTTGCCAACACCTGTTATCTTTTATTTTATTATTAGAAGCCTGGTGCACAAATTCATGCATGGGTTGGGTCCAGCTAGCCCACCCCAATCAGGGCTAATCAGGCAGGGCCAGCCAGGAGGAAGAGGATATGGGAGGTTGGCTGATCCTGCCTCCAGGTGTTTTACTGGAATCTCTATGTTTAGTCTTTAGACCAAACCTTGTAGTAGTATGTGCTTTCTCAAGGATTATATCTAGAAGTTACCCTGTTGATTATATCTAGAAGTTCAAGCTGTTGTTACAATAAAAGGCCTAAGGAGGCAGGTGAATGGGGCTGTTTTGGTCCTATAGTCAAGCAGTTCCTTAGCCTCGCATTCACAGAAACTATGTCATCCTTCACTCAGGGTTTGCTGGTTAGTCCTGGCAGAAGTCCATGATGGCATTGCTGATGTACCAGCCCAGACCTATGGTCATCAGCTCCAGAAAGCTGGCTAACCCCTTTCCTGAGGCATAGTTTCCCCAGCTGAAGGTCTCTGCAGGGAGGCATCAAAGGAATATATTTTCAAAAAAATATATTTTATTGATTTTTTACAGAGAGGAAGGGAGAGAGACATGAGGGTATATGAAAGCTCTGTACTTTCTGCTCCATTTTAGAGAGCTAGAAACATTGATGAGAGAGAAACATCAATCAGCTGCCTCCTGCAAACCCCCTACTGGGGATGTGCTCTTGACCAGAATCAAACCTGGGACCCCTCAGTTCACAGACGGATGCTCTATCCACTGAGCCAAACCAGTTTCGGCCAAAGGAGTATTTTTTATATTGACTTTAGAGAGAGGAAAGGGGAGAGAGAGAGAAAGAGGGAGCGAGAGAAAGATAGATGAGAATGTGAGAGAGAAATATGATTGGTTGTCTCTCACAGGCATCCTGATCAGGGATTGAACCCACAACCTAGGTATATGCTCTAACCAGGAAATGAACCCATAAACCTTGGTGTACAGGCTAATGCTCCAACCAACTGAGTCACCTGGCCAGGGCTGTTTTTTTATATTTATTTAAACAACAACAACTATAAGTTAGATTTTATTTTTAGGGCAGTTACAAGTTTATAGAAAAACTGAGCAGAAAGTACAGAGCTTTCATGTACCCTCACCCAACCCTACCCCCATCTCCAGACAGTTTCCTCTGTCTTGCATTAGTATGGACATTGATTACAATTTATGAGCCAATATAATTGGCTCAGTGATATTGATACCCATTAATAATACTGATAATATCATTAACTAAAATCCATGGTTTATATTAAGGCTCCCTCTTTGTGTTGTACATTTAGTGGGTTTTGGCAAATGCATAACAGCATATGTTATTTTCATTTTTCAAGATTTCTAAAGCAGCCTCCCTCCACATACTTACAGTGACCATTGCCTAGTGCCATTTAAGTGCACGGTCATTGCAAACCTATGCATCACCTTTCATGTCCTGCAGCCCAATTCATTACGGGCAGGAATCCCAGGGACTGTGATGAGACAACCCACTCTTTCCCCCAGTGGCATCCTTATAGCCATCTGATGGGCCAGTGACCCAGTGCCAATGTTTGATTCTGAGCATCTGCTTTCTAGGACTTCTCCAGTACCAACCACCCAGCATGGACCCCCTGAAAGCAGATGCCAAAGACAAGGCTAATGTCGGAGCAGTTTACAGGAGAAGTATCGAGGCAGAGGTGAGAAGCCTGGAGGGAGAGGGAGCACGCAGCCAGGGGGCATAAAGAGAGCAGCTGGCTGCTCAGTCCCGGGCCTTATGAGGTGTGTCTCAACACTGAGTGTCTCTGCCCCGAGTGTTCATGCCTTTGCACTTCTCAGGCACATTGGGAGCACTGAGCAGGCACTGGGCCCACTGGTGGCAGGAGACAGGGGGCCAGAGGTGCAAGGAACCGCTTGTCCTGTGACACCTGAGGAGAATGCTTGCAGCACCGGGGCCTGCTGTCTGGAGCAGTGCGGGACTGGGTAGGGCAGGCTTTGAGGTCTTACTGCACCCTGGGTGGTAGACACACTGTTGGGATGGCGATTTCTATGGAAATGTTGGCTGTGATGGTGATGGTGAAGACGATGGCCATAACGATGATGATATTGTTAGTATAATTACAGGAAGAGAAGGGAACCAAACAGCGGAGTGCGGCCGTCTCCTGTGAAGCTGCCATGTCTACACAAAGCCCTGGATGCTGTTCCCTGTTGTTGCAACTCCGGACAACCATGGTCTCAATCTGCCCAGCTCGTCCATGCTTGTAAACCACGGATTTGAGTGCCCTTCGCCAGGCACTGTGCGGTGCTGTGGGCCACAGCTTCACCCTCCAGGCCCATTGCCCCAATCACCCTGCCGACCACCCCGAAGCCCTCCTGCAGTGTGTGCCTGGGGCTGCTGCAGGCGGAGCGCCCTCCGTGGTCTGGGGGCTGCCCCTGCTGAGTGTGGCCACGGGAACTGAGCCCGCAGACACGCCTCTGCCCTCCGCCTACGTTCAGGAGAGGAGAGGACAGTAGGGTCATGGCACACCTGCGGGGCACTGGCTGTCCCTGGGCCGGGGACCCTGCGGCTCTGCCCCCACGGGGGACTGCAACCTGTTTCAGGTACTCACCAGTTCGTCTCTGTTGTCTGTTTTCCTTCCTTCAAGTCCTTCACTTGGGTGGACAGCAGTTTATTGAGACCCCAAGTGTAGCCTGTGCTTTGTTCCCCGTGGGCGGGCGCACTCTGGTGTGCACTGCGCTGGCACTGGCTTCCTGCGGTTGTGGTGGAGGTGGGGGTTGTGTGTGGGGAGGTGGGGGGTTCGCGGGGGCGGGGGAACCTAGCTGGGCTGGCTACATTGTCACACTTAAGAGCAGCGTTCCCACCGAATCGTTTTAGCTCGGTTCAGAAGATAACTTCTGGGCTGAAGAAATATTTTAATGAATATTTCCAAATATTTCAAATATTTTCTAATATTCTTCTCATTAACTTATTATTATCAATAACCCTTTTGTTAAGTTTATGGAGAAGTAAGAACACATGTTGGTTAATCACCAGATTAATTCACTATCTTGTTATGACTCAGTTGAATACGAGTCGCTGGGACTTGGAGGTATGTATGTGCTCATAAGGGTTTTAGAGTGAGACACTTGGTAGATTGCGTGGAGCTTCTATGGTCGGACAGAAATCCTCCCAATAATAGGTATCGTCTGCAAAATACCGTATTTTGTTTTGTTTTTCCTATTAAGAAAAAGAAAGAAATATATTGGTCAACCATAATGGGTTTTAAAAGGACATCTAATTGCGGGTGAGCCTCAAATTAAGAAAGCCAGGCATTTAAGTAGCTGACCTTAGGGCACCGGTGAATTAGAGGGTAATTACTGAAATGTTCCCCAGTTTATGAAAGGATTTCTAACAGGGTCCCTCGGAACAGCTAACTCTCCAGTGGATTTAAAATACCCCTGGGTGTGTTTGAAAAGTAACTCTTTAAAAAAAAATAAATTATTTATTTTTTTACAGAGAAGAAGGGAGAGGGATAAAGAGTTAGAAACATCCATGAGAGAGAAACATCGATCAGCCGCCTCCTGCATGCCCCCTACTGGGGATGTGCCCTCAACCAAGGTACAGTACATGCCCTTGACCAGAATCGAACCTGGGATCCTTCAGTCTGCAGGCCAACGCTCTACCCACTGAGCCAAACCAGTAACAG
>JAAGEH010000041.1:4229238-4253575 GCA_011751065.1 Lasiurus cinereus | reverse complement strand
AGAGAGAGAGAGAGAGGAAGAGAGAGAGAGAGAGAGAGAGAGAGAGAGAGAGAGAGAGAGAGAGAGAGAGGTGAGAGAGATATTGATTAGTTGCTTCAGAGCCAGGGATTGAACCTGCAACCCTTCAGTCTGTGGGCTAATGCTCTAGCCACTAAGTAAAATGAGCCAGGGCATGAAATACTTTCCTTAACTGCAGCCCTGAAATTTATGAGGGGAATATGTGGAGGGTTGCACCTGCAACTTTCCTCATATATCCCAATAACTGAGGGTTGATTTGTAAAAATCCCAATACACAGTTGATGACATTGTTCTTTTCTTCATCTTATAAAGATTTATTTGTGAATCGATGACTAAGGAAATCTGGTCCCAAAGTTTTTAATATCTGATCGTGATTAATAGGTAAAGAAAAGCTTGCTTGTAGCAGTCCTCTACTCCATCGAGTGCGCAGGAGGCCTGTGGGTCTCCAGGCTCAGCCCATGCAGGGCAGGACATGGAGAAGGCATGCTCTGGGAGGCAGCGCTGCTGCTGGAAGTCAGCTGAAACACACTGGCTCCAACCCCATTGTACACGATGGGGATGTGTACAATCACAGCAGCATTTACTCTGCACCAAGGAAGCCCTCAACCTGCTTTTCCCAAGATCTCTCTCATGGCAGTTAATAGTGGTTCTGTTTTAGGACAAAAATCTTGGTGCTTCATCATTGATTTTCTTTTTCTTTCAACATCACATCAGCAGATCCATTTTATTCTGCCTTTAATAAATCTTTGGAAACTTGGCCCTGCTCAGCACCTCCACGGCACAATGTGTTCCCCTGGAAGCGGATTCTGAGACACACGTTAATAAATCAGAGCTATAAAAAGAAAGAGTAAAGATCAGGAACATCTTTTAACGTTATTATGTGGCAACACCCCCGGGTTAAAGATGTAGGGGAAGGAAAGTAATTTAAGACACTCGCCATGCATTAGAATTGAACTGTGACCGCCTTCTGCTGCGCTGGCGGCTCCTGTACAACTGGTTTGAAGGCAGAAGGGCCGAGAGCCAGGAGGAAACAGCAGTATAGTTGAGACCAACTTTTGGGACTTCACCATTCAGTTTAGTCCCTCCTCCTCTTCCCAAAGCTTCTTTCCAGGAGGCCCGTGTCTTCATCTCAGCCGTCTCAGCACTTACGACAGACAGTGGCACTCAGTCAGTGGCTGTGCAATAAATAATGTCCAAGATGTGCACTATGACTTTAGTTGCTATACCTTAAATGGGAAAAAGAGCATATTTTACTTTTTAATTGAAAATCTGGCAAATTATATAGAAATCATTTTGGATTTTCGTCTGTTATTCTGTATCCCTTCCCATATTCTTCAAGTATAAGACAATGACCATTTATCAAAAGTTACATACTGAGCTACATGTCTTTAGGGATCTAATTATAACTAATCTGCTACTTGTTGGTTGGCCAGACTTTGAGTTCTGAGGCCAGCTAGACCAATCTTGGAGAAGATATATACATGTACTACTTCCATTTGTGCCACCTGGTGACTTAATTCATAAGCCTTTGAAGGAGTCTTGGGGTGACTGGGGGAAGAGGTTGATGGACATCCGTAGGACCCACATCTTGAGAACTTCATTTACAAGGACACTTTTGGGTGAATGCTCCAACCCACTCTGAGGCCATTTTAATATGCATTCATATACCTGTTCTCCAAATCTCCTGGTCACTAATCCTTCACTCTTGGATTTTTCCTAACTTTTCACCACATGGTTAAGCCATGAGTTCTTATAAGTTTGTTATCTCTCTGGCTAGAAAGTAAAACAACAACAATAACAAAATCTCAGATGTGCTGCTTAAAGTTCTTTCAAACAGTAGGATTTCTTTCCCATTGTCTCTCAGAGACTTGCAGTGATGGTGAAGAGCCACGTGATTGTGACCAGCATCACCATGCAGAACAGTCTATAAATCAGGCTTCATTTCATTTCTTTTTTAGACTAACTGCCCACAACAAGCTCCCCATGATGCTTGTACCCAACCTGCTTGAGTTCTGGGCACATCCAATGTTATGGACTGATGACTCAGATAACATCAAGTTCTGGGTGGGCAACTTAGACACTTATTGTCCCATAGTCAGGTATGCGGTTTACCAGGCTCAAGAAGTTACCCAAGAGCTATTTCTCAAAAGAAGAATTATGCTCTTGGAAATATAACTTTGTTTCAAGGCCCTATGAAATGGACTATTATTTTCCTCTTAGGGTTTGCCACAGGCCCTGTACAGTATGAAGTCTGCCTCAGACACTTGACTACACATAGATCTGCAGTATCTCACGATCCAAATGTTTGCAGCTACTTGGACTATCTGGAGCTTTCTCTTATCCCCAGTCTCCCTCAACAATGGTACCTTTATGGTTTATTTGGTAAAGGGCTGGAAGCAGCACAGATGACTATGGTATATATTGCCTCCAGAGTTCAAAGAGGACACTTGCTTAGTTGTATGAGCTCATGATGCAGCATATTTTCTTACACTTTGAAGAGCCTCTCCTGATTCATCCCAGACAACTGGAACTGCTGAACTTTCAATGTCAGATCAATCCTTTGATTTCTCTCTTCCTCTGGAACCCCTGGGTCTCAGCAAGAGGTCTAGGGTAATTGCTGTCAACATTCTGCCCTATGCACTATGATGTGATCCAGGTCTCTGTGCAGTAAATTATGATAGAGTGAAGGAATCAACTTAACCCTGAGAGAAGAGGGTGTGTGTACTTCTTCCAGGTAAAAGCAAATTATGTCTAGTGAGTAATGGTTATTGGGAAGAAAACACTGTCTGATCCATAAATGCGTACCGGGTCCTGGGATCTCTCCCTTTGCCTTAATAACAAGATTACTTAAAACATTTAAAAATAATATTTGCTTCAGTTCTGCGGTTACTTTAGGAATAGCAGGGACATGTAATATCACCAACTGATTAAGTTTTTAAAAATCCAGCAACTCTCTTACGCATAGACTAAAACGTTGAGTTCAATGGGGTTGCAAGTTGCTTTTTCCTGAATCTTGTAGGTCTTTGATGGTGGTCCTTATCTCAGTGGTTCCACCTGCAATGTATGGTATTGTTATTGGTTTAGTATTTTGTGTGAAGATAATAGTTTGGAAATATAATTTCAAATGTTTTCACTTGGCCCTTCCTCATGCTATGGCTACATTTCCAGCTACACACGTAAGAGGAAGGTGCAAACCAGAGGATTGGGTTCAGAAATCTCACACCTCATTTTTCTAGCTCTTCACCTGATTGCTGGGCCACGTGGTATTCTGGTTCCCCAGGAATTGATGTTAGCTCAAAGCCAGGACCTAATCATTTCTGGAAAATGTGGGCACTTTCCTTTCCTAATTACCAGTTTCTTCAACTGTAACATGAAGAGAAATTTGCAGCTGCTACAAGTTTTGTGTGAGGATTAATGAGAGGGGTCAGGCAAAACTCTCAACAGAGTACCTGGCACAGGTTTAGGCTGAAAATATTAGCACTACTAGGGTTCTTGACAGTGATGGTTCTTTCTTTTTAAGCCATGTAATACTGGTAAACTTGCATCTTTCCCCATTTAGGTGAGAAACAATTCTTTATTACATTTATTTCTTGTTATTTTATTGTTTTTACTATCATGTGTCGAGTACAAAGAAAAGATATGTAACACTTCAAAATTTGTCTTTTTTAAATTTTGGAAAAAATGAAGTTTGATTTTTTTCACCAGGGAACGTTAAAGTAGCAGGGCATGACAATTCTGTTCAGAACTCTGCATTCTGGTCACTGATCAAGGGTTCCTTTAAAGCCTGACTTCTCCACCAGGCTGCAAGTTCCTGAGACCAGGGCCAAGTCTACTTGCTTACTTCTATAGTTCTGTGACAGGTTGGCTTTAGTAAGTGTCAGAAAACATTTGATACTTGAACAAATAAATGGCTACACCTATATATCTTTTCAGAAACATCTGCTTTGCCTCTTACTTCCTACACTTACAAACTTTCAGTTATATCCAGATTCTTGCTCTTCTCAGAACAATCCAGATACTTATCCTTCCATCCTTTCCACATACTATTTTTTATGGGTATCATGTCTCCTCACCCTCTGTCAACTGGAAAAGTGCCATATAAAGGACTGCCTGCAAGCCACCTTTCCAGGGCTTCATTAGTAGTGCAAGCCACTCTCTTAGCCCTGCTCCAATCACATGTTGCATTTGCTATTACTCTAAACCGTATGATGTTGAGCCCTAGCTGGTTTGATTCAGTGGTGAAGATTGGCCCATGGACTGAAGGGTTGAGAGTTTGGTCCTGGTCCAAGGCATGTACCTCAGTTGCAGGGTGAATCCCATGTGTGGGAGGCAACTAATCCATGTGTCTCTCTCACTTTGATGTTTCTCTCTCTGCCCTTCCCTTCCACTCTCTCTAAAAGTCATTGGAGAAAGTATCTTTGGGTGAGGATTAAGAAAAAATAAAAATAAAAATCTTATTACTTTGAGCCTTAATTATGTGAGCACATATCTGCCTTCCCGTGTAGGCTCTGCCCAGCACAGTTCCTGGTGACAGCTGTGCAGTGAGTGTAGAATGAATGCATGGCACGAGGCTCAGTTTTGCCCTTCATGGCCATATTGTTGAAAGCCTAAGTTGCAAACAGAATGTTTTGGGACAGGCTTAGATCTGAAGGAAGCAATTTCTCTATCACTAACACAGTGGATGAAATTCTTTAAAAGGAAAAGGTTGATGGTGGAAGAACAAAAAATGGGGTGCATCACTGAAGAGTGTACTTGGTAATCTGCTTTGTCACTTCCAGATAATGGAATCAGCACACAAGCATCCTGAGGTGCCGTATAGAGTCTCCTTTCAAATGAAGTCAGAAAAATGGGGCTAACATTTCACTTCCTGGAATGCATCATGGCAGGTTAGAGAACTCATTATATAGAACTTAATGTTCAGGACACGATTTTAGAGAGAAAGACAATCTAATAGAATTTTATTAATTTTAAAGCTTTCCCTTCAATAGATATAAAAACATAGTTTAAAGACATCAATAGAAGAAAAATTCCAACTGCAAATGATAACTAGGTTAGTTCAGAGACATGGGAGGATGAGCACAGCATTCCACTGAAAAGCTATGAGTACTGGGTCAGTTAGGAAGGAGAAGATGCCCGGGGTGGGTACTGGAAGGCATGTGACCGTGGTTGATGCAGCAGCAGAAGAGGAGAAGGTTACTGAGAGCTTCCTAAGTGGCAAGTTGGTCAAGGTAACAGAGGCAGGAGGGCAGGGACAAGGAGTATAGCTGAGGCATGTGAACAGGGTAGTATGCTCAACTTCAATGGTTGATACTAGACTAAAACCCCACAAAATGCATCCCGCTGTGGTCTACACATTTGCACTCTCAACAACAAAGGTGAGAAAATGAGCATTTATTGGTATTACTACTGGTTGGCTGTGAGATGCCCAAGTGCATCACATATGATGGAGTCTGACTGCCAGATTTCAAAGTCTGGTCCCATTCTGTCCTTGGACAAGGTATGGAACCTTTTTCCCCCTCGGTTTTCTCTTCAGTGCAATGGGACTGTGAAATCAGGGCTGCAATGTGGATTTTTTTTTAATTTAAAGTATTACAAATAGTAATGAATATGTCTCCTTTTTACCCCATTGACCCCCCCTACCCTTGGCCTACACCACCCCCTGGCACCTGCCCTCACACTTCCCAGTGTCTGTGCTCATTGGTTATGCTTATAAGTCCTTTTCCTTCCTGCAGAAGTTTGACAATGTGTTCCATGCTTCTTTGACTCTGTATCTATTTTTGTTCATCAGTTTGTGTTGTTCATTATATTCCACAAATGAGTGAGATAATGTGATATTTATCTTTCTGTGACTGGCTTATTTCGCTTAGCATAATACTCTCCAGTTCCATCCATGCTGCTGGTAAGAATTCCTTCTTTTTTACAGCAGCATAGTATCCCATTGTGTAGATGTACTACAGTTTTCTAATCCATTCATCTGCTGATGGGCACTTAGGCTGTTTCCAAATCTTAGCTATGGTAAATTGTGCTGCTACAAATATAGGGGCACATATAGTCTTTCTGACTGGTGTTTTTTTGGATATATTCAAAGAAGTGGGATTATTGGGTCAAATGGGAGTTTCATTTTTAGTTTTTTGAAGAAACACCATACTGTCTTCCACAGTGGCTGCTCCAATCTGCATTCCCACCAGCAGTGCACAAGGATTCCTTTATCTCCACATCCTTGCCAGCACATGTCATTTGTTGATTTGTTGATGGTAGTCATTCTGACAGGTGTGAGCTGGTACCTCATTGTTGTTTTGATTTGCATTTCTTAGATGATTAGTGACTTTGAGCATGTTTTCATATGTCTCTTGGCCTTCTGTATGTCCTCTTTTTAAAAGTATCTATTTAGGTTCTTTGGCCATTTTCTGATTGGATTGTTTATCTTCCTTTTGTTAAATTGTAGGAATTCCCTGTAAATGTTGGAGACTAAACCCTTATCAGAGTCAACATTGGCAAATATGTTCTCCCATGCAGTGGGCTTTCTTGTTGTCTTGTTGATGGTTTCTTTGCTGTGCAAAAGCTTTTTATTTTGATGTAGTCTTATTTGTTTATTTTCTCCTTAGTTTCCATTGCCCTAAGAGATGTATCAGTAAAGATATTGCCTATGACTTCTAAGATTTTTATAGTTTCCCATCTTATATTTAAGTCTTTTATGCATTTTTAGTTTATTTTTGTGTATGGTGTAAGTTGGTGATCTATTTTCATTTTTTTTCAAGTATCTGTCCAATTTTCCCAACACCATTTATTGAAGAGACTGTCTTGACTCCATTGTATGCTCTTGTCTCCTTTGTCAAATATTAAGTGAGCATAATGCTTGTGTTGATTTTTGGGTTCTCTGTTCTGTTCCACTGATCTATATGTCTGTTCTTCTGCCAATACCTAGCAGTTCTGAGAACAGTGGCTTAGTAGTATAGCTTGATATCTAGTAGTGTGATTGCTCCAAATTTGTTCTTCTTTCTCAAGATTGCTGTAGCTATTCAAGATCTTTACTTTTTATTCCATATGAATTTTTGGAGAGTTTGTTCTAACTCTGTGAAATATGCCATTGGTATTTTAATGGGAATTGCATTAAATATATAAATTGCTTTGGGTAGTATGGAAATTTTAATGATGTTGATTCTACCAATCCATGAGCGTGGTATATTCTTCCATTTGTTAATGTCTTCCCCTATCTCTTTTTTCAGTATCCTATAATTTTCTGAGCACAGGTCATTTACCTCCTTGGTTAAATTTATTCCTAAGTATCTTACTTAATTTTTTTTTTTTGTTGCATTGGTAAATGGGATTGCTTTTTTAGTTTCTCTTCAGTGTGGATTAAATGAGGTAACATTTACAAAGCACTGAGTTCTTACAAGTTTCCTACTTTTATGCAATATGTGGAACAAACTAAATAATGCACCACAAATGCCATCCATTTTGTGCCTTGACCCAGTGTACAGTCATGGTCACCTAAGGGCTTAGAATTTCCACATGAATTGATACTCCTAAATGATATGAAGATGTGTGATGACCAAAACAAATCTTTATGCTGTATTTTGTGTCATAAAAGTTATCCAAAATTTATAGGTTATTACCAGATGCTAAGATTTAGGAACTATTATTGTGGACGTGGAAATAAATAAAAGGGAAGGGGATGAAAATAAGTAAGTCAAAAATAATTGTGAAAGAATAATGAAACCAATAATTGAAAAATACAAATGATTTAAACTTATTAAAAGTGAACCATTTTTAGTAAAGTCCAGTGTTCTTGATCTCTTAGTATAAAAATCAGGGAGAGAAAAGAAATTTAACCATATTTGGAGCTTCTAATCTTCTAAGTACATCCATGTTGTAACTTTGAAATCTTCACACTCAATTCTGAGGCAAATTTATTTTCTTTGCTTAAGAGAACAGAGACTTTGAAAGGGTGAGTGACTTTCTCTGGACCATGGAATTAGAATAGGCTGGAGAGAGGATTGAACTGCCCTGTTTGCTTCCAAAGCCTAAGCATATTTTTAACAAATAAAATTTATTCTCATAGTGCTGCCAAAAATTATATTCAGCTCTTAAAATGATTAATTATCCATTTCCCATAGTTTTATCTTCTCAGATGCAATGTTTTGCCATAGTGAAAACTTGCATTCTGCTCCCAGCAGGGACAGGGCAGCAGCTAACCCAGCACTTGCCTCAGTACTCCACGCATGTGGACATCTTCAAGGTCTCCAGCACCCTGGCGTTAGGCGATCTTTTAGATTTTGACAATGTAAAAATAAATCAGACAGAATTCATGTTCTCAAAGGGTTTACAGTATGGTCAGAAAATACTTTAGCAAATAATAATCAGATAGCAGAATGAGTCAAAATGATTATTATTAAACTCTTAATTCAGCTCCTTTACATTAAATACAGGAAAAACATATTAAGTGCTGATCATAAGCAAAGACACTGTGGCTTTAGACATGGCATGTTCTGGAAAAGTGGTGTGTACCCATATGACAGTGCAATGAGCCAGGCATGGGTAAGTGCAGACTTGGCATTTTCGTGGGGACTATACTGGCTTAGCCCAAAATAATGTTTCGGGAAAACTACCCTAAGGAATTTGTCTGTTGAGTTTTAGTAAGAACAGAGTTTCCAGGTGTGCTCAGGTTGAAGGATCAAAGGAACTCTTTTTAATTTGGATAGGCACACAGTTTGTTTGAACCAACCCAAAACTGTTAAATGTTACAAATCAAAGTCAAAGTTATGACCCCTCTCTCAAAAAAAAAATATGGCCATCAACTTAGAATATGGGTGTATCCAATTTTATTTCAGCATGTGCTGTTCTAACAATAAGGTTTGTCTAAAGGCACTAAAGTATATTGCAACAGTATATAATTATGAGTTGCTATAACTCTATTTCATCAGGAGACCAGGAAAAACACAGAAATGTTAAATCAGATCATTACCTATGGAGCATCAAGTATAGCTACTATGAGATTGTTGGTCTGAGATGATTTTGGGGGAAGATTAGTTCTTTGCGTCTGCCATCCTATTTTTTTTTATTTTAATTTAAATTTTTTACCTATATATTAGGCATTTAAGATCCTCCACAGAAAACTCACTTACATCTTTATTTCTAGATCTTAAATTCCACTGAAATCAAAGGTGGAAAAACTCCATCCATGCAGGTTTGCTACCAGTGCCACCTATCCAAGTAAGGGCTTCCTCTGTTAGTCTCCTCGCATACCTGAGCCAAGTCCAAATGTGTGGAGGAAAATAACTAGCTATTTGAAGCAATAAGAACATCACAAATAATCGATATCTATTATCAGCTACTCAGTCATAGAAAAATCTAATGCAAGAATTTATTACAGAACATGGGCCAGCTTATGGCTTTGACTTTGGTATGCATGCCTTGCTGGGCGGAAAGGCAGAGCTGTAATGATGCTCACCTCAAATAAGGAGGCGAGATGCCCATAAAGCCTCAGGATGAGCGAACGAGTGTCTTTGTGTTTTCAAAGATGTATTGTGAAGTGTCACAAAAATAAGAAATTGGCAAACGGCTTGGGAGTAATTAAATGCAATCTGATGCTGCCACCTCACATAGGAGGAAAAGCTAATTACAATCACAGCACACTGTGCTGAGAAACATATTGACTGTACTTACTTTAAAGATGTTTATTTTGCCTGAAAGAAAAGAACCACGGAGGGATTTCCCTGTAATCAAAACAGAGATCACCTTTGTTTACCGATTATCCTTATTTCAATTTTGAAAGTTCTTAGAAGACAGCATTTTAATCCACTTTAACATTTAGGGTCCTTAAATGTTAAAACTAACATTGCTTAAGAACAACATGCATACCCACCTGCAGCTCCCCCTTCTCCCTACTGCAAACAGGATAAAACATGATAATTTGACACAATAATTTGATCGTAGTTTCCTTGAGAAAGGAATTCAACACTTCTATATTCATTAAAAGATGGAACATGCAGTTAATCTTCAAAGTGAAATGGGCCCTAGCCAGTTTGGCTCAGTGGATAGAGCATTGGCCTGTGGACCAAAGGTCCTGGGATCAATTCCAGTCAAGGGCATGTACCTCAGTTGCAGGCTTCTCCTGGGCTTGCAGGGTGCATACAGGAGGCAACCAATCAATGTGTTTCTCTCACATGGATGTTTCTCTCCCTCTCTCTCTCTCTCTCTCTCTCTCTCTCTCTCTCTCTCCCTCTCTCTCTCCAACTGTCTCCAAAAGATCAATGGAAAAATGTCCTTCGGTGAGGATTAACAACAACAACAAAAAAAGAATGGGAGCACAAAGGCCCAGGGGCATGTCCCAGTGTGGGGCATGGGTGCTGCCCTTAGGTGAAACACGGAAGAGCCATTGCTGTCATTAAAGCAATGCCAATCAAAACTAAGATGTACGCTGTGACTTAAAGTCACAAAGTGGACATGGATTGACAGTATTCCCCTCATTCAGGTTGACTTGGAGTTATTGAATTATTTTATAAGGTGAGAAACTCATCCTATATACTAGGTTAATTTTCTTTTAATTCCATCCAAAACATGACTTCTGTGTTATGTAGAAAGCACTTAAAATTAAAGTTTGAGTAGAATAAGAAGGAAATTAAAAGAGTTAAGGGGGCATGCAGGAGGCAGCCGATGGATCCATGTTTCCCACATTGATGTTTCTCTCGTTTTCCTTCTTCTCTCTCTAAAATCAATAAAAACGTTAAATGAAAAGAGTTAATGGGATAATTGGAACTTCCTAAGAATTGGCAGTGTGGCATTTCTTTCTTTTTAGGGCACAGTTCACTGAGGGTGGGAATCCAGTGGGTGTGGTCACTATGCTGGGGCAGGGGAGGTAGGCACACACCCTGAGGGGGAGGCACTTGGCTGAAAGTCTGTCCCTGGTGGCTGCTGGTGTATGGAGTTCTCTGATTATTTTCCACAGCAAAAAAACATGGGATCTCCTGGATGGATAAGAAAAATATGTATAGTGTTATCAAAGTATAAAAAGAACCTTGAAAAAGAGCCCACTGTATGTTTACTTAAGGCAACAAACTCTTGTTTGCTGAAGGAAAATGCATTTGAGCAAGGCCTGGTGGGAGACTCGACCGTCAGGGGAGCTGAGACTGGAGCAAGATGACCCAGGTTAAGATACGTAATGACTTGTGATACCTTCTCTTAAAAATAAACCCCTAACAGGAAAGGAGTGATACATTTAAATATCCCTCACTCATTGGCAACTCAGATTTTGCTTTATTAGCCTGGACAAGTACATTTTCTGTAATAGTTTGTTTTATTTAAAGACCGTATAAAACTCATTGCAAACAGTTGTTTACAGTGCGGTTTTCAGCGGTGAGCTGTTTTAAAGCTCAATTGTGCATTTTGCAGATAAAGTGGGAAAACTGAAGGCTGTATTGTAAGCAGTGGTTGCTGTGGAAACCCTAGTTTCAAGAGCTGGTTCTCCATTACCACTTAATTTAGGCTTCCTAATTGCATTCCACTAAATCGGTAGCGACAATATCTGCAGAGCAAAACTGCTTGCCCAGTCTAGCGCAAACCTCTTTGAAACAGGCTTTCTGAAAGCCAGAGGCTATAAAAACTCAGCATGACACGGAGCATATGAGAAACCTGTAGTTCAAATGTCCCACTGCCTGCTCTCTCATCCTGGGGAACTCCAGTGTGCGCCACACCAATCTATTAGTTCAGTCTACCTTGCAGATCATAAAGGTCTGCCATGTGGAAACTCATCTGTCCAGCAACACATCCGCGCGAAACAGATTTAATTGTGCTTCCAGCTTGGTATCATGTCCATCTCATTTTACTGCACACCAGCAGGTAGCCAGCAGTCTCACTTCCCTTGAACTGCCCTTGCTCCACGATATGCAGAGAACAATACTTTCTCAGTTTGAATGGTTTGCCACTGCCGGGCTGAGCGGAGAGAGAGACTGCCCGTATGTGACTTGAAGAGAGGCTTGTCAGAACCACTAGACATAAAAGCATTGCAATTATCGACCACACTGCTTTAATAGGGGAGGCTACTAATATGACATGTAAGCCACTGCCGGTGAGGAGCTCTCCGTCACTGTCAGATTAGCACTTGAGTTAAACTCTTGTAAATCAGTCACATCATGCTGCTGGTGGAGAGATAAACACAGGCCTCTTATGCCTGAGATTCCAGAGGGTTCTCTCTGCAGAAGGAGCTCCACCGGATGCCTGTCTATGGGAATTATGTCGTGTTTATTGTTTCGCAGTCATTAATGTGGGAAGATGAAGTTGCCTGTGATGAGATTCTGAAACAGACACCTGTGTGTTTGGTGGCAGACGAGGAGGCCAGCCTGGCTCCATGGCCTGGCATGGGAGTGCATGGTGGACACTCTGTGACATGTCCAGTGGGAGGGAAATCCAGCTTGGCCCTAATTGACAGCAAAATCCCACACTTGTCATTTTCTCCTTCCACAGCAGACACTTCCAACCAGCATGCCTGCTGTCCAGGAGGACATGGCTCCACGGGAGTCCACAGTGAAGTGCACAGTTTCCTCTCAGGTCCTGTCGGCAAAGAGACAAGTGGAAAGAAGGATAGCATTTCCTGCTCCCTGGCATCCGTGCACGTTGCTAAAGCAGCGTGGAAGCTGCTGCCAAGCACTCGCTGTTGTCCCGGCTCCCAAGGTTCTGAATGCCCTTGCTCTCCCAGCTGTGGGTCTCCTGTAAGAATGAATGAGGCATTTCCCAGGACAAGACTTTATGAATGAGACAGCTGGTGTAGTACAAGGCAGGAGGCTCCATGCATTTCCTAGACTAAGAAAGCAAACTATAAGGGAGTCTTGATCTCTGCTCTAGTAGGAATGTGTAGGGGAAGGAAAATAGCATCACCCACAAGGCTGTGCCAGAAAGTTTCTCCACTGAGCCAGGAAATGAAAAGGTGGGGAAAATTGTTGGACAACTTCCATTCAGGGAGACAAGGCCACTGGTGCAGGCGTGGGGCTGTCCCTGGGCTTAGTGGAGCACATCACCTCTGCATTAAATACACTGGCTTTTTCTGTGGTTGAGCTCGGGGACTAAGTTCCTGCATTCTGCTTTATGGAGGGCTCATTTCCAGTTCCCAGAAGGCCTATGGTTGTGGACATGCTTTTCTGATTCTGATACACCAGGACCTGGCCCTCATATCCACCCTGGTCCATTTCTGTTCCTTTCTTCCTTGCTGTGAATGGAGAAAAAGCAAACTAGCGTGTTTTGTAATGAACTTGATGGTGCCCTACTTCAACTAAACAAGGCAAAGCCAACCCCTGCCCTGTCCCGCCCTCACCTTGCTCCAGGGCACTGCTCCAGGATGCTGTGCCAGGCTATTGCTCAAGGAGTCAGCAGGGAGAAGATCAAGGGAAAGTGGAGGCAACTTTATTCAAGCATCAGGTTCCTGCAAATTTCCTCTCCTGCAGCTCTGTTCTGGAAATGCCTCTGATTTTATCAGTGTTCTCCTGCTTTCTACTGCTTATCTCAGATCCACCTCACAAAACTAACAAAATGAAAGACTAATGTTTCCTTCTCATCCTAAACAATTCATTTCATTCTCACACTTCTTTGATCTCCTCTCCATTATTTTAACATTAAACCCCAAATCTTTGTGCTTAAATTCAAGCCTTGTTCCAGTACCCCATGGAAGGAAAATTGGAGCTGCCACAGAAAATGATTTTGCTGAATTACAAATTACAGAGAGTTGCATAAATAGTTATGAGGGAAAATTGCAGGATAATGCTGCTGATAGAATCAATGGCATCCTTGATAGTAATATACCCAGGGGTTCGCTATATTATCTATACACTGAAATGTCAATATAATAAAATGTACAGAGGAATTTATATCAAGATCCATTCTTTGTTAATTCCCAAGTGAATAATAAATCAAATTGGATATCTTAAAGGTCTCCTCTAATCAACCTGCTTGAGAAACTGGCTAAACAGGCCATCCTGCTATTCCAACTAATGGGTGTTAGGAAGCCTTTCTCTCTCTTCAGAAAAATTCACAGCATATTTGAGCATATTGCTTATAAAAAAAGTTCATTTTATAAATTCTCTGCATCACTAGAACCCGTGAAATAATATTTTATAGAAAATGTTTTATATTTATATTATTTCCCTTTGGATCTCAGTGCTTAGTAAGGAGCTCAGAATATAAGAGGTTCCATATGAAATGCTTTTAAAATAAGCAAATATTCATTGATTGGGCTTTATCTTTAGCTCTCTTTGCTTTCTCTTTTTTTCTTGTCATCTAATATCCTTTAAATTGTTGTGCTGTGCATTTTCACATGTTAGCTTGTCATACACACTTTTGGAGGAAAGAAACTTCAGCAGAAGCTTCTCTGTGCTCCTAGGACAACCCATGCCTGAGGTGCCTGTGTCACTGCCCTGCAGGGTCTGAGAGGGGCATGCATGCTCTCCACTCACTGGGACTGCTGATTAAGCCCTATTAACATCCTTCCCTACATATCTCATTGAGAGAAAAAGAGAAGATTTTAGGGCTCCATACCATGGTCTACATATTGGATCAACATTCAGTATAATCAGTATAATCAAATTCCAGGAAAATAAACATTTTTCTTTTTATATTTTTAAGCAAATCATTATACTATGTTTTAAAAAGGTATTTGGCCTTACTTAAATGGCAAAGTAGCTGTTTCCTATGAGTTTTAAGCATCAAAGAAATGTGATAGTGGTCACCTGCACTGGGCTGCACCCATGAAGCGGTCAGAGCATCTGGTGAGTGCTGGGTTTCAATACTGTGCCACTGTTTTTAAAAAAAACCCAAATTAGCAATTCTATTTCAAACAAAAGATGTTTGAGAACTCTGGTTTCAATAAGTTTCATTTACTACTTTAATTCTAAGAGAAAAAAAACATGGACCTGGGCTGGTTCATCAATACAGTGCACTGGACCCTGTGCAAACCGAAACACATGCCCCTCAGCACACAAAGTAAGAATCTTAAAATGGCAGCAGCAGAGCAGGGAGCCAGTGTGGCCCTCTAGGCCTGGCCCCGGTGCGGGCACTGCTGGAGGCTGACCTGGGTTTGGAGTCAGGCCGGAGCCCTCTTTGCTAATGTGTGCATGTGAGCTGCCCTTAGTTTCATTTGTCTGGTCCTTTCAGCCCAGCTTTTCAACACGACTGCCCTCACCCTGAGGGTGAAATGTAAAAGCTCTTTGTACATTTTAAAGTGTGATATAAAATGATGTCTTGTAATATTTTTTTTCATTTTTCAATTACAGTTGATATTCATTGTTATTTAGTTTCAGATGTACAACAGCTTGATCCAATATATATATATGCTACAAAGTGATCACCCCAGTAAGTCTGACACATGCATAGTACTGCAATCAATTGTATCATTACTTTCTCACAGTGGGGTGATGAAAGGGGTGGGAGTGGACAGATTATGACATAATCAAACACCCACTTGTTTTTCTTCTCTGATCTTTGAGAGAAATGGGTCTTCTTGGGCTTCAGATCACATGGTACATCACCTTGTTCTCCTGTGAAACAGAACCACTGCCTTCTGAGGTTCCAATTCCCATGAGTCATGGGCCCTAGAGTAGACCAGCCATCAGGACATATCATGCTCAGTGCATGTGTGCCAGGGTCTGTGGGATAATGAAGTCCCCCTGAGTTGCTTTTCTGAGCCATGGCAGCATAAATATAACACTGCAGTTGAGGCCTTATCAGGTGGGAAGAACATAGCTGTCCCTTGAGACCAGGCAGAGACAATGCCTGCTGACAGGAAGGTACTGGTTCTCCGCTTGCACAGCATAGCCACTGCCCCTTTTGAGGTGAGCAGCACTAGGCAGGTCTCTGACCCGCTGTTCCCTCAGGAGAGATAGTCCCATTACATCAGAGACAAGGGGGCCTGGCAGAGATGTCTCTGTTCAGATGCTTCTGACTAGCTTGCCTTATGAGGTGGGGACCCAGGAGGCTCAGAGCTGAGCCTCATTGTGAAAGCAGTAGCTTTGCTGAATACCAGTAGCAACTCCTCAGATATTTGTAGGGTGCATAGGCGTGGCCTGAGGAGGCCCTACTACCCTGGCATGTCTTTCAATGTCAGGTGCCATCTCAAAGTCCCATGTGGGCAAAGCCCGCATGTACCAACTCAAACACCAGCAAATTGTAATCATAAACAGTAGAAGACATTCATGGTAAAGAGCTCTGAAAGCCTGAGATGAGTGAGGTGAGCATCAGATGGCAGATGGGCAGCTGCAGAAAAACGAAATGGGTCTAAAGCACCTGAAAGGTATCCTCCTCCTTCGTGGTGAAGGAAATGCAAACAGAGCAAACTGACAGCTCACGTGGACGCATGGACAGTGCTCAGCTTGTTAGCATAACGAGTAGGTGAGACCAGAGGAAAGAGGCCTGTCCTACTGCTGGTAAAGATATAAAGCGGAACAACCTTGAGATAAAAATTAGGCAGAATAGAAAAATTATATATGATTTTACCCTTTGATCCAGAAATCTTACTTCTCAGTATCTATCCCATAGACACACCACTAAAAGTACAATACAGTGTACATACGAAATTATTGTGAAGTATTAGTGTTAGACATGAATTGGAAACCTCCAGGTGTCTCCTTTGATAGGGGATTGTGGGAATAAACAATAGGACATCCACTCAAAGAAATCCTGTATGAAAAAAAAAAAAGGAGAAAGATCTCTATCTGTGAATAGAAAACAGCAAAATTTAGAGCACAAATCTTTTGCATAGAGAAGCAATACAAATTTATTTACTTACTTATATTTCTAGAAACCAACACTGGAGAGATAAGCTAGAAGATGAATATGAATCACCTGAAGGAGAGGACAAGGGATATGATGGGAATAAGACTTCTTTAAATCACGTCAATATTTTACAGATTCAAAAATATACAATTTCCAAATACTTTGAAGTGCATGAACTCATTCTCTAGCTATTTGGTACCATCATCACACAGAGAAAAGGATTCTCTCAAGTAACTTGAAAGGACATTGTTTAGCCTTTGTGTCCATAGGGAGGTAGTTGTGGGCACAGAAAGAGCTGCAAACCAGTGTTAAACTCCATTCAGTAATTTTATTGTTAGAAGTGATATTGTAATATTGCTTTGGGGTTATTTTGTATTTTTGTACACTAAAACAGTGAGTACTTGCAGCCAATATTTTCAGAGTAAGAAAAAAAAATACAACACTAAAACCAAAGAAGATAGACAAAATTTCTGCAATATGAATGGAAAATTTTAATATTAACTCATGATTTTAAAAAATTATGCGTGGGGTAGGGATTGATGATATTTAAAGGCACCCATTTGCAACAGGTAGTAAATAAGCCATAGTGAATTAGTGTGCCGTAGAATGAACATAGACACTAATGCTATACTATAATTATGTTACACACAAAATGGCAGTGCCCAGTCCCCTCAGCCCAACCTGCTTCAGAGTCCCCCAGTCCCCTTAGTCCCCTGGCCACCCAAGGCCAGCTCAAGGCACAGAGAAGCCTCACTGTCAGCTGCCCAAGGGCTCCCAAGGTTCAGGTAACCAGGGCCAGCCTAGGGTTGCACTGCCAGCAGTGGCAGCAGCAGAGGTATGATGGAGCATTTCCTTCTCCTAATTGCCAGGTCACCTCCTGTCCCTGAGGGCTCCTGGATTGTGAGAGGGGGCAGGCTGGGCTGAGGAACCCTCCCTTCAGTGCATGAATTCTCATGCACTGGGCCTCTAGTATTCAATTAAAAAAAGTACTAGTCCTGCCTAAAAGCAAAGGAAACTCTGTAGAAATGACTATCCCTAATGGCCACAATGGTGGTCTCAATGCTACTTGCCATTGAAAGGAACCAGTTCTGGGACAGAAAATGCACAAATGAGCCAGGACATCTTGCTGTGTCAGAAAGGAAGGAGGCTTTCAAAGACAAGTGGGCTTTTGTGAAAATGACACATAGACAATATGGAGGAGTATCACTGACCAGAGGTGGAGCAATTTGAGCATCTGAAAGTGAATTGAATTGAAATACATGGAACTATGAAAAAAGGTGAACTCTCGGTGGTACTAAAGGTGGGGGGGGGGAAGGGATGGCCTAAAAACAACAACAAAACTAAACAATGTGCACACACACACAAAATGGAACAAACAATTTCTTGGTAACTATTTCAGGTGACTGGAACACCAAGCCTTTTGTCCAAATCCTGGCAACTAAAGGAAAAGAATCAAGTACTTATCCTGCTTTGTGAACAAATTTAGTAGCCCCAGTTGATGAAGGAAATTTTTTTACAAAAAGTGTGGAAAATTCAACTGAATTAGAATGTTACCACTTTACAGTATCTTATGAATAATCTGACTGCAGCCCAGGTCATCAGTGAGGAGCCCGGTGGATGAATGTGTGATGGGAGTATGGTGGAGGGATTAGGCCATCATCACCTGATTCATCAACTTGTAATTGTGATTGATGTGTTGCCAAAGATGGCTCCATCCTCTTTTGCAGTGTGACCTTGTGGCTAGCCCATCAGGAGGTAGAGTCTTTTCCAATCCTTTAGCTCTAGGCTGGCCTTATGACTTTCTCTGAACAATGAAATAAGATAAAAGTCATGATATGTAATCTCCTAGGCTGGGCCATCAGAGACCTGCTGCTTCTGTCTTTGTCACTCAGAACACGCTCTCTTCAGAGCCAGTTGTCTGTAAGAATAGCCAGACACGATCAGGCTGTAAGAAAGCCCACTCTAGACGCGTGGAAGAGCAGCCTCCTGGGTGAGAGCTGAAGAGCCAACAGGAATCATAGGGGAACCCTCCTACCTGACGCAGCAGTCACCTGCTGAGTGCACCCCAGTGAATGATCCCAGCCAATGGCTCCGGATGATCAGAAGAAACTGCCCAGCCTGGCTCTTGCCCAAACTGTCATCATTGTAACTGTGAGCAAGTAAAATGGTTACTGTTTTAAGCCACAAAGTTTAGAGTAGTTTAGTTATGTAGCAGCAGCAATGTAAATAGAAAGTCATTGTTTTGTGATCTATAAGGAAGTTTCCAATTCAAGCACAGATTATCAATGAGGAAATCAATAATGGAAAGTTTGGTGGGGATTTTCTCCTTTGGACAGAACAGGAAAGAGCAGCTGGTCACCATATCAGCATTACTAAAGGGTGAGACAGACAGCCATGGGTGCCCCTTGGTGTGGTGCAGTCAGAAGTGTACAACTTATATTTTTGTAAAAAAAGCAAACCACCGATAAGTCAGAGTTGAACCTGATGTGAATTCTTTTGAGTGAACTTCAAATTTTCAGAAAACATAGATTTTGAGTTCAGTGACATTGAGAATAAATGAATGGATGAATCCAGGGAGAGGTATTTCTACAGAACAACAAGCTTTGCTAATCTTTAAAGAGCCCACAAGAAAATAAAGATGAAGGGCATATCTAGATACAAAGAGATGAAGGGACTATCAGCCATGCAATGTATGAATCTTGCTGGGATCCTGATTCATACAGCCCAAGTGGCAAAAGACAAATTGAGACTCTCAGGGAAATCTGAATATGGAATGAGCGTTATATGACACTGAGAAATTATTTTTAATATTTTAAACTGTGATGTCATGGTAGTTATGTAACAAATGTCTGGGTTATTTTGCTTTGTTATTAAGAGAGGTATATACTAAATATGTGGAAATGAAATGACATGAGGGTTGGAATTTATTTTAAAATTCTTTACCAATCATTTCACAATGCATACAAATATGGGATCATATTATACCGCTGAAACTAATATGTCAATTCTACTTCAATAAAAGTAGTAACAAGTTCTCTACCAATAAAAAAAAAGAAAGGGAGCAAGGAAGGGGGGAAGACTGAGAAAAAAAAGAAATAAATGATGCAAAGTATTTTTTTAAATTATTATTATTTTTTTGTTAATCCTCACCTGAGGATATTTTTCCATTAACTTTTTTTTTTTTTTGAGAGAGTGGAAGTGAGAGGGAAAGACAAACATCTATGTGAGAGAAACACATCGATTTGTTGCCTCCTGCAGGAGCCCCGACCAGGGCCTGGGCCAGGAAGAAGCCTGCAACCAAGGTATGTACCCTGGACCAGAATCAAACCTGGGACCCTTTGGTCCACAGGCCAATGCTCTATCTACTGAGCCAAACTGGCTAGGGCTGATATGAAAGTCTTGATAATAGTTGAGGAAAAACAGAGACTAATAATATTAAGTCTCTACTTTTGCTTATGATTGACATTTTTTATAATAAAATTTACAAAATAAAGTTTACAAAATATGAAAAATGTAATTGAACTTAAGTCATATTAACATTTGTTCTAATCTAGAAATATCACTTTAAATTACCAGTAAATAACATATTTCTTTTCAAATACTTGAGTAAACTTGATTTTCCAGAAAGATCTGCCACCACTTATACTCAGGTAAGGAGCCAAGGCTTCTTAGGTATTTACTCCTCATCCCATACCTTCTCCCAGTGCTTGATTCTTGCTCATTCTTGTTCTAATGGTTTTCAGTGTTATGTGTTAATTAATTATTTAGTAAATTGGGCATAATAGGGTAAATGACAGTGTTTGACTGACTTACTAGGCCTGCATTTAGCAACTGGATCAAAACAGAGTATGCTCCTGCCATGGGCTCTGCAGACCATTTTCCTGGTTCAAATCCTGGGTTCAAATGACAGTTATGTGACCTGTGACAGTGACTTAAAAATTATTAATTTATTGGGGTTAATAAAGTTTCAACTATGCAATTCTATGATAACATCATCTGTATATTGCATTGTGTGTCCACTATCCAAAGTCAAGTCTCTTTCTGTCACCATGTATTTAACCCCCTTTATCCTATTCTATTTCTCCTCCACCTTTTTCTTCTAGTAACCATTGTACTGTTGTCTGTGTCTGTGAGCTTTTGTTTGTCTTGTTCATTTGTAGCTTTCAGTTTTATATTTCATATAGGAATGAAATTATATGCTTCTTGACTTTTCCTGCCTGACATATTTCACTTAGCATGATAGTCTCAAGATCTATCCACATTGTCACAAATGGCAGTATTTCATCTTTTCTTACAGCTAAACAGTATTCTATTGTACTCGTAGGCACAGTTCACGGACTCATGCACTTGTGGGGTCCCTCGGCATGACTTGCGGAGATTGGGCAAAAACCATCAGTCCAACATCGCCTGCTGCTCCTGCCTGCTGCTGCTGCTGTGGGCTCTCACCCAGTCAGTCCCAATGGAGAGAAGCTTGAGCTGCCACAGTGGCACTCGCCAGCCATGAGCCCTGTGTCTAGTGCCCACCAGTCAGCTGAGCAGCACTCCTGCTGTGGATGTGCATTGATCACCAGGGGATAGCTCCTGTTTTGAGCATTTGCCCCCCTGATGGTCAGTGCATGTTATAGTGACCAGTCAACTGGTCGTCATTCGGTTGCTTAGGCTTTTATATATATATATATACTAGAGGCCTAGTACATGAAATTCATGCATGGGGGCATGTCCCTCAGCCCAGCCTGTACTCTCTTCAATCTGGGACCCTTCAAGGGATGTCTGACTGCCCGATCCCTGTCACAATCCAGGACTGCTGGCTCCCAACTACTCACTTGCCTGCATGCTTAATTGCCCCTAACTGCTTCTGCCTGCATACCTAATAATCACTAAACCACTCCCCTACCAGCCTAACGGCTCTGCTTCCAGCCTGATTGCCCCTAACTGCCCTCCCTTGCTGGCTTCATCACCCCTAACTGTCCTCCCCTGCAGACTTGGTCACCCCAACTGCCCTCGCCTCCTGGCCCGTTCACCCCTAACTGCCCTCCATTGCCAGCCTGGTCGCCCCCTACTGCCTTCCCCTTCAGGCCCAGTTGCCCCTAACTGCCTTCTCCTGCAGGCCTGGTCTCTCCAAACTGCCTTCCCCTGTAGGCCTGGTTACCCGCAACTGCCCTCCTTGTCAGCATGGTTACCCCTAACTGCCCTCCCCTTTAGACCTGATCCCCCTAACTTCCCTCCCTTGCAGGCCTGATTGTCCACAACTGCCATCCCCTGCCAACCATCTTGTGTCCACATGGGGACAGCCATCTTTGACCACATGGGGGTGGCCATCTTGTGTGTTGGAGAGATGGTCAATTTGCATATTACCTCTTCATTATATAGGATACTACATCTTTATGCAGTTATCTATTGCAGGACAGTTTAGTTGTTTCCATGTCTTGGGTACCATGAATAATGCTGCAATGAACATAAGAGTACATATATCTTTATGAATAATCTAGAGGCCCAGTGCATGAAATTTGTGCACAGGGAGTGGTATCCTTCAACCCAGCCTGCTCCCTTTCCAATCTGGGACCCCTTGAAGGTTTCTGACTGCCCGTTTAGGCCTGATCCAGATAGGATCAGGTCTAAATAGGCAGTTGGACATCCCTCTCACAATCCAAGACTGCTGGCCCCCAATTGTTCACCTGCTTGCCTTCCTGATTGCCCCTAATTGCTTCTGCCTTCCAGCCTGATCACCCTCTAACTACACCCCTGCAGGCCTGGTCACCTCTTACTGTCCTGCCCTGCAGGCCCAGTCCCTCCCAACTGCCCTTGCCTGTTGGCCTGATCACCCACCACTGCCCTCCCTTGCAGGCCTGGTCCCTGACAACTGCCGTCCCCTGCTGGCCATCTTGTGGTTGCCATCTGTGTCCACATGGGGGCAGGATCCTTTGAACACATGGGGGCAGTCATCTTGTGTGTTGGAGTGATGGTCAATATGCATATTACTCTTTTATTAGATAGGATAGAGGCCTGGTACATGGGTGGGGGCCAGCTGGTTTGCCCTGAAGGGTGTCCTAGATCAGGGTGGGTGTTTCCTTGGGGTGTGGAGTGGCCTGGGCGAGGGACCTGTGATGGTTTGCAGGCTGACACACCCCCTGGGGACCCAAACAGAGGCACTGGAATAATGGATTTATTTATCTTCTACAATTGAAACTTTGTAGCTTGGAGCTGAGCCAAGCCTTCTGTTCTCACAGCCATTGAAACTTTGTTGCCTTAAGCAGAGACCTGGGCCAGCCAGGGTGTGCAGAAAGCTTGGCTTCCTCCATTGCCAGGGGCAACCCAAACCTCCCTTCTACTCTCTCTGTGGCCGTAGCCATTTTGGTTGGTTCATTTGCATACTCACTCTGATAGGCTGGTGGTTGTGGCTGGTGGGCGTGGGGTGCAGGTGTAGTGGAAGTACAGTCAATTTGCATATTATTAGATAGGATGCTTTTAAAAAATTTGATTAGTTTCTGGGTCATGTGTAGCTGTATTCTTTTTTTTCGGCATTAAAATGTTTTTATTTTTATTTATTTTTTTATTTAAATTAAATCTTTATTATTCAGATTATTACATTTGTTTTTCTTTTTTCCCCTCCATAGCACCCCTCCACCCAGCTCCCACCTTTCCTTCCCTCCCAGTTGACCTCATCCATAGGTGTATGATTTCCATCCAGTCTCTCCCTGTATACCCCTCACCCCTTTCCCCCTGAGAATTATCAGTCACGGGTGGGTCTGGAGCAGCAAGGCCTCCGCGGGCTCCGCCGTGAGTGACTCTTCAGTCCGCCGGCCGACACTCTAGCCACTGAGCACACCTTCTCCTGCTGCCACAGCGGCAGCACACACACGTAAGGGGGGCTGCGGGGGGCCGCAGGGTCACAGGGGTTAAGGGAACCAGCACCGGCGCTCACTCCTGCAGGTCTGGCCATGCCCGAGTCGCACCGGAAGCCTAGAGGGCAGGTGCCCTGGCAGCTCGAGAGCCGAGGACGCACCGCTCAGCCTCAGCCTCAGCGCGAGGGTCTCAGCGCCTCAGCCTCAGCACGAGGGTCTCAGCCTCAGCATGAGGGTCTCAGCCTCAGCCTCAGCACGAGGGTCTCAGCCTCAGCACGAGGGTCTCAGCGCCTCAGCCTCAGCCTCAGCACGAGGGTCCCCGCCTCAGCCCCAGCCTCAGCACGAGGGCCTCAGCCCCAGTCTCAGCAAGAGGGTCCCAGCCTCAACACGAGGGTCCCAGCCTCAGCCCCAGCCTCAGCACAAGGGTCTCAGGCTCAGCCCCAGCCTCAGCACGAGGGTCCCAGCCTCAGCCCCAGCCTCAGCACGAGGGTCCCAGCCTCAGCCCCAGCCTCAGCACGAGGGCCTGAGCCCCAGCCTCAGCACGAGGGTCCCAGCCTCAGCCCCAGCCTCTGCACGAGGGTCTCAGCACCTCAGCCTCAGCCTCAGCACGAGGGTCCCAGCCTCAGCCCCAGCCTCAGCACGAGGGTCTCAGCCTAAGCCTCAGCACGAGAGTCCCAGCCCCAGCCTCAGCACGAGGGTCTCAGCGCCTCAGCCTCAGTCTC
>JAAGEH010000041.1:4195027-4219034 GCA_011751065.1 Lasiurus cinereus | reverse complement strand
CCCCCCCCAGAGAATGACCAATGTCCCACATATGCCAGCACACTTAGTGTCTCCACAGAGAATGACCAATGTCCCCTACATACCAGCATACTGCGTGCCCCCCCCCAGGGAATGGCCAGCTCTGCTTAGCCTTACATTTTCTGTTGGCTCCTACCCAGTTGCTCTGCCTTTTTACTCAATTAAGCTTTCTATTGGCATTGCCCTCACTAGTCTAGCTCCATAGTCTGCAGGGCCCAATATAAATGATGCCAATCCCCTGGTGAATGCTGTATTGTCCCATCAGCTTTGGCTTATGAAATCTAAATTCAAAGATAAAGCCAGTAATTTCAAGATGGCCTCCACAGGCATTCAATTCCAAGTGTAAATGTACTGGTGGCATGCTGTCTCCCTCCCTCCTGTAGGTCCTCCTGTGCCCTGAACTGTGCTCTTGTCAAGCCTGTCAAATGCAGGTGCTGCTCTGCCCAGTGCCCTCTCTCAGCCCTCAGCCCCTCAGCCCTGGCAGCTCTGGTGCCTCCTGGGCCGTGTGACCCTCTCCCTCTCCCTCCTTCCTGGCTCTCCCTCCTTCCTGGCTCTCCCTGGCTGTGCCCAGTGAGGCCGCTCCCTGGGCTCCATCCTGGCCTCCTCTCTCTCTAACTGGCATCCTCTCCCTAGATGCCCTCCTTCATGCCCGTGCATGGGTCGGCACCCGACATGCATGACTCCTGCGTTTGCCATGCCCTGCGAACTGGCTTGTATCTAACTTTGTACACCTAGTTTTAGAGTGTTTGCCGCACCTGTGGTCCTCATGCTTGACAAGCAGCCACTTTTATTCTAAGTCAAACCTTTGTGTTTGTAACTAAGTCAAACCTTTCCAACGTTTGTGGAGTAATGACATTCACGCATCCATCTGGAAGCGGTGTTTCTCGGTGTCCATGTGGTCATGGTGATGGCTTTTTGGTAAAAGGTTCCTTTAGGAATTCTGGAACATGAAGCTATAGTTCAGAGTTTTGCTGCTGGGAGGTACCTGAGTGCCCCGCAGAACCTGAGAACGTCACTGAGTGCCCAGGGGTGCAGCTTGGCGGCCAGAGGGCGGAGGACTGGATGGCACCCAGCAGTTCCACTTGCATTTGTTTCCGTGTTGCAATCTCATCAGATGAAAGAACATTCTGATTTAGGAATGTCAGTCACTTGCTAAAGCCACACTGCTGAATGGAGGTTCTGGCACTAGAGCTTTGGTTTCAATTCCAATTTGCTAACAGAGGGTTAAAGAATAGTCCCCACTCTACATACTTATACACACACACCCCACACATCTCTGTAACACTGAAAGGCATTTTGTGCTGAGGAAATTCAGTCTTTTTTTCTCTCCTCAACACTTCTAACTTTTAAAAACATACATATTGGTTTCAGATTTTATAATGGCCTTGGAGCCAGCACTGAAATGCTGGTAGGGGTTGAATCAGAGTCAGGTGTCCTGTACCCAGCATGGCATCAAGGGTCTCAGAAGTTGTCCAAGATTGGAGATATAGACTGGCATTCCTTGCCAACTGTGAACCTAGGAGGTGGAGGATGACCTACCACACTGCCAGCAGCTTTCAAAGGGACACAGTTCTCATCTCACATATTCTCAAATGGTCTTTTTATTTGTTGTTGTTGTTGTTGTTGTTGTGTGTGTGTGTATTTGAAAGAGAGGAAGGGAGAGAGAGAGAGAGATATAAAAACATCAATGATGAGAGAGAATCATTGATCAGCTGCCTCTGGCACACCCCTACACTGGGAATCAATCCCACAACTCAGACATGTGCCCTGACCAGAAATCAAACCCTGACCTCTGGCTTATGGTCAACCACTCAATGCTCAACCAATGAGCCATACTGGCCGGGCCCCAAATGTTTTGAAACATGTTGTTTATTGTCAGGACCATCTTCCCAAGAAGCTAGTTTCCTAAATTTATTATGTGTTAAAGTTAAACTCCTTTTGTATTTCCTAAAGTGAGTAAAATTGGGTGGTGCAAGTCACTGGGGAGGCACATGCATTCCAGACCCAAACAGCAATCTTATTTCCGCCATGTCACTTTACTCCTGTAATATGCAGAATTTACTCCCCTTCATATGCTTATGCTAAGAACCAATTGATTACAGATACGATGTGGGCATGTAACAATTGGGAAGTACAGTATATACTAATAATATAGCTCTCTCAATGGTCAAATGATGAGTATCTATCATACGCACGTATGCAACTATAAACTCTTCCATATTCTAATAACTGTTTCGTGTGCTTGAGGGATGTTCTACTGCCTGTCATACACACTTTGTGAAAAAAAATAGTTTTGAATTGTGATATGAACTCCACTTATTTATGTTTTACTTATTTGATAAATATTTATTGAGCAAATGTCATTCTAAAGATCCTGTGTTCAGGGTACAAGGTTAACTCTTCACAGTTAGGGAGGTTAAGTGTAGTAACAACACAACATCTCCACGTAGCCATCTCACTTTTATTTATCTTGAAAATTTCAAATGTCAGAAGCAAATTTTTCTGCAAACTAAATGACAGTGTCTGATGAAGAGTCAGGCATTTTGTCTTGAATTTGCATTATCAACTTGATATCTTTGCTGTGTTATAGCTCATGAGGCAGCTGAAAGGGGTGATATTAAAATAGATTAGGTGATTGTATTTAGTGTCTATAAAAAGCTATAATCTAAAGGCTTAGGAAGATTATTTCTATAACTACTAAAATGTAAATGGACATTCAAATGTAGCATTTATATTTTTAGCCAAACATGGCTTTTACCACATATAAACAAACAAGTAATCCAAGATTGTCAAAGAAATTGTTAGAAGTATAAAATGACTAATTAAAATAAGAAATACTGGTCTTATTACCCTGCAGTGGTCTGGAGCAGAATTGAATGCTGTTTGATTTGGGAATTATAGCAATTCATATCTTCAGGGTGCAGGAAACCATGGAAAAGATGCTGCATTAACTCTGAAGGCCATACACAGCAGGCATTTCACTGCTGCTCTGCTTATTTTTTGTGAACTTTTGTTCAACACCCAACTGCTCAGTCAAGTTCTCTTTCTGTTGGTAGCAAAGTCTCCTATTTTAGAAAATCACCTATTCAATAGGCATGTTTTCTCTTTCCTCTCTATAGGGTTTTTGTAGCCCTAAAAATGGGCAAGGTGACTAGAAACATGCGGAGCTGGGAAAAAGGGCCACACAACCAGCCCAACCCCAACTTTGGGAATTAGTTACAAATTTTATTAGGAAAAAAAGTTGAGTTAAGAGAAATACTTTGTCTAAAATCAACCAAAAAGCAACAACAAAGGGTCTGAGCAGTTATTTTCTTCTGCTCACCTGACCCTGGAATGTGACTTTTTAAGTCTAATTTCCATTTAAAACAGCCCCCTTTGCATTGGTAAAGGAGTTTTAAATCCTTTTGGTGGACTTGAGTTAACAATGATGAAACTTGGCCATAGATAATCTTTTAAATTGGACAAGATGAGTAAAAATGAAGACAGATGTTAGTGCACACTCGCACCATTGGCACTCCCAGAATGCAGCCCTTCCTCACAGGGCTGCTTCCCTTCCTCGCTCCCTCCCTTTCTCTCTCCCCTCCCTTCCTTTTTGTATGTGGATATGAATGAATGAATATTTCATTTATAGACATTTTTTCTCTCACCTTAAGAGAATTGTCATTCTGTCTCTTCTTCCTGAAATAGTTCAGAATTTTGATTTTTTTGTTAAATTGACATTTTAAAAATACTTTATTACCTACTGGAAGTTCTCTTATGGGATAAAAATCTAGGTTTGTATTGTTAATGTAACTCACCAAATCTCAATAATTTCATAAATATACAGCTATATTTATGGGTGATTAATAATAGGAATCAATTTTGGAAATTAAAAAACACAATTTTGGAAATTTAAAAACACAAATTAATTTTTAGAAACACATTTAAAATTATTTTACTTAAAGTTTGTGGATAATAATTACTATAGAATACCTATTTACTTATAATTGACTTGAGGTTTGTTTATCAAATCAATCTAATTTATTCAATATTTATTGAGTACCTACCATGTGATATATAATGAAAAGGGAAACAATGTATTCAGATGAGATGCTTTGGCACATTGCTCCAGGAGATGGCATATGCCTTACTACTGACAGTAACCTAGTACCCTTAAAATATCCTCTTCTGTGTTGTAGACACTGCCCTTTCAGAAAGCACTGATATACTTAAGACAGGGCATGTGGTCATGTGTCATGCAGAACACAGGAACCGGGGCACTATGGTACCACATTGGGTTGAAAGGCCAGAGTTCAATATCTTAGTTTTTGCCCTTCATACCTGACAACAGCACACACTTAGCTATCCAGACATATGATCCATTTACTACTGAATAAGGCCAAAGGCCCAGAATCAATGCCCCTCAAGTAGGTAGAGCTGATTTTATATGGTTAGCAATACTCTATATAAGTTACATCCATGTCCAGGATTCTTAGAAATTTTATCTTTAATTTCAGATTTAACAAAAAGTTCATTAAAAAAAAAAGTCACTTCTCCCTCAAAATGTTTTCTTAATTGATACACAGGCAAAACTTTATATTTAACATTCTTATATTATTTAAAGGAATCTTATGTTCAAGTTTTCTTTACACACAGGGTTCAACTAGAAATTAAATATGAGCAGATCTTTGTGACAAGAATATAGCTATAAACAAGTTCAAGCAGCAGAGTCCAACACTGACACTCTGTGTTCTGCAAGGTGAGGTGGGTGACAGCGCTCACTCACGGGGCATGGAAAGCATTTAAAGTAGTTCCTGGAATATAGCGTGCAATATTAATTGTTTATTATTGTATTAAAAAGTATAGATACATTTAAATCATAATATAGTCAAACTCAGCCTCACAGGTACACTTTCTTTGGAGTAAAGAGAAGGCAATGCTTTCTTGTTAGATGGACTGACTGAATCACCACAAACAGAAAAGAATACTTAACACAGACACTGAGCAGATATCAACAGATTGAGGGGAGGGGGGTGTGAGAATTCTGTCAAGGCTTCTGGTTTGTGGTTAACATTTTTCACTGGGCAGTTACTACATGACGCTCAGAGGTCCTACATCTTCAAAGAATTTCCTTTTCCCGTTATTTTAAGGCCATTCCCTATCTCACTCCTCATTCCTTCATTGCCATTTCCTGTCTCACTCCTAGTTCCTTCAGGGCCATTCCCTGTCTCACTCCTTCTAGTTCCTTCTGGCCATTTCCTGTCTCACTCCTAGTTTCTTCAGGACTATTCCTTGTCTCACTCCTAGTTCCTTCATTGTCATTCCATGTCTCACTCCTTCTATTTCCTTCCTGGCCATTCTCTGTCTGACTCCTAGTTCCTTCAGGGCCAGTTCCTGTCTCATTCCTTCTAGTTCCTTCAGGATCATTCCCTTTCTGATTCCTTGTTCCTTCAGGGCCATTCCCTGTCTCAGATCCCCTAGTTCCTTCAGGATCTTTCCCTGTCTCACTCCTTCTAGTTCATTCAGTGTCATTCCCTTTCTCACTCTTTCTTGTGCCTTCAGGGCCATTCCCTTTCTCAGTCTTTCCTGTTCCTGTCTCTTGTAAACCTTCTTGAGACACTGCTTCTACATGTGCCAGGCTTCCCATTGCTGCCTGGAGCATGGACCCAGAGAAGGTGGCCTTGCTGATGAGCTGTAGCCTGGTGCGTGGGTGATCTTCTAAGTCAACTGAGGCTTACAGAAAGCTGATTGGCTCCTCCTTTATTGCTGAGATGAAGGACTTGGAGTGGCCATGGGGAAAACCTGCACTCAGCAAGCTCCTCATGCCAGAGTCTGAATTCTCATCTGGGGATCTTCTCTAGATATCTGTCTTCTCTAAACTTACAATTTGAGTGGCCGTGTGCATGAAAATGGGCTCAATAACAATTCTGTCAAAATTGGAAAGGAAAGAAAACAATTTTAGAGTAACTCATAATTAGTGAACTAAAACCTAAATTGGAACATGTAGACTCAGAAGTACATTTAAAAATTTTTTATCTATTGAAAAGAAAGGAATCTATTGAAATAAAAAGTTAGTCACTTCACTCGATAGCAAGAAGTCCTTTCAGAGACTCCAAAATGACACCACAGAAATTGTAAGAAAATACCATGAACAACTATATGCCAACAAATTGGGTTATCTGGAAGAAATGAATGAATTCCTAGAAACAAAGTCTTGCAAAACGGAATCAAGAAGACAGAGAAAATCTGAACAGACTGATTATAACTAATGAAATTAAAGCAGTAATTTAAAAAATTCCATGAAACAAAAGTCTGGATCGAATGGCTTCAAAGGTGAATTTTACCAAACATTCAAAGAAGAACTATCACTTATTCTTCTCAAACTATTCCAAAAAATTTGAGAAGACTCCAAACTCATTTTACAAAGCCAGCATTATCCTGATTCCAAAACCAGATAAAGACACTACAGATAAAGAAAATTGTAGGCCAATATCCCTGATGAACATAGATACAAAATACCTCAACAAAATATTAGCAAATTGAATCCAGCAATATATTAGAAAGATTATAAACCATGATCAAGTGGATTTTATTCCTGGGAGACAAGATTAGGTACAATATTTACATATCAATTAATGTGACACATCATGTTAACAAAATTAAAGATAAAAATTATATAGACATATCAATAGATGCAGATAAAGTGGGAATAGAGGGAACATACCTCAACATAATAAAGACCATCTATGACAAATCCACAGCCAACATCATAATGACTAAAAACTAAAATAATTTTCCTTGAGCACTGGAACAAGATAGAGTTTATTACTCTTATTACCATAATACTGAAAGGCCTAGTCACAGTGATCAGACAAGAAGAAGAAATAAAAACCATCCAAATTGAAAAGGAAGAAGTAAAACTGTTTCTATTTGCAAATGATATGATACTGTATATAGAAAACCCTAAAGATTCCACCAAAACACTAGACCTGAAAAGGAAAAATTCAGTAAAGTAGCAGAATAAAAATCAATATTCAGAAATTGATTGCATTTTTATCACCAATAATGAACGCTCAGAAAGAGAAACTAAGAAAACAATTCCATTTACAATTGCATAAATAAGTAAGTAAGTAAATAAGTAAATAAATAAATAAATAAATAAATAAATAAATAAATAGAATCTTTAGAAATAAAGGTAACCAAGGATGTAAAATACCTATACTTGGAAAATTATGAGATACTGAAGAAAGATATTGAAGAAGGTACAAAATAAATGGAAGCATATATGTGTATATCCCTGCATATATAGTATATCAGTGCATATATATGTTGTGCATATATACAATGGAATATTACTTTGCCATAAGAAAAAATAAAATCTTACCATTACAAAATAAATGAACAGACAAATTGAAACAGATTCAAACACAGAGAATATACTAGTGATTGCCTGACAGAAAGGGTTTGGGGGACTGAGTAAAAGAGGTGAAGGAATGAGAAGTACACATTGGTAGCAACAAAATAGTGGCAGGAATATAAAGTAGGGCACAGAGAATATAATGAATAATATAATAATACTAGAGGCCCAATACCTGAAATTCATGCACAGGGGGAGTGTCCCTCAGCCTGGCCTGCATCCTCTCCAATCTGAGACCTCTTGGGGGATGTCTGACTGCAGGGTTAGGCCCAATTGTGGGATTGGGCCTAAACCGGCAGTCAGACATCCCTCTCACAATCTGGGATTGCTGGCTCCTAACCGCTCACCTGCCTATCCACCTGCTTGATCACCCCTAACTGCCTCTGCTTACCTGCCTTATTGCCCCTAATTGCTCCCCTACTGGCCTGAACTTCCCCAACTGCCCTCCTCTGCCAGCCTGATCACACCCTAACTGCTCTTCCCACCAGCCTGATTGCCCCCTAACTGCTCTCCCCTGCTGGCCTGATTGCCCCTTAACTGTTTGTCCCTCACACTGGCCTGATTGCCCCTAAACACCTCTGCCTTGGCCCCTGCCACCATGGCTTTGTTTAGAAGGAAGTCAGATGTCCAGAAGATGTCCAGTCAACCCAGTTTAATTAGCATATTACCCTTTTATTAGATTGTGATAACTAGATATGAGGTCAGGTGCACACTAGAAATATTGGGGGAAATTATATGATTGTCTAACCCCTATGCTGTACACCTGAAATTAATGTAAACTGTAATTAAAAGGTAAAATTAATTTTTTTTTCTGAAAAGGAGTTCTCTCAGTTTTCCCTGTGTGAACACAATCATGCCACATCAAATTACCCAACTAGGTAATAAAAACAAATTCATCTGAAATTGCCTATTATTTAAGTGACCCAAGGTCATGGCAGGCACCCCAGCCCAAGCTGGTTGGTTCCCAGGGACAGTGGAACCTTTGGCTGGGCCTGCTTGGCTGCAGGTTGTCTAGATAATAGCTGGGCCAAGGGAAGGTGTGGCTTCAGAACTTGCATTTATGAACAGCCTGGACTGTTCTTTCAACCAGATGACAATGACTTCTGGGGAGGTCAACATTTATTATTTTATTATTAATATTTTAAAAAATAATTTTTGTGAGTTTATTTGAGCCAAACTATCAACAATGTCCAGGAAACAGAATCTCAATGTATTGAGATACTGCTCCAGAGAATGGCAGTTTTTCACCTAGTTTTATAAGTTATCAAAGGGGGAGGTGTAAGTGGGTTACATGAAATCCACTGGTGATAGATTAGGGAGGTGGGAGAAAGCAAAGCGGAGAAACCTCTGGCATTGGATTAAAAAGTAAAATAATAGACACATACTTCTTTTATTTAGATGAAAGCAAGGAAGAGAGGAAGATTGAAAAAAAGGAAAATTATGCAAAAGTCTTTAAAAATTATTATTATTATTATTATTATTATTATTATTATTATTACTATTATTATTCCTTACCTGAGGATATTTTTCCAATGTTTTTTAAGGAGAGTGGAAGAGAAAAGGAAAGACAGAGAGAAACATCATCGATGGCATGAGCCCCGACCAGGATCCGGGCCAGGGAGAGGCCTGCAACCCAGGTATGTGCCCTTGACCAGAACTGAACCTGAGAATCTTGGGTCTGCAGGCTGATGCTCTATTCACTGAGCAAAACTGGCTAGGGCACCAAATATTTCTTTATAACACCTTAGTCTCTGTTTAAGATGCTTTTCCCAGAGTAACTCAGTGATTCAACTGTTTTCTTTATATTATGATATTTAATATTATATTGTGAAGGAGATGAATCAGAGGGATTGGCGTTTACAAATCAGTCCTAGGGTCTTTGCATTCCATCGTCCCAGCCAGCCTGGAGTGCTAAGCCTCTAAGATAACTGGTTCAAAAGCTAAGGAAACTTTGGCACAAATGGGGGAAATGTGAGCCAGAGTGCTCAGTGGCCAATGAGTAGCTTGTGGCCACTGCCTTCACACAGTTCATGGAGGAGACAAGAAGCAATACAGAGTCCTGAGGCTGGTGCAGCAGTCATCTCTTGGAATTTTGCTGTGTCCTGGAACCACCCAGTGATGAGCTGGTGCTCAGGGACACAGCAGGACTTGAGCTGGAAAGAATGCAACCTTGCATGGCCTCTGAGCAGCAAGAAGGGGTCTGCTATCTCCTGAGGAAGAGGAGATTTTGGAGGTAAAGCAGGTAAAGAACATCCCAAGGAGAGAGGATGAGCAGAGAAAGAACATGACCATCTGAGGAGCAGTTCCTGGGACTTGTCTGGATCCATTGAAAGGGTCAAGGAGCTCAGTCCTTTTTCAGGAATAGCCTGGGCACCATAAAGCAAACAATCCTTCTTGCACCCGAGAACAAGTAATAGAATTATTTATTGTTCCCCTCTCTCCCAAACTAAGCAAGTTACAAGGTCAAGAAAAAATGTTTTTACAATGACATATGACCATATAGGCACAATCACAAGTATATAAGTGATGCAGCATATTGAAAAGGATGATGGTGTGTTTCTTATTTTTTTAAGCTTGGCTTTTTCCTTGACAGTTTTACATTACATTTCTTAGCTTTGAGTCTGTATTTTCCTTGCTGAAATGTAAGAAAATATAATGCTATGAAATTATTTTATTCTATTGGTATTATTTCTTAAGTAACTATTAACATCATTTTTGTAAATGGATATAATTAAGTCGTAGGCTGGCAGCTTTTGTTGAAATTCCCTTTTCTCCTTCCTAAGCTTAGTCTAATCTCTGACTGGAACTTGTGAACATCTCTCTAGCATGGGTGAGATATCCCATTGGGTCCCAGGCAGCTCAGCAACAGAGACTGTGGTGCATAGACGCTGAGTGTCACTGACCTTTGTAAAAGTAACAAACTCAAACGCTGTAGAAGGAGAAGCTCACAGGCTAAACATGCTAAAGATTCCTTCACACAGAGCTCAGCTTAGGAAGAAATGCGAAAGGGAAACAATTACTAAAATAATAATTAAACATCTGATTAACATACTAGTGCACTGAAAGCAGGGATCTTTCTTCAAGTGTCACTTTGAAATACAATGTGCCAGAGGCTCCCCCTAAGTGCTTTTCCTCTCTGCTTCCATAAAGGGTGGAATTTGCCCAGCATATTACTCCACTCTTCATACTTCTGTGGAATGTCTTCGTCCAGAGGTTTCAAAATGTGTTTACAATTGGAAATTAACAAAGCCTCATCATCAGTTCTGTCCACAAAGATGGTTCATTTCAATAACACAGAAATTTACTCAAATGACGTACCCAGATCATCCGAGAAGTCTTCTGTCATCTGGAAAAGGATATTCAAAGTGTGAAAATGCCTTGCATACTCACTACCCATCCACATTTATTGCATCTGTAGCAAGTCCCATGGGAATGACGGAGCATCATCTTTCATCTTTGCAGCAAGACTTCTGCCGGTTGGCCTTTCTACTGCCTCATCAGATGCCCACGTATCTGGAAACCCAGGCTTCAGCCTTTCTCTTTCTTGTCTTACCTGCTCCAAAAGCCAAGTGAGAATAGAGTATGATTGTTTATAAGGATATTTTATGAATCAGTTTGATTAAATAGTTTGCCATATTTTATTTTGTTCCTTCAAGTCCAGTGAACAAATATTGATTACTTCGTTGCCATTCACTTGGCTAGACACAGAAAACCCTAGTGTCATGTTCCTCCCTCCATGGAAGAATAGACAGGAAGCAAGGATCAACTACACAACCCTGGCAGGTGTGGCTCGGTTGGTTGTAGCATCACACTATGCACCGAAAGATCATAAGTTCATTTCTCAGTCAAGGCACCTGCGCAGGTTGAGAGTTTGATCCCAAGTCAGGGTATGTATAGAAGCCAACCAATCGATGTTTCTCTCTCACATCAACATTTCTCTATCTCTCTCACACTCTCCCTTTCTCTCTCTAGAAAACAAAAATAAATAAAAACATAATCTTGGGTGAGGATTAAAAAAAAAGAATCAGTTACAATCTGGTGAATGCTATGACAATAATAATTGTGATGCGCTGGGCAAGGTAGGGAAGAATGAATGGACCAGGAAGCTGGCTAAGCAGGTGATATTTGAACTGAGACCTGAAGCATGAGAATAAGTCAGACTTTTCTTCTTTTGCATCTTACAGATTTTCACCTCTAGTAAAGTAAATATTAATCTTTATTATCCCACATAAACAAAAAGCTTTTTTGGGGGTCCTTTTATTTTTTTTCCAGAGTAAAAGGGTTATGAGACCAAAATGTGAGAAAACCACTGTAGTTTATACCCAGCCATGATTGCTCCATTTATTGCTCTGACCTCATATAATACCGTTGTGATGGAATTGCAAACCACTCCTATATAATGTCCTGGCTGGCCTAAGGTTTTAGTCATGCTCTACAGGATGGTGACTGGGGAACTTGAGTTTGTGGGGAAGAATTTTGAAGAACTTACTGAATACATGATGAGTAGGTACTTCTTTATATCAGGCTTCTTGTCACTACCAATGCCAAAATTTTTTACAAAAATTAATAATCCTCGACCCCAGCCAAAGACCAACCATGGAAGAGATAATGAAAGACTGCTGGGTCAACATTGGCCAGCCAGAAGAACTGAGGCCAAATTTTGAGCCACCCTAGGGTGACTTAAACCCCCAGGTAGCCCAAACAATGAAGAATATGAACATAAGATATGATCAGCATGAGATACAGGAGTCAGGCACAGGAAGAATATATAACAACATCGTGGGCACTTATCTTAGATAGCAGGAAAACCAAGGTTTATGGCTACAAGATCAGGGCAAGGCCTTGTCCCTCCTCTGACTACAGCACCAGTCTTTCCCCAACTGAGGGGGTCCATGCATCAGTACAAAGGGCAGAGACTCTGAGCCAAATATGCCCACTCCTCCAGGCAGCCTGGAAGATAGCACCAGCACTCCTTGGCCCAGCCCTCCAGCATGGCCCTGCTCTCCCACCACCCACAGAAGCAGTGGAGATGGAGCTCCAGAGGGGACCACCAATGAAAACAGCCTTCAAGTTGGGAAGCCTTATGAAGGGACACCAGCTTCTTCCTCTGGCCATAGCCAGGGTTGACAGGGCGTCTCTAGAAGGGTGTTCAGGTTTTTCTTAAGATTCCTATGCTGTCGGCCACCCACTGACAAGCAACATCTGAAAAGGACTAGAGTGAAGCCAATATAATTTTTACAATAGTAGACAGCCAAGCAGGATCACAGTCAAAGATGCTGGAAAATCAAGCAGCACTCTGCGTTTTAAATGTTGAACTTAAAAGGTGCTGAGCTCCAGGGAGGCTGGCCATGTGGTGTGGGAGATGAGCCAGAGGCTGACACAACCAGCTGCGATGAGAGCAGTGTCAGAAACATACGCTTGTGTGTGCAAGGCCAAAGGACTTGGTCCAGCGATGATGGAGGTAAGCTGCTGAGGCGTTCTCTGCATGGGATTCCCTTTATCAGGATTCACTTAATCAGGATGGTATCCGGCATCTCCATGGCCTTCAGAAGCATCTTATCCAGAATACCTGCTGAACTTGAAGGATGAGGGTCTGGAACTCCCTGGGGGTCAAGAAGAAAAGCTGCCCTCTCTGTGAGTCCAATCCTTGGCCCCCACCAGAATGAAACTTCAGACACTGGACTGTTTTTCCTGGGGCCCTTCTCCCTCCTCTCCTCCGCTTGGCTCCCATGTTTGTGGAGGTTGTTATTAAAGTATTAGTGGCCCAGCGCATAAAATTATGTGCAAGTAGGGTTCTTAGGCCTAGCCTAGCCTCTGTTGCATGGCCTCTGCTGCCCTCTGATGCTATGTTAAGCTCCCTGCCTGGGACACTCTGAAATGCTCATGGCGACTGCCCCTTGACTGCTCCAAAGGGCTCCTCCACCCTGCCACTGCTCTGCGAGTCTCTCCCCATCCCCCCACTGCTCCGTGACTGTTCTGCAAGGCTTTCCCTGCCCCTGGACTGCTCCGCAAAGCTCCCCCCTGCCCTGTGACTGCTCCGTGAAACTCCCTCCAGCTGCCATCACTCAACAGTCCCTGGTCCCACCCCGTCACCCCCCACCCCATGGTGAGTGGCTTTGGGGCAGAGAGGGAGGGACTGAAAGGTACTCCATGCACCTCCTGGTGACTGGTTGTTTGGTCATTATGGCATTATGACAACCAGGTTTTTATTATATAGATTTGAGGCTCTCAAATCCTATCTAATAAAAAAATAATATGCAAATTTATTATCACTCCAACATATGAGATGGCTGCCCCCATGTGGTCAAAGATGGCTGCCCCCATGTGGACACAAGATGGCCACCAAAAGATATCCAGCAGGGGAAGATAGTTGGGAGGGACCAGGCCTGCAAGGGAGGGCAGTTGGGGTCAATCAAGCCTGCAGGAGAGGGCAGTTAGGGGTGACCAGACCAGCAGAGGAGGGAAGTTTGGGGCAACCAGGCTGGCAGGGGAGCAGTTAGGCATCAATCAGGCTGGCAGGGGAATGGTTAGGGGGTAATCAGGCTGGCAGGCAGAAGCAGTTAGGGGCAATCAGGAAGGCAGGTAGAAAGTGAGCAGTTGGGAGCCAGCAGTTTTGGATTGTGAGAGGGATGTCTGACTGCCTTTTTAGGCTTGATCTTACGGGATCGGGCCTAAATGGGCAGTTGGAAACCCTAGAAGAGTCTCAGATTGGAGAGGGTGCAGGCTGGGCTGAGGGACACTCCCCCACACACGAATTTTGTGCTCTGGGCTTCTAGTTTTGTAATAAACTTAATGCTCTGGAAAGATATATTGGGTACTCTGTTTTTCATCCTCTGCACAGAAATAGGGCTGTGCATCCTGCAGTTGAGAAGGATACAGTGATGTAGTACTTGGACTTTACAACAGGAACTCCAACAGGAACAAATGTGGTTCCACAGAAAAAAGGCCAGTGCCCAGCATGCCAGGCGGGGTCCAGACAGCAGTGGGTGAAACATAAACTCTTTGTAAATCTAGGTAAAAATACATATTTTATAGCAATAACACTAAAAGGCATTAATCAAATTTTAACTGGTTTTAATATTAAATATTTTGTCCAGACCACAGAATCCTGCTTAATTTATATAAGTATTTATTTTTTAAATTAGGCCAATAAAAGATTATATCCTAGTAATACCATCCAGAGGCTGAAAATTCAAGACATAATATACAAAAAGGCTATATACATAATTCAGATTATTAACTTTTGCAGAGAAGATGCAAGAATTTTGTTTAATAAACTTAAAATTTTCACAACCTTCACAACATTTTATAAACCTTTCTATAACTTTCACAAACCTTCTTACCTATCCTATATAATAGAGGTAATATGCAAATTGACTGTCACTCCAACACACAAGATGGCCACCCCCATGTGGCCAAAAATGGCTACCACAAGATGGCCAGCAAGGGAGGGCAGTTTTAGGTGATTGGGAACAGAGGGCAGTTGGGAGGCACCAGGCCTGCAAGAGAGGGCAGTTAGGGGGTACTCAGGCTTGCCAGAGGAGGACAGCTAGGGGGGGGGGGAAACCAAGCCTGCAGGGAAGGGCAGTTAGAAGTGACCAGGCCTGCAGGGGAGGGCAGTTTGGGGCAACCAGGCCTGCAAGAGAGGCCAATTGGGGGAAAACTAGATCTACAGGGGAGGGCAGTTAGGGGTGACCAGACCAGCAAGGGAGGGAAGTTATTAGTGACCTGGCCGGCAAGAGAGGGTAGTTAGGGGCAATTGCGCAGGCAGGGGTACAGTTAGGCATCAATCAGGCTGGCAGGGGAGTAGTTATGGGGTGATCAGGCTGGCAGGCAGAAGCAGTTAGGCACAATCAGGCAGGCAGGCAGGCAGGCAGGCGAGCAGTTGGGAGCCAGCAGTCCTAGATTATGAGCGGGATGTCCCAGATTGGAGAGGGTGCAGGCTGGGCTGAGGGACACTCACCCCCTCACTCCCATGCACAAATTTCATGCACCAGGCCTCTAGTTTAGAAATAATTGGCTTTGGAACAAGTTATTTTCTTCATTTTCCCCGAAAATGAATCTCCTTACCTCATGCTTTCTATTATCACAACCATATAATTTCTTCTAATTTAACTTGAACTTTTAACAATTAGCAGTCTTAATTTCCAATAATAACCAAAACAAATAAATAAATAAACAAATAACCTGCATTTCTTAAATTGATGTTTTTTGAGCACAGTTTAAAAACATATTCTCACTGCCCAAGCTGGTTTGGTTCAGTAGATAGAGCATCAGCCTGTGTACTGAAGGATCTCGGGTTTGATTCCAGTCAAGGGTATATGCCCAGGTTGTGGGCTCCATCCCTAGTGGGGGCATGCAGGAAGCAGCCAATCAGTGATTCTTTCTCATCATTGATGTTCCTATTTCTCTCTTCCTCTTCTTTCCTCTCTGAAATTAATAAAAACATATTAGAAAAACAACAAAAACACACACTCTCACTTTCAAGAAACACACCTTCAACAAACCACAAGACAATTACAACAGCTCCAAATCCACTTTATAGACTTTCAACAACAAAGACAAAAACAGTCTAACTTAAAACTTATCTAGCAATCAATATTTCAGCACTACATATTATTTCAAAATATCTAGATATTCAATAACATTAATTAAAATTCAGTAATTTTAAAAGAAATATCTGAAATAAGTTAGATGATTTGCTCAGAATCATCCAGAAATTTGTATTAAAAAAAAAAAGGCCCAGCCTGGCTGGCATGGCTCAGTGGTTGAGTGCTGACCTATATATAAACTAGGAGGTGCAGTTCAATTCTCGGTCAAAGCACATATCTAGGTTTCAGGCTCAATCCCCAGTGTGGGCCATGCAGAAGGCAGCCAATCAATGATTATCTCATCATGATGTTCCTATCTCTATCTCTCCCTTCCTTTGTGAAATAAATACTTATATTACATATATATATATATATATATATATATATATATATATGTGTGTGTGTGTGTGTGTGTGTGTGTGTGTGTGTGTGTAAAAGTTTAAGTCACCATTATGACAGGTCAACTGAATGACCAGTCAACTGGTTGCTATGATGTGCACTGATCACCAGGGGGAAGATGCTAATGCAAGAGCTGCCCCTGGTGGACAGTGTGCTCCCATAGCCAACCTCCCACAGTTCCTCCCCCCGCCAGCTGGCCCTAATTAGCCACAATCCGAACTGGGCGAGACTTCCCTCATTGGCCCCTATTGCCAGCCAAGCTGAAGGATCTCACCCATGCATGAATTCATGCACTGGGCCTCTAGTATGTATATATATATATATATATATATATATATATATATATATATACTAGACAAGATTTTTAGTATTTGCATTTCAAAGGTCCTGGGATTTGGGTTCCAAAAACTAATTATCTATAAGCATTTTGCGCTAAATAGGTGAGGTTTTGGGAAAGGTAAAAGGATTTAGTGGGCTTTGATATTCTGGAGCCACACCTCTGAACTTATAAAGACTACATTTTAAAACAAGGATGGTATTTTTTTTTTATTCCTAAAAGATTGGCAAATGTTTGTAAAGAACTAACAAATTCATTTACCCATTCTTGAAAAGTTTCTTTTTATCTGAGTATGTTTCTCTCTGAGGCTCTATAACAATTACAAAGAGATCCATTTTACAGGTAGCATATAGCTAAGGGTCATTTTTGAGAGTTGTAAGGGCTTGCATGTATGGAAAAGTCATATTGATCTAAGAAGACTTCATTCTTCATTCACTTCCCTGGGAATGGGAAAACAGGTCTAGCTGTAGGCAGGGTAGCATTAAACTTACTGGTGCCATTGTTCCCTTTATAGTGGGGCCAGGTTATGCTGCAAAAGAGTAGCCTTTTTTCTTAAGGGACCCTGAGCCAAATTTTTCCCTGTTGGAGAGTATATACCCTCAAAAAGGGGACTCTCAAGGCTCTGTGGCCCAGTTCCCCATCTTTAGCAAGCTGACAGTTAGAGGCATCTCTGCAAGTCTCTGGGCTGTTTGGGCCATTCTGATCAGGGAAGATTCATTAAGCTCTCTCTCAGGCTCTCACAGAAGTTAATAATGAAGAAAAGATGGTTAGCAAATGTTTAGTCAGTCTCAAGATTAGTTTCCTCTTGAGAGGTTCTCTTTTTAAAATCATCATTTTCCCCTTTTGATTTAGTATTTGGTTCATCCTATGTAATAAAAGCCTAATATGCAAACTGGCCCTTCAGGCAGGAGTTAGACCGACCAGGAGTTTGACTTTTCAATATGATGTGTGCTGACCATCAGGGAGTAGCATGGAACATGGTGGGAGATGGTGACGTGGCGCTGGCAGCGGGCAGTGTGATGGTGACGTTGACTAGTGGTGGCAACTGGGGGCTGGACAGTGAGTGGGCAGGCAAGGCCAATGTGAGTATTAGCGGGACTCCTGATTGCTGCTGGGCCACCCCACAGATGGTGACCAGTAGTAGCGGCAGGAGGCAGAACTGGTGAGTGGACAGCATGAGGCCAAGGCAGGGTGTTAGGTAGGGTTATGGGGCTGTGAGACTGGGGGCAGGAGCTGGGGCTGCAAGGCTGCATGTGTGAGCCCTAGTAATCTCTGCAGGTCCCACCCAGAGACTCCATCTGTGCACAAATTTTGTGCATTGGGCCTCTAGTTTAGTTATAAATACACTAGAGGTCTGGTGCATGGATTTAAGCACTAGTGAGGTTCCTCAGCCTGGCCTCTGCCCTCTCACAATCCGGGATACCTCAAGGCATTTCCTGAGGTATTGGTTTTGGCCCGATCTCCGCAGGCCAGGGTTGTAGTAGTGCTTGAAGTGCAGGTGGATCCTGTTCATCCCCATTGTCCCTGCCGTGGGCTTGTGTCCAATCTGTCCTGATCAGGAGAGGCTCATGCCATCACAGCAGTGCTCTCCAACCATGAGCCTGGCATTGGCACCTGTCAGTTAGCTGACAGGTGGTCAACCTGTGGTCAACCAATCATTTGGTCATTTGGTACAACCAGCTGATTAGGCTTTTATATATATAAATATTACCCTTCTGAAAACAAACAAACAAACATGTGGGCATCACTGATTAAAAAAAAAAAATCTTCCTATCAAGTGAATTGAGGTTGATTTGATCAGTGTATGTTGTCCTGTAACATGCTTTAGTTGAAAGGGGACAGGTTCTGAATTTAAAATAGCCGTTGTTTGGTTAGGTACCCCTACCATTTGCATGGAAGCTTTACTCCAAGGGAGAGGGAAACTTAGTTGGATTAAGAAGGAATAAAGTAGTCCTAATATCTACAAAGGCCTTTCTCCTTTTAATATAATTTCAACTTCTCCGAAAGTATTAATACAGAGAAGGGGAAATACCCTCTCAGATTCTGGAGCAGCCCCATGTTTACTTCTGTCTGTTTTCTCTTTGTAAACCCAATTTCAGTTTTTTACTGTCTTTCTTATGGCAACAAAGACTCCTCTACAGTTTCACAGCAGACCTTATTTAGTAATTCTATTGCCTGGCTCTCAGAAACCAGTAAGTATTTTAATTAGAATAGGTCAGAATAGCCAGGATTACATGTCCTAACAGTTAACCCATCGAGGTCCTGGATAAAGTCAGAAATAATTGCTGGTTCCACTCCAGTGGAGGCCAGCATTCCCCGCCCCCCCCCCCCAGAGGGAGTTGTTCAAATTCCTATTCTCATTTTCTCTTAAGTCAGTGGTAATAGAGGAGACGGAAGGAGAAGAAAGAAGGCAGAGGAAAGAGCAACTCCAGATAAGGAAGCTCAGAGAGCAAAGGATATGGGTGGAAGAATTATAGAAAGGTGAAGAATAGAGTGTAGGCTGGTATTAACTTCAGAATAGTTCTGAGATAGTCTCTAAAATTTATTAATTTTCTTTAAAAATTTCTCTTCTATGCTTCTCCTTAGGAGCTTCTAATTTCAAAATCAAGATATATTTCCCATTTATTCATTCAAATTAATTTTAAAGCTGGCATTTTCCTAATTTTTACATGCAAAATATGAGTTTAGGTAACCAAAGAAAACTGCAATTTGACCATTTTTAAGTGGATATTTTCCAGTTAAATTTTCCTATTCTGCAAAGCACTTGCAAGTAAAGGCTTCCAATTAGGTATATTGACTGAGGGCTGGGATTTGGGAGTTTTTGGCCTTGGAGGCACAATTTTCCATATTAATTTTAGTGTTGTTTTTTTTTTGACATCTGCAGTCTGAGCAAATTTTCTAATGATGTTAGGTAGTGGGTCAAAGTGTGCTGCTTATGGGTTGAGCTCCACGAGGCTCTTATCCCTTGAATTGCATTCAATCCTCTAATGTGCCTCCCAGCTGTCTTAAACAACCAGAAGGGCTTGAGATCCTAGCAGAACAAGCCTTAAGGAGGCATCCGGATGAGCCAGTCAGTGAATTACAGTTGAGTTGGGATTTCGCTATGAAACTTACACATTGTGAGGAATGACCTCTGACTCTCCACAAAGATTCTTAGTTGCCTAAACAGACCCAAGATTTGGGCTGGAGGGAGGATGTGCCCCTTTATCTTCAGAGCTGAATGAATTCAGCTCTCATTTATTTGGCAAAGGGTTTTTGCTCAGACTCTCAGAAAGCAATTCCAATTGAAAAACCAAAACAGCCACCCATTTTTTTCCTCCAGTCTCGCCTTAGCTTGGGTCTGTCAACTCTTAACCTTAGTTCCACCTTGGGTATTTAAAAAATACAGCTCAAGTAAAGCTATACCCTCAACCCAAAGCAAGGGATGGTCCTGGATCCAAAAAATAATTCACCCAATTTCACCCACAGGTTGAGAACCGCTAGCAGGGTCGCCTAAGGCCATAGGAAAACACAGATACTTACATTATGATTCATAACAGTAGCAAAATTACAGTTATGAAGTAGCAACAAAAGTAATTTTATGGTTGGGGATTACCATAACATGAGGAACTATATTAAAGGGACGAGGCATTGGAAAGATTGAGAACCACTGACCTAATGGAAGGGGAACCAGTGGGCTCAATAGGCCCTTTGCTGGATCCCAGCACCGGGTTTGGATCCAAGGGATGATCCTAGGTGAGTTTCTTTAGAATTCTGCCGACTATACAAGGTAATGTTACAGTAAGAAACATTCAAACTTGTAAAGAATTTTTGTGAGTTTATTTGAGCCAAAATGTCGACAATTAATGGGAAGCAGAATCTCAACATATTGAGATAATACTCCCAGGAGATCAACATTTAGATACCCACAGTAGTTAGAACTTCTTTGAACCTTACCCACCAGCCCAGAGTCAGTTTTTAGATGTTCTCCCATTGACTATGTGATTACCCTTGAACCAGAATTTTTATCTACAAATTCAGCTTCAAAACACAAAGTTTCAAAGACTACTTGCTGGTCCTTGCAGTGTAAGCATTTACTTTCCTCCTTACTTTCTACTCCCTAGGGAAGCAGCCAAAAATGTGTTTTTTGTTTATTGGTAAGGGGCCTTGTTGATATAAAATTACTTAAGAATGTGTCTATTGCAATTAAAATAGGTATAATGTTTATATTAACATTTTAAAGTTTGTTTGCTCTGGGAACATTGGTTTACATGAGTATAAATAGGTGATAATGAATATGATGAAGTGTTCCATATGAAAACGGTAGCTTTCTAGGAAAATGTTAGTGTGGCCAGTCTCCCTAGTTGGATTTCTGTGTATTTTATATAGTAGGTTAAAAAATTGATTCATGAAGTTTTCCCATCTTGAAATCTTAGCAAATGTATTGACCACAGGTTGAATAAGATCTGATTATGAAGAAACCAGATTAAGTTTCCCACTATTGTTGCATTTAAATACTTAGTCCAAAATTTTTATTAAAATCATACTCGTTAGAGGAGGAAGGTTCTGTATCTAATGGTACATTTCATCCTGTACCCTGGGAGCCCCTATTGACAGACTGTCACATGCACTTCTGTGTGCTTGGTCCCATTTCATTATTAGAAATCCATGTCACAGCACTTGCTTCTCTTTCTTCTCAGTGACTTGGTTATTTCCCAAATAACTACAGGTGGCTCTCCCTTTTGCCTCTTACTCATTTTCAGTCCACTTTGTATATCTTAGTGTCCTTTCTCCAACCATTGGTCTGTCTTCTGGAATCTCTGTGCTTCAAAGAGGACAGAGCCTATATATTGAAAACACAATTGTCATCTCTTCCTTCATATTCTTGAAAGACTGCACTCTGTCTTTCTCCAAGACACTTTATTTTCCACTTATTTTCCTGTGGATGTCATATCTTCAACACCCAAGAGCACAGAGACCAAGCTGAAAGGAGAAAAATGGAACTTTTCATTGTTCTCTAAGGGATATTTTCAAATCAATTCAATAAATATATGTTGTAAGCTTGATATGTTCCAAATACTAGGTGCTATGGAATGGGGTGAACAAGAGGAGTAGATATAGAAATACAAAAAGAAGAGCTCCAGTCACTGAGAAGGTTAGGGTTAGTGGAGAAAAGCCATATGCACCCAAATCATTGTATAGGCTAGATGTGGGAAAGGAAAGATTGAACAGTCACAGAATCCAGAGCTCATTGTTCCCAATGGGAGGGTAGAGGAGTTTGAGAGAGGAGTTTGCATTTCTGATGAGAATTGAAATGTGGCTGCAGTTTGGATATCAAGGGAAGGCTACCAGAGACTCAGAGACGGGGAATCAGAAACAGGTAGGATGAGAAAGTGCTAAATGGGGAGTGGAGGGTACCACTGATTTCTGAGGACAGGGCAAGGGAGAGAGATGACTGTGGGTGGGTGGGGACAGTTGTGGTGGACTTAGGTGGAGTTTATGGTACCTATCAGTGCCATCAAAAAGATTTTCCAAATATTTTATTTTTTGAGATGATGCTTACATACATGTTTAAAGGAGAAATGTTGCCCTCATAGTCTTTATACCTAGAGGGACACCACTGCTCCTTTCTTGTCTGTGATTTTTAAGATAAACAATTAACATCATGTAATATGAATGTGAAAATTATTTCTTATTTGACTTTGAGTGAATTCCATGGAGTTTGTTCTTAACATTCCATTAATAGAATTTTAATGGCTATATAGTACTCCAAATTTACATTAAGTTTTCCCCTCTTGTAGAGTGATCTATTGATGTAGTATTGCCATTAAACATTATTACACTTAAAAGAAGAGATTGTTTTCATATGACATTATATTTAAACCTTGCTTAACTCCTTTTTATTATTAGAAAGCCATGCAATATGACTAAAACTCAGAGCAGCTTGGGGCCACAGAAGCCTCCTGGACCTCTGTCAGTTTCCTGGAAGATGTCAGAACCCACCTTCTCTTACCTCTGTCTTTCCTTGGTAGTCCAGGTGGGCTCTTAGATGCCTCTCACTTCCACTATGCAGGGGCCTTTCTGCAGACTTCTTTCTGAAATGTCTAATTCATTCTCTCTTGGCCACCAGTCCTCCTGCTCAGCACATGCCCCTTCCCTGGGAGGGCTCAAGAGTGGTCCCTACTGGAAATTCAGTGCTCCTTCCACCTGCCACCGTCTTCATGGCCCAAAGGCACAGCTGCGCAGCTGATGCACTGAGGAAGAAACCTATCAATCTTCAGTCAGACTACCTGTCTCCCACCTAGCAGCTGGACTACCTGGCTCCCACCTACCAGCTGGATTACCTGTCTCCCACCTAGCAGCCGGCCTACCTGTCTTCCACACACCCTTGCTCTCTCCACTCAGGCTTATAGGTGTGGTCCCCTGAAATCAAGACCTCTCTCCCGTAGCTCTTGCTACTGCTAGGAGTTGCCTGGCAAGAGCTACTGGGCAAAGTGACTTGAGTTCAGGTACCCAAATTCAACATGGCTGTCCCCCTGTTTATTTATTCATTGTCACCATTATTAATAATGGCGATATTCTGTCTTCATTTACTTCTAACTGACTCCTCCCATGACAGTTATCTCAGATCTTTTACTCTCCTTAACTCCAGTTATCACCCCTGTCCAACTCACTCTGAGAAGCTGGCCTTATGTTCTATTAAGAATATTGAAAACACCTAGAGAGATCTAATTTTGTACCTTGATCCACCCTTTAATATATCCTGGAACTAATGTTTCTTTTCTGCTTTAGAAAATGCCAAATTACATATAAAAGTGCCAAAACATATAAAGGACAAGAGTAGTGGTTGATTTTCAAAATCTAAATAATAATCCATTGGTTAAAAAACCTGTCTTCTGCTTTTAACAAGTAAAAACTACCCATTTCATTTCAGTAAGCATATAATAGTTTAATTTCCATGCTTTTGCACACCATTAAAATATTTTAATATCTAGCTATAAAAGTAAAATGTTTATTGAGAAAATGTGGAAAAATATAAGAATAATATGAGGGAAAAAATAATCCATAGAACAAAACAGTGGCTAGATAGTGTTAGGTAGGATCTAGATTGTATATGATTAAACATTGGCTAACTAACTCATTAGCTGAATAATTTTAGGAAATTTTACTCTAATTTCATCCTTGTTAAAATTAGGATCAAAATAGTATCAATCCATATATATAGGATGGGCCCTGGGTATGCCTAATATATATATATATATATATATATATATATATATATATATA